>CM053032.1:149332490-149697490 GCA_028564925.1 Lithobates sylvaticus | reverse complement strand
CCCTATGTTCTCCAAAAAGCTTAAAAATAGATTTTTTGGGGATGGAGCTACACTTCATAATGTACCTGTTCAGATTCTACTTAAGAACAAACCTAAAGCCGCAAGTGGTTTTAAATGGCTTCTTTTTTTCCTTTACAAATGTCATTTTGTGCAAGGACAGTTCTAAACACGGGAAACACATGCCACTTCACAGGCATACTTTAGACACCCCCCCAGGTACCATATTTAAAGAAAATTTCACTTTTTTTTTTCACTTTATGCATCATTAAAATGACTGCTCCCGAAAAAACGTTAGTTTTTAAAAAGTTCTTTTTGCATTGATATATGTCCCCTGGGGCAGGACCCGGGTCCCCAAACCTGTTTTATGACATTAACATGCATATTGGCCGTTGTAATTAGCACTTTTGATTTCGAACGTTTGCGTCCATTATAACGTATAGGGATCGAAAATTCACGCGAACTTTCGGTCCGTTCGAAGGTTCTGGTGCGAACCGAACCCGGGGGTGTTCGGCTCATCCCTAGACTTCATGTACCTCTTCTGCTGAGAAGGGGGCCTCCAGCATTTTTATTTATTTTTTTATTTTTTTTATGTTATTTTAAGTTATTTCCCTATCCACATTTGTTTGCAGATCACTTGCCATGCTCTTAACAACATTTTGTTGCCATTTGCAGCCCTCTAGCCCTTTCCATTACCTTTTTACAGCCATTTTAGTGTTCAAAAGTCCGGGTCCCCATTGACTTCAATGGGGTTCGGAGTTCGGGGTCAAGTTCGGGTCAAGTTCGGTCCCGAACCCGGACTTTTTTCTGAAGTTCGGCCGAACCCGCCGAACCCGAACATCCAGGTGTCCGCTCAACTCTAGACACAGACTAACCCCTCTTTCTGCAGCAGATCTATATTTAACATCTCCATGTGCGAATCCAGAAGCCCTGCCCCTGCCTGTTCACTGTTTCAAGTATCTGACCCAGGGCTAAACCGTACTTTGCATAACTTTTCCTTTTTCTCTGATAATGTAGGTGCTATATTGCACCAATTTATAATCGCAACACAGGACAAGTACACTCATGAGTTTGTCGCTAAGAGACCTTTTGCACTGGGACAAAGTATCTATGTATGTTGTAGGAGAGTGTGTTATCCCTGGGTGCCCCTCCATGTTAAGGGATGGTGTTACCTTGCATCATTGTTACCTGTCATGGGAGTGGTAGGGGATTATAAAAGGGGACATCCCCTAGAGGCCAGCTCCAGCAGGAAGCTAGGGACATTGCTAAAACATGGTGCCCATTTGCCAATGCAGGATTTGGGCTTGGAGGTATATTTTCATGGTTAAAAGACATTGTCCTTGTTATGATATTTTATCCTTGCTCTGATTCTTTACCTCTGTTTTAAGTGTTGCACTTGCATAATTGCACGCCTTCAATCTCCTGATGATAAGGTTCTGTCCTACATGACATACATGAAGAGTCATCAGGCAAGCTATGCCACAACCCCAAAGAAGTATTAAAATACAACATAGAATGTAGAGATCATCTTATATGATCTCAGAGGGGATTGAAGGGATATTTAGCTTAACTACTTTTCTTTAGATATAAAAAAATCAGTTTCCATTTTGTGTCTCTCTAATAGGGATGAGCTGAACACCCCCCCATTCGGCTCGCACCAGAACCCGCGAACGGACCTAAAGTCCGTGCGAGCATTAGAACCCTATTAGTTACAATGGATGCGAACGTTCAAAATCAAAAGTGCTAATTTTAAAGGCTAATATGCCGTTTTTTCAGGAGCAGTGATTTTAATAATGCTTAAATTTAAACAATAAAAGTGTAATATTCCTTTAAATTTTCGTACCTGGGGGGTGTCTATAGTATGCCTGTAAAGGGGCGCATGTTTCCTGTGCTTAGAACTGTCCCTGCAAAAAGTGTAATTTTTGCAGGAAAAAAAGCTATTTAAAATCACTTGCGGCTAATGTATTGACGGCTCCCGTAACACAGAGAACAGTCATTCATTGAAAGCCATTCATAAAAAAAAGTCATTGATAAAAAATAAAAATTTTTTAAAAAAAAAGCGTGGGGGTCCCCCCAAATTCAATAACCAGGCCCTTAAGGTCTGCTATGGATATATCGGAAACTGGAAGCCCCCTTTAACAAGGGGACCCCCAGATCCCGCCCCCCCTGTGTGAAATGGTAAGGGGGTACAAAATTCATGGGGAAAGCCATAGGGAATTCCCCATGACGTCCCCGTGCATCAGAGGGGGCGGGGTCACCAGGTGCCCTCCGTTATAAAAGACCTGTCATACGCAGCGAAGCCTCACACAGCGGGAGCCTCCCATTGCACGGAGTGGCCCAGAAAAGACGCCGACGCCATAGAAGAAGATGCCGGACGAGAAGGACAAGAAGACCAGCGCAAGAAGAAGCGGATCGGAGGAAGAAGAAGATGGAAGAAGAAGATGGAAGAAGATGCCGGAAGGAGAAGATGAAGAAACCGAAGGATGAAGAAAGAAGAAGACCAGAAGAAAGAAGAAAGAAGATTTTAATAAAGGAAATTGTCAAAGACCGTCTCCTGTCATTTTTACCATTTTTGACACTTTTTTGGTGAAATGGTAGGGGTACTTTTGTATCCCCTTACCATTTCACACAGGGGGGGGCGGGATCTGGGGGTCCCCTTGTTAAAGGGGGCTTCCAGATTCCGATAAGCCCCCTGCCCGCAGACCCCCACAACCAATGGCCAGGGTTGTGGGGAAGAGGCCCTTGTCCTCATCAACATGGGGACAAGGTGCTTTGGGGGTCTCAGACCCTAACAGCACGCACACACAAATCCCCAGAATCATAGCACATAATGTTAGCAGTCAGCAGCACATAACACTGACACACTGACAACACAACACAATATGCGAGGCCGCCGCCGCGACGGCCTTTTATACTGTGGGGCGTGTACTAAACCCCCTGAGCTATAATTGGCCACAGGCATCCTGCCTGTGGCCAATTATTGCTCTCCTCGCCGCTGGCTCTTTGATTGGCCAAGCATGCGGGTCACAGTGCATGCTTGGCCAATCATCAGCCAGCAATGCACTGCAACTGGTGCAGTGCATTGCGGGCCGCTCGCATCACACGAATTTAATGCGAGCGGCCCAAATAGTTCTGGGCTCGCCGAGCGGGCGAACGCCCGATGTTCGATTCGAACATGGGTTCGAATCGAACACCGGGCCCATCCCTACTCTCTAACATCACTTTCTATTAGATATGCTCAAGTATTGCTAATCTAATTTAGTTTTGTTTCTCTTGTTCAGGTTATCTTCTTGGTAGTTTCGTTTCTTGTAAAGCACGTGATTTATTTATTATAATTAGTTTCACTTTGTCATAGACTGTACCTGTATATGATTGGATGATTTGTCTTAGGGAGGTCTTTTCTGAAAGCCCCTTTATATATTCACACCAAGGAATAAAGATTTAGATTTGCTTGGAGAGACGTTGCTGTTTGTTTTATTGTCTCAATTGGCTAATCTCACAGGCCTGTGGGTATTGGAAAGCACACCTTACCAGAGAACCCTAGATAATCTACATTTCCCTTCAGCAAGTGGGCAGGGTTTCGGCATCAGCCGGGAGGAAGAGAAACACACACAGTTCTGCGGTAGGGCTGGAGCCAGGGGGACCCCTATTTTCTGCAGACAGCTCCGGAGATCGAGCGGGCAGCATGTGAGAACCGGAGACAGTGAGTGGTGCCATGGGAATGTCTCACTGCTTTTCTGCCTCACTATGCAGAGCTCCAGGCAGCAGAGAGATTACATCATCTCTCTGCTGCCCGCCCTCTCTCTATGGACCCTGATGATAGGAGGGGGGTGTTCCCTGGGGACCCTGATGATAGGAGGGGGGGTGCTCTCTGGGGACCCTGATGATAGGAGGGGGGGTGCTCTTTGGGGACCCTGATGATAGGAAGGGGGTGCTCTCTGGGTACCCTGAGGATAGGAAGGGGGGTGCTCTCTGGGGACCCTGATGATAGGATGGGGGTGCTCTCTGGGGACCCTGATGATAGGAGGGGGGTGCTCTCTGGGGACCCTGATGATATGAGGGGGGTGCTCTCTGGGGACCCTGATGATAGGAGGGGGGTGCTCTCTGGGGACCCTGATGATAGGAGGGGGGTGCTCTCTGGGGACCCTAATGTGAGAGGGGGGGCGCTCTGGGGACCCTGATGTGAGGGGGGTGCTCTCTGAGGACCCTGATGTGAGGGGGGGTGCTCTCTGGGGACCCTGATGTGAGGGGGGAGTGCTCTCTGGGGACCCTGATGTGAGGGGGGTGCTCTCTGGGGACCCTGATGTGAGGGGTGCTCTCTGGGGACCCTGATTTGAGGAGGAAGGGTGCTCTGTGGGGACCCTGATGTGAAGGGGGGTTCTCTTTGGGGACCCTGATGTGAGGTGGGGGGGGGGGCTCTCTGGGGACCCTGATGTGAGGAGGGGGGTGCTCTCTGGGGAGCCTGATGTGAGGAGGGGGGTGCTCTCTGGGGACCCTGATGTGAGGCGGAAGGGTGCTCTTTGGGGACACTGATGTGAGGAGGGGGTGATTTTTGGGGACCCTGATGTGAGGAGGAAGGGTGCTCTTTGGAAACCCTGATGTGAGGAGGGGGGGTGCTTTTTGGGGACCCTGATGTGAGGAGGAAGGGTGCTCTGTGGGGACCCTGATGTGAAGGGGGGTTCTCTTTGGGGACCCTGATGTGAGGAGGGGGGTGCTCTCTGGGAACCCTGATGTGAGGAGGGGGGTGCTCTCTGGGGAGCCTGATGTGAGGAGGGGGGGGTGCTCTCTGGGGACCCTGATGATAGGAGGGGGGTGCTCTCTGGGGACCCTGATGTGAGGGGGGTGCTCTCTGGGGACCCTGATGTGAGGGGGGTGCTCTCTGGGGACCCTGATGATAGGAGGGGGGTGCTCTCTGGGGGCCCTGATGATAGGAGGGGGGGTGCTCTCTGGGGGCCCTGATGATAGGAGGGTGGGTGCTCTCTGAGGACCCTGATGTGAGGGGGGGGGTGCTCTCTGGGGACCCTGATGTGAGGGGGGAGTGCTCTCTGGGGACCCTGATGTGAGGGGGGTGCTCTCTGGGGACCCTGATGTGAGGGGGTGCTCTCTGGGGACCCTGATGTTAGGCGGAAGGGTGCTCTTTGGGGACACTGATGTGAGGAGGGGGTGATTTTTGGGGACCCTGATGTGAGGAGGAAGGGTGCTCTTTGGGGACCCTGATGTGAGGAGGAAGGGTGCTCTTTGGAAACCCTGATGTGAGGCGGGGGGGTGCTTTTTGGGGACCCTGATGTGAGGAGGAAGGGTGCTCTGTGGGGACCCTGATGTGAAGGGGGGTTCTCTTTGGGGACCCTGATGTGAGGAGGGGGTGCTCTCTGGGAACCCTGATGTGAGGAGGGGGGTGCTCTCTGGGGAGCCTGATGTGAGGAGGGGGTGCTCTTTGGAAACCCTGATGTGAGGAGGGGGGGTGCTTTTTGGGGACCCTGATGTGAGGAGGAAGGGTGCTCTGTGGGGACCCTGATGTGAAGGGGGGTTCTCTTTGGGGACCCTGATGTGAGGAGGGGGGTGCTCTCTGGGAACCCTGATGTGAGGAGGGGGGGTGCTCTCTGGGGAGCCTGATGTGAGGAGGGGGGTGCTCTCTGGGGACCCTGATGATAGGAGGGGGGTGCTCTCTGGGGACCCTGATGTGAGGGGGGTGCTCTCTGGGGACCCTGATGATAGGAGGGGGGTGCTCTCTGGGGGCCCTGATGATAGGAGGGGGGGTGCTCTCTGGGGGCCCTGATGATAGGAGGGTGGGTGCTCTCTGAGGACCCTGATGTGAGGGGGGGTGCTCTCTGGGGACCCTGATGTGAGGGGGGAGTGCTCTCTGGGGACCCTGATGTGAGGGAGGTGCTCTCTGGGGACCCTGATGTGAGGTGGTGCTCTCTGGGGACCCTGATTTGAGGAGGAAGGGTGCTCTGTGGGGACCCTGATGTGAAGGGGGGTTCTCTTTGGGGACCCTGATGTAAGGAGGGGGGTGCTCTCTGGGGACCCTGATGTGAGGAGGGGGGTGCTCTCTGGGGAGCCTGATGTGAGGAGGGGGGTGCTCTCTGGGGACCCTGATGTTAGGCGGAAGGGTGCTCTTTGGGGACACTGATGTTAGGCGGAAGGGTGCTCTTTGGGGACACTAATGTGAGGAGGGGTGATTTTTGGGGACCCTGATGTGAGGAGGAAGGGTGCTCTTTGGGGACCCTGATGTGAGGAGGAAGGGTGCTCTTTGGAAACCCTGATGTGAGGCGGGGGGGGGGTGCTTTTTGGGGACCCTGATGTGAGGAGGAAGGGTGCTCTGTGGGGACCCTGATGTGAAGGGGGGTTCTCTTTGGGGACCCTGATGTGAGGAGGGGGTGCTCTCTGGGAACCCTGATGTGAGGAGGGGGGTGCTCTCTGGGGAGCCTGATGTGAGGAGGGGGGTGCTCTCTGGGGACCCTGATGTGAGGCGGAAGGGTGCTCTTTGGGGACACTGATGTGAGGAGGGGGTGCTTTTTGGGGACCCTGTGGTTTGATGCTGTTCGATTTGCTGTGGGCTATGTGGTTTGATGCGGTGCGATTTGCTGTGGACGATGGGGTGCGATTTGCTGTGGGTGATGGGGTACAATTTGCTGCGGGCAATGTGGTTTGATGCTGTTGGATTTGCTGTGGGCTATGTGGTTTGATGCTGTTCGATGTGCTGTGGGCTATGTGGTTTGATGTGGTGCGATTTGCTGTGGGCGATGTGGTTTGGATTTGCTGTGGGCAATGTGGTTAGATGCAGTGTGATTTGCTGTGGGCGATGTGGTTTGTTGCGATGCGATTTGCTGCGGGCGATGTGGTTTGATGTGGTGCGATTTGCTGTGGGCGATGTGGTTTGATGTGGTGCGATTTGCTGTGGGCGATGTGGTTTGTATTTGCTGTGGGCGATGTGGTTAGATGCAGTGTGATTTGCTGTGGGCGATGTGGTTTGATGCAATGCGATTTGCTGCGGGCGATGTGGTTTGATGCGGTGCGATTTGCTGCCGGCGATGTGGTTTGATGCGGTGCAATTTGCTGCAGGTGATGTGGTTTGATGCAGTGCGATTTGCTGCGGCGATGTGGTTTGATGCGGTGCGATTTGCTGTGGGCGATGTGGTTTGATGCAGTGCGATTTGCTGTGGGCGATGTGGTTTGATGCGGTGCGATTTGCTGTGGGCGATGTGGTTTGATGCTGTGCGATTTGCTGTGGGCGATGTGGTTTGATGTGGTGCGATTTGCTGTGGGCGATGTGATTTGATGCGGTGTGATTTGCTGTGGGTGATGTGGTTTCGATTTGCTGTGGGTGATGTGGTTTGATGTGGTGCGATTTGCTGTGGGCGAAGTGGTTTGATGCAGTGCGATTTGCTGTGGGCGATGTGGTTTGATGCGGTGCGATTTTCTGCGGGCAATGTGGTTTGATGCAGTGCGATTTGCTGTGGGCGATGTGTTTTCGATTTGCTGTGGGCGATGTTGTTTGATGCGGTGCGATTTGCTGTGGGCGATGTGGTTTGATGCAGTGCGATTTGCTGTGGGCGATGTGGTTTGATGCGGTGCGATTTGCTGTGGGCGATGTGGTTTGATGCTGTGCGATTTGCTGTGGGCGATGTGGTTTGATGTGGTGCGATTTGCTGTGGGCGATGTGATTTGATGCGGTGTGATTTGCTGTGGGTGATGTGGTTTCGATTTGCTGTGGGTGATGTGGTTTGATGTGGTGCGATTTGCTGTGGGCGATGTGGTTTGATGCAGTGCGATTTGCTGTGGGCGATGTGGTTTGATGCGGTGCGATTTTCTGCGGGCAATGTGGTTTGATGCAGTGCGATTTGCTGTGGGCGATGTGTTTTCGATTTGCTGTGGGCGATGTTGTTTGATGCGGTGCGATTTTCTGCGGGCAATGTGGTTTGATGCAGTGCGATTTGCTGTGGGCGATGTGTTTTCGATTTGCTGTGGGCGATGTTGTTTGATGCGGTGCGATTTGCTGTGGGCGATGTGGTTTGATGCAGTGCGATTTGCTGTGGGCGATGTGGTTTGATGCGGTGCGATTTGCTGTGGGCGATGTGGTTTGATGCTGTGCGATTTGCTGTGGGCGATGTGGTTTGATGTGGTGCGATTTGCTGTGGGCGATGTGTTTTGATGCGGTGTGATTTGCTGTGGGTGATGTGGTTTCGATTTGCTGTGGGTGATGTGGTTTGATGTGGTGCGATTTGCTGTGGGCGATGTGGTTTGATGCAGTGCGATTTGCTGTGGGCGATGTGGTTTGATGCGGTGCGATTTTCTGCGGGCAATGTGGTTTGATGCAGTGCGATTTGCTGTGGGCGATGTGTTTTCGATTTGCTGTGGGCGATGTTGTTTGTTGCGGTGCGATTTTCTGCGGGCAATGTGGTTTGATGCAGTGCGATTTGCTGTGGGCGATGTGTTTTCGATTTGCTGTGGGCGATGTTGTTTGATGCGGTGCGATTTGCTGTGGGCGATGTGGTTTGATGCAGTGCGATTTGCTGTGGGCGATGTGGTTTGATGCGGTGCGATTTGCTGTGGGCGATGTGGTTTGATGCTGTGCGATTTGCTGTGGGCGATGTGGTTTGATGTGGTGCGATTTGCTGTGGGCGATGTGATTTGATGCGGTGTGATTTGCTGTGGGTGATGTGGTTTCGATTTGCTGTGGGTGATGTGGTTTGATGTGGTGCGATTTGCTGTGGGCGATGTGGTTTGATGCAGTGCGATTTGCTGTGGGCGATGTGGTTTGATGCGGTGCGATTTTCTGCGGGCAATGTGGTTTGATGCAGTGCGATTTGCTGTGGGCGATGTGTTTTCGATTTGCTGTGGGCGATGTTGTTTGATGCGGTGCGATTTGCTGTGGGCGATGTGGTTTGATGCAGTGCGATTTGCTGTGGGCGATGTGGTTTGATGCGGTGCGATTTGCTGTGGGCGATGTGGTTTGATGCTGTGCGATTTGCTGTGGGCGATGTGGTTTGATGTGGTGCGATTTGCTGTGGGCGATGTGATTTGATGCGGTGTGATTTGCTGTGGGTGATGTGGTTTCGATTTGCTGTGGGTGATGTGGTTTGATGTGGTGCGATTTGCTGTGGGCGATGTGGTTTGATGCGGTGCGATTTTCTGCGGGCAATGTGGTTTGATGCAGTGCGATTTGCTGTGGGCGATGTGTTTTCGATTTGCTGTGGGCGATGTTGTTTGATGCGGTGCGATTTGCTGTGGGCAATGTGATTTGATGTGGAGCGATTTGCTGTGGGCAATGTGGTTTGATGCGGTGCGATTTGCTGTGGGCGATGTGGTTTGATGTGGAGCGATTTGCTGTGGGCGATGTGGTTTTATGCCGTGTGATTCGCTGTGGGCGATGTGATGCCTTAGAAATTCATCTTTACTTGGTCTACACCAGGGAAATGTAATTAGCGGACCTCCAGCTGTTGCAGAACTACAAGTCCCATGAGGCATAGCAAGACCCTTGACAGCCACAAGCATAACACCCAGAGGCAGAGGCATGATGGGACTTGTAGTTTTACAACAGCTGGAGGTCCGCTAGTTTGCAGGTAGGCAATACAAGAATTAATGCAACCTACAGCGTGAACCCATTTGGGGTAGGCTGGATTGGGCCATTTTATATGCCTTTACAATGTTTTTTCATTACAATGATATGTACCATTTGCAACAATCTTAATTGTTATGTTCTCTTTTGATAAAATTAAAAAATGATGGTTAAAAAAAAATTTGGGGTGATGTGATGCAACTTCCTGTAAAACTGGCGTTGCTATGGTAAACTGACCTGAAATCTATTACACTGCCTGTGCTGCACTGAGCATGTGCGAAATCTGCAAGGATGAGATCCAGAAAGAAATACACTCTGGCTTCAGATGCCCACACTTAAGATGGCCATGGCCTGCTGAAAGTTTATAAAATAACAAACTAATTTTATAAACTAACAAAACGAACTTTAGTTTACAGACTAACTTTACTAGAATATATTAAGCTTTTGTATTATAGGGGTATTTTTATTTTAAAAGTATAAATTCGGCTGGAACACCCCTTTAAGGCTGGATTCACACCTAGGCATTTTTAGTGCTTTTTGCATTTTGCATATTTGCACTACAGAACGTGTTCCATAGAAAACAATGTAAAATGGACTGTAATGCAAATCTGCAAAATGCAAAAAGCACTAAAACTGCATAGATGGGAATCCAGCCTAAATGGGAGATTTACGCTGAAGGAAAACAGTACACCTCTCTGAACAGTGTCTGGGAAAGTGGGGTTGCTGCTGCACAAAAATGTGATTGTCAACCAATCAAGAAACTGACAGACTCCATGAATGAGAGGCTTATGACTGTTATTGAAAAAGCAGAGGGTCTATATTGGTCACTGATTTATTTTTTAAATGTCAGAAATGTTTATTTGTAAATTTTGAGTTGGTTGTTTTTTATTGTCACTTTAACAGATGCAAATAAACAAGTGAGATGGGAACATTTTCGTTTTTTATTTAGTTGCATAATAATTCTGCACACTAAGGCTTGGTTCACATTGGTGCCATGCGGGAAAACCCTGCGAATCCAGTGCGGGTTTCTGCATCGCACCTGACTCGCATTAGGTTCACACTGCCTTATGCAAACTGCTGGCAGTGTCAATACAAAGTTAATGACACCCCCAGATCAGACTGCATATCGCAGTGCGAACTGTCAATTCAGACAGGAATCAGATTGCATGGGTGTGAACCCCCATGCAATCCGATTCTGGTGTGGACCAAAAAAAGGGCCCTGCACGACTTTGGTCCGAATGCAATGCAAATTCAGGCATACAATCTGTATGGCTGAATTCACATCGTACATACATTGCATGCAATTTGCACAGCAGTGCGAATCACATTCCATGTCGGACAGCGCACCAATGTGAACCGAGTCTAAGGCCTCATGCACACTGGACGTTATAAAAAAGCCAATAATGTTAGCTGTAGAAAGCTGTAGCTGTAGAGTGAGCTTTTCAGCGTTTTGGTAGTAGCATTTTTAAGTGTTTTTTAGCTGTAACGTTTATGCAAGTTTATGGCTCAAAAACGCCGATAGACGCTGAATAGCTGTGTTTTTGGCATTTTTATGTGTTTTTTACAGCTGCAAAACTCCTCCCAAAACCCACAATTTTTTTGATAACAGCCTATGTGTGCATGGACACATAGGATAACATGCTGGGGAGTTAATTGACTGCAGAAAAAAATGTCTGAAGCCAAAAACAGCAGCTGTAAAAACACCCAGTGTGCATAAGTCCTAATAGTTTCCCAATGATTGTGCACACACACACCTCACTTTTATGCCACTTTCACACTGGGGTGTTTTTTTGGCGCTTTTGGGCTTTTGCACCTGTAAGACCACTTTCACACTGAGGCGCTTTTCAGGCGCTTTCATGCTAAAAACAGGGCCTCAAAAGCTCACGAAAAATTATTTCCATTAAAATCAATGAACGCTTTCACACTGGGGCAGTGTGCTGGCAGGGCTGTGAAAAACTCCCCTCCCCATTGAAATGAATTGAAAGCTCTTCAAAAGCGCCTGAAAAGCTCTTCAAAAGCGCTCAGTGTTTTTACTGGCAGTTTAGGCCCCTTTCACACTGGGGCAGTTTGCAGGCGCTATTGCGCTAAAAATAGCGCCTGCAAACCGACTCGAAACAGCTGTTGCTGTGTCTTCAGTGTGAAAGCCTGAGGGCTTTCACACTGAAGCGGTGCACTTGCAGGACGCTGGAAAATGTCCTGCAAGCCACATCTTTGGCTCGCTGTAGGAGCGGTATATTTACCGCTCCTAAAGCGCCCGTTCCCATTGGAAACAATGGGACAGCGCTCCGAACCCGCCCGCAAAATGCCGCTGCATCGGCAGTTTGCGGGCGGGATTAACCCTTTTTCGGCCGCTCGCGGGGGGTAAAACCACCCCGCTAGCGGCCGAAATGCGCTGCTAAAACGACGGTAAAGCGGCGCTAAATATAGCGCCACACTTTACCGCCAGCGCCCCCACCACTCCAGTGTGAAAGTAGCCTAAGTGTGAAAGTGGCCTTAAGCACCTGAAAAACGCCCCCCCCCCCCTGCAGCCCCAGTGTGAGAGCCCGAGTGCTTTCACACTGGAGCACTGAGCTTGCAGGACAAGAAAAAAAGTCCTGCAAGCATCATCTTTGGGGCATTGTGGGAGCGGTGAAAACGCCCCTGCCATTAAAATCAATGGATGAAAAAGAAAAAATTGCACATAGGAAAATGGGTGAGCAGCCAGCACTCCACTAGACACAGTGGGGCTGATTTACGAACGGTTTGCGCCATGAGTTGAGGCGCACAGTGATGCGCAACGTACGTTTTCGTATTTACGAAACACTTGCGCCTGTAACACATAGCAATTCCCCATTTACTATAGTATTCTCAGCGCACGGGAGGAGGCGATCGGTGCGCCACTATATACATGGCGCACGGCATCTTCAACTCAATTTTTAAAGAAGCTGCAAGTGCCAATATTATGGGGGTGATGTGGGTGATGTGAGGAAGTATAGTAATAACTGCCCAAGTAACAAATATGCCCAAAATAGAATGAGAAAGTAACTTTTTCTGAACAAGCCTGCTGTGCCTGCAAGTATGTTTAGAACTGTGTGAAGTCAATTTATGCACTGCGCATGCGCAAGCGGCATTTGCACACGTTCAAATGCATTGGTTCAATGCGCCGGCAAAATCTTAGTAAATGTCAAGCAACGTAAATGCATTTGCATAGTTTGAACGGGCAAACCTCTAAACTTTTTGTTTACGCTGGTTCACTTTTATGTTTTTTTTTTTAAGAATATTTGCACACAGGTCATGTTAGCGTGTTACCTTGCCAACATGTGACATGTACCTTGTTGAAATTATGTAAAAAGACTGTCGCTCCTCTCGCTCCTCCTAAAAGGGCATTTAACCTCCACCTCTAATGCATATGATTTTGTTGGGCTAGTTTTTGCTTTTAAAGGGGAACTCTACACTCCACTCCATTCTCCAAAGGCTGTGAGCTGCCTTCACCAATCCAAACCACTTTTGGGGAGCTCGAGCCCCTCCTGTCCCCAAACATCCACCCCCTTTCATTAGCTGGCTTGCTGTGTTTAGCTAGGGGTTTGTTAGTGCGTGGGAGGGGGTGGTATTTTTCATGTGGGGGTTCTCATTTTCAGCCTTTCCAGACCCAAATGGCCTTGTATGTATTGGGGGAGGCAGGCTATTTTTTTTAGGTTAAAATCTAGCAGCTGCAATGTCTATTTGTAACTTTGCTCTAAAGCCGTACATCTTTGAAACAGCATCTTGGATACATGCTACAGATGCACCACTTTACAGGCAGAGAAAGACCCCCCCCCCCCCCCAAGTTAATAGCTTTAGGGCAAGTTCACTCTATAGAAACGCAGTCCAGATGCTTTTCTGCATGTGCATTTTTGATGCGTTCCTGTGCGTTTCTGATGCATTTTTTTTGCGTTTTACAGTGTTCCAGTACAGTCCAGTGCAGGAAAAATGCAGCATGTTCTACTTTATTTTATGGAACTGGAACTGCAAGCAATGGTGTGAACTATGGCATTGAAAACATATAACCTACTTTCCATGCGTTTTTGATGCAAAAAAAACACACTGGACAGCATGTGGTGTGAACTGACCCTTAAGCAATTTTGCATATTTAAAGGCATTTCTTCTTGTTAAGTTTTTTGGGGTTCTCCAAATTGTTGACAATTGATATATGTCCCTTAGGGTGGGACCTGGGCCCCCATACCCATTTTAAGGCCAATAACTAGAAGATAAGCCAGCCAAGTGGGCAAAATCAACAAGTCAGTTCCCATAGACTGCAATTGGTATTTGTTGTATAACTTTGGTGTGTGTGTGTGTGCGTGCGTGCGCGTGCGTGTGTGTTGTTTATTGTATTTTTTTTTGGGTGGGTGATATTTTCCCCTGAAATATATTTGTTGTCATGTGTGTCATTTGTAGGTTGTTCACTTTGATTTAATTGTCTGTGCTGCCTTATTTTGCAAAAACGTTCTCAAGATGTTGTGACTAAAATGTTTAAATCCTTAATAGATATCCATTTGTGGGCGCACTCCTTTTAACTCATGTTAACCATATTCTGTTAGACACCTTTCACACCGAGGGCGTTTTGCAGGCGCTATAGCGTTAGAAATAGCGCCTGCAATCCGCCCTCAAACTGCTGCTCTATTGGTTTTCACACTGCAGCGGTGCACTGGCAGGGCGTCACAAAAAGTCCTGCCAGCAGCTTCTTTGGAGCGGTGAAGGAACGGTGAACTCACCGCTCCTCCAGCGCTGCTCCCCATTGAAATCAATGGGGCAGCGCTGTAATATCGCCGGCAAAACGCCGCTATTGCAGCGTTTTGCCGGGGGTTTTAACCCTTTCTTGGCCTCTAGCGGGGCGCCGCTATGGGCGGTGTGGTGTGAAAGGGGTTTCAGTGTCTCAAATTAAAATACATGTGTTTTGTTTAGTTTTTTTTACTTTCCTTGCTTTTTCCTGGTCCTGATTTGTTGACCAATAAAATTTGTAGCAAATTTTTATGTGTTGTGTTTTTTGTTACTTTTCATGCAACACATTTCCCAACTGCAGCCTAACTAGGCTGATTGGAATGGCAAATCCCAAATATATGTGATTTGTCTAAGTTACTTTCCTGGTGCCTTCATGGCATCATATGCATGGATAGGCACCAGGAAAGAAATTCCAGAGAGGTAAGTACTCAATTTTCCATTTTAGTGAAGTGGTTCTCAAGCCTCATACACACGATCGGACCGTGGACCAACTTTCCTGTGGATTTTTGTCCAAAGGGCGTTGGCCCCAAGTTGGTATTGCATACACACGGCAGGACTTTTTCAGCCAACTTTCACCAAATCACTTGGTTTTTCTGCTCTTTACCGCCACCTTTGGTCAACTTCTGTATTGTTGTCTGATCTTTTGCATTGGTTCTGCATTGGTTTGTACAAAAGTCCGTTGGTTTTGTGTACACACGGTCGGACTTTGGTCCATCTGACTTTTGTTGGCAGAAAGTTGGTCCGTTCGCACAGCCAACAAAAGTCCAATGAAACCTGGAAAAAGTTTGTCCGATGGAGCGTACACACGGTCGGATGTTGGTCCAAAACAGCTAATTTGCATGTTGGTTGTCAAAAAGTCAGATCGTGTGTACGGGCCTTTAGCCTCAGTTCTCAAGTTCCCCCGACAGGACATGTTTTGAGAATTTTATCTTGGCTAACATAGCTGTCCACAATACCAAGCCATTGACTGATTTAAAGCACCTGTGCAAGATGAAGAAAAACCTGCAAACATGGCCTGTTGGGGGTACTTGAGGACAGGGTTGAGAAGCACTGATTTAGAGCACTGAGCTAAAATCTAGCTCAAGACAATCCTATTCTAATTTTGGGCATTTGAGGGAAACCAAGTGAGTGTTAGAACCCCTACTTGTCTTTTTTAGGTTGGGCTTTGTGTCCCTTTTCTTAAAATTGGCTTCACTTCCTGTCACATAGCCAAACAGGTAGTGAGGGTAAAACCCTACCAATGCCTTTCCTTGGGGACACACAGGTCAATCTAACTAGTGTCCCCATTATGCCAATTGCACTCTAGCACTTTGTTGTGTACACCCCAAATTCTTAGGTATTTTGGGGTTTATTAACCACTTCAATACCCGCCCATGTACATATGACGCCCACAAGGTGGATCTCCCATCCTGGGTGGGCGTCATATGATGTCCTCCCATTCCTGGCCGCCTAGGGGTCGTGCGCGCTCGGGACCCAGTGCGCGTGCCTGGCGGCCGCGATGTCCGCCGGGCACCCGTGATTGCCCATTAAAACAGCGGGGCCACGCGGGACTGTGTGTGTAAACACACAGCTCCACATCCTGTCAGTGGCGAGGAGACCGATCATGTGTTCCCAGTACGGAGGAACACCGATCGGTCTCCTCCCCTTGTTAGTCCCCTCCCCCCACAGTTAGAATCACTACCTTAGGGAACATATTAACCCCTGCAGCGCCCCCTAGTGTTAACCCCTACCCTGCCAGTCACATTTACACAGTAATCAATGCAATTTTATAGCAACGATCGCTGTGTAAATGTGAATGGTCCCAAAAATGTGTCAAAAGTGTCCGAAGTGTCCGCCGCAATGTCGCAGTCACGAAAAAAAAACGCAGATCGCCGCCATTACTAGTAAAAAAAAAAATGCAATAAATCTATCCCCTATTTTGTAGACGCTATAACTTTTGCGCAAACCGATCTATATACGCTTATTGCGATTTTTTTTACCAAAAATATGTAGAAGAATACGTATCGGCCTAAACGGAGTAAAAAAATTGTTTTTTTTTTAAAAATGGGATATTTATTATAGCAAAAAGTAAAAAATATTGTGTTTTTTTTCAAAATTGTCGCTCTTCTTTTGTTTATAGCGCAAAAAATAAAAACTGCAGAGGTGATCAAATACCACCAAAAGAAAGCTCTATTTGTGGGAAAAAAAGGACGTCAATTTTGTTTGGGTGTAACGTCGCACGACTGCGCAATTGTCAGTTAAAGCGACGCAGTGCCGAATCGCAAAAAGTGCTCTGGTAAGGAAGGGGGTAAAATCGCCCGGTGCTGAAGCGGTAAAGGCAAATCCACTCTGCAATACAAGTGTAGTGGCTGAAAATCTGAGGGGAAGCACTGGTGCTTTTATCATCCAATTTTATTCTCCTTGCATGTCCCCCCTCGGATCTCCACCAACTGCACATGTAGTGCAAAGTGGCTTTGCCTTTAGTAAATAAGCCCCAATGTCCAAGATACCTAATAATTTGGGGTGTACAGAGCAAAATGCTAGAGTGCAATTTACCTAATGGGGAAACTATTTATATTGACTTGTGTATCCCCAAGGAAAGACATTGGTAGGGGTTTACTTCCTGTTTGGCTATGTGACATGAATTGAATACATTTGAAGGAGAAAGTGGCAAAATATGACAAGACTTCTAATGCCTCTGCACTCTATTCCCAAGCAAAAATAAGAGGATTTCATTTAGTTTAACTTTGCAAAGACACATTTCTAAGTACAACTGTGATGCATGTCAATGGCCCATTTAGACCTTGTTTAATAGAAAACACCAGTTGCCTTTCACTAGAAAAATGTGTTAGTCCAGTCCTGGAAATCTGCATTTGCTTTACTATTTATTTCCATCAAAATTGGGTTTCTGCAGCTAGATGCGCCACCGCTGTGTATGTGAGATGCGCAACTGCTATGTGCGCACAGGTGGTTCTCGGAAAGGGGTGGCCAGAATGACATCACGCCCCTACAGGAAGTTGCTTGTACTGCTGCTAAGTTCTCTGAGGAAGAGATGATCCTTATTTGCACATTAAGAAAAAAATATATTTTTTAACATAGGGTGGTGTTTGTGTGGGTGCCTAACACACATATTAGGGCCAATTTAGACAAGATCCGATTTACAGCATGTTTTTAGATTGTGGGAGGAAAGTGGAGGAAACGCATGCAGGCATAGGGAGAACATGCAAACTCCAGGCAGATGGTGTTGTGGTTGGGATTCAAACCAGCGACCCTTTTTGCTGCTAGGTGAAAGTACTAACCACTACACCACTGTGTTGCAAAAATATGTAACTATAGATGTAGGTTCTTGTGTCCACTTGTGAAAATACAAGTGGGTCATGGCACATCTACATTCCAAATTTGGCACTTAAGATGGTCATGCACTATGCAATATGATTGTCCAATCTCTGTACAACTCGATATTTCTGCAAAATAGGTAATAGGAATACACACTTGAACAATTAATTACATTTTTTGGAAATCAAACAGGCTCTTGCCTAATCTAATTTTTTATAATTTTTCTGATTTATTTATGATTGCAGTGTATGGTCACCTTTAAAGATTAAGATCTGAAAATATAAATTTTTGGGGTTTAGAAACACTTTTCTGTTCTTTGTAATGTATTGAAATATTTGTGTAAAAATAGCAAAAAAAAAAAACATTTCAAAGATATATTAGAAGTAATAGGAATGAGATTAGCATCAAAAGGGTTAATTAAGTGAGAACAACTACTAATTGGCTAACAAGACACAGCAATGAGATGTGCGTGCGCTATTATCATTGATGGGCGTGCGCTATTGCACGCTATTATCAATGATGAGTGTGCGCTATTATCAATGGCATATTTATTATCGCTGTTGCACCTATGCGTGGACCAGTTCACACGCTCTATTAATGATTTATCCGGCGCACCAATTAAGGTGTGAACCGGTGCAGCGCATTCGTCTTAGTAAATCAGCCCCAAAGTGAAATAAAATAAAAAACAACAGTGTAGCGCTCAAATTACAATGAAAAAGAAAAGTTGATGTCCGGTGGGACGAAACACGTTCAATCTCAATCGCTTTTTATCTCCTAAGAACAAGCTTGTTTTACCTGTTATCCTGTAAGTGTGAACCCCTCTTTTTTTTAAATAAAAGATCTTACAGAATTACACTATGTGGATTCATTTTTCTTCCATGTTCAAAGCTAATGGGATGATCTAACATCTGCTGCATACTTTGGAGTTTGTTTGAAGTGTCATCATCGGTACTGTGGTGTCTACCTTCCACTTACTGCTCCATTTACAGAATATTCCATTGAGGCTAATTCCTCATCATGCCTGTTTGACCCATGTGCTATACGGTACATGCGTCCACCTTATCTGGTAAGCGTGCCAGCCTTCTTCTTCTGACTGCACTTCATAATCAAGCACTTCACTATTGTTGACTTTTAATCACACCATTATGGTTCACCCGAACAAGGAGGACTAATATGTCATGTTATACTACCTTTTCAAGTATTATTCATATGTCAATTATTATACACTTTTCTTTTTCATTGTAATTTGAGCGCTACACTATTGTTTTTCATTGAAATCAATAGCCAGCACTGCAGAAGTGCCTGTAAAGTGCTTTGTCAGTGGCGCTTTGCGGCCAAAAAGCGTGGCTAAAACAACGGTAAAGCGACGTGAAAACTAGCGGTGCTTTACTGTCGATGCCCCCCTTGCCCCAGTGTGAAAGTGCCCTTACTGTCTCAAATCTTCAGGTTTACAGTGGTGTGAAAAAGTGTTTGCCCCCTTCCTCATTTCCTGTTCCTTTGCATGTTTGTCACACTTAAGTGTTTCGGAACATCAAACCAATTTAAACAATAGTCAAGGACAACACAAGTAAACACAAAATGCAGTTTGTAAATGAAGGTGTTTATTATTAAAGGTGAAAAAAAATCCAAACCATCATGGCCCTGTGTGAAAAAGTGATTGCCCCCCTTGTTAAAACATACTATAACTGTGGTTGTCCACACCTGAGTTCAATTTCTCTAGCCACACCCAGGCCTGATTATTGCCACACCTGTTCACAATCAAGGCATCACTTAAATAGGAGCTGCTTGACACAGTAAGGTCCACCAGAAGATCCTTAAAAGCTACACATCATGCCGAGACCCAAAGTAATTCAGGAACAATTGAGAAAGAAAGTAATTGAGATCTATCAGTCTGGAAAGGGTTATAAAGCCATTTCCAAAGCTTTGGGAATCCAGCGAACCACAGTGAGAGCCATTATCCACAAATGGCGAAGACATGGAACAGTGGTGAACCTTCCCAGGAGTGGCCGGCCGCCCAAAATTACCCCAAGAGCGCAGCGACGACTCATCCAAGAGGTCACAAAAGACCCCACAACAACGTCCAAGGAACTGCAGGCCTCACTTGCCTCAGTTAAGGTCAGCGTTCATGCCTCCACCATCAGGAAAAGACTGGGCAAAAATGGCCTGCATGGCAGAGTTCCAAGGAGAAAACCACTGCTGAGCAAAAAGAACATCAAAGCCCGTCTCAATTTCTCCACAACACATCTTGATGATCCCCAAGACTTTTGGGACAACATTCTGTGGACCGATGAGACAAAAGTGGAACTCTTTGGAAGGTGTGTGTCCAAGTATATCTGGCGTAGAAGGAACACTGCATTTCAGAAAAAGAACATTATACCAACAGTAAAATATGGTGGTGGTAGTGTGATGGTCTGGGGCTGTTTTGCTGCTTCAGGACCTGGAAGACTTGCCGTGATAAAAGGAACTATGAATTCTGCTGTCTACCAAGAGATCCTGAAGGAGAATGTCCGACCATCTGTTTGTGTACTCAAGCTGAAACGAACTTGGGTTCTGCAGCAGGACAATGATCCTAAACACACCAGCAAGTCCACCACCGAATGGCTGAAGAAAAACAAAATGAAGACTTTGGAGTGGCCTAGCCAAAGTCCTGATCTGAATCCTATTGAGATGTTGTGGTATGACCTTAAAAAGGCCGTTCATGCTCGAAAACCCTCTAATGTAACTGAATTAGGACAATTCTGCAAAGATGAGTGGGCCAAAATTCCTCCAGGACGCTGTAAAAGCCTCATTGCACGTTATCGCAAACGCTTGGTTGCAGTTGTTGCTGCTAAGGGTGGCCCAACCAGTTATTAGGTTTAGGGGGCAATCACTTTTTCACACAGGGCCATGATGGTTTGGATTTTTTTTCACCTTTAATAATAAACACCTTCATTTACGAATTGCATTTTGTGTTTACTTGTGTTGTCCTTGACTATTGTTTAAATTGGTTTGATGTTCCGAAACACTTAAGTGTGACAAACATGCAAAGGAACAGGAAATGAGGAAGGGGGCAAACACTTTTTCACACCACTGTATTAGCATTTCCGATAATAATTCTGCACACAGTATATTATATATACATACATACATACATACATACACACACATATAATACAGTGCCTTGAAAAAGTATTCATACCCCTTGAAATTTTCCACATTTACAACCAAAAATGTAAATGTATTTTATTGGGATTCTATGTGATAAACCAACACAAAGTGGCATATAGTTGTGAAGTGGAAGAAAAATGATAAATGTTTTTCAGAATTGTGGCATGCTATTGTATTCAGACCCCTTTACTCTGATACCGCTAACTAATTTTGTGGAACCAATTGCCTTTAAAAGTAACAAAAAAAGTAAATAGAGTCCACCTGTGTGTAATTTAATCTCAGTATAAATACAGCTGCTCTGTGAAGCCCTCATAGGTTTGTTAGAGAATCTTAGTGAACCAAGAGCATCGTGAAGGTCAAGGAACACACCAGACAGGTCAGGGATAAAGTTGTGGAGAAGTTTAAAGCAGGGTTAGGTTATAAAAAAAATATCCCAAGCTTTGGACATCTCAGGGAGCACTGTTCAATCCATCATCTGAAAATGGAAAGAGTATGGCGCAACTTCAAACCTACCAAGACATGGCTGTTCACCTAAACTGACAGGCCAGGCAAGGAGAGCATTAATCAGAGAAGCAGTCAAGAGGCCCATGGTGAGTCTGGAGGTGCTGCAGAGATCCACAACTCAGGTGGGAGAATCTGTCCACAAGACAACTATTGGTCATGCACTCCACAAATCTGGCCTTTATGGAAAGTGGCAAGAAGAAAGCCATTGTTGAAAGAAAGCCATAAGAAGTCACATAAGCAGTTTGGGAGAAGTCATGTGGGGGAAGATGCCCTGGTCAGATTAGACCACAATTTATTTTTTTTGGCCTAAAAGCAAAAAGCTATGCGTGGCGGAAAACTAAAACTACACATCACCCTGAATGAATGAATAATTTGTATAGCGATACAATGTGAACTGAATCGCCTCAAGGCGCTGTATTCGTGCTTTGTTGTCAAGCTTCTCAGAAGAGGTAGGTCTTGAGTTTTTTCCTGAAGGCCTGATGGTTTTCTTCCATGCGGATGTAGGTCGGTAGAGCGTACCATAGCCGTGGTCCTTGGACAGCGAATCTCCGTTCCCCCCTTGATTTATAGTGGGATTTGGGAATGAGGAGGAGGTTTTGGTTAGATGATCGAAGACTGTGATAGGGTGTATAGTGTTTTATTTTCTCAAGTAGGTATTGAGGAGCGTCTCCATGTGTGCATTTGTGGATCAAGGAGATTGATTTATAGTGGGATTTGGGTTAGATGAGGCATTCGGTCCGGAGTCTTCTGGGTCACTTTGGTTCCAGCCATGTACAAGTCCACTGGTTTGTTGGGACTGTAAATCATCCCTAAAAGACTGCTGATGTTGAGTGCCAGGCTCCACCTCCATGCTCACACATCCTCCTCCTCCTCTCCTCCTCCTCCTCCTCCTCATCCTCTTCCTGTGTGATGGGTGGGACAGAAGGAACACTGTCTGGATAAATAGGGCCCTGTCCATTATATATGTGTTTTATTTTCTGAGTTTTTTCCTGAGGCCTGATGGTTTTCTTCCATGCGGATGTAGGTCGGTAGAGCGTACCATAGCCGTGGTCCTTGGACAGCGAATCTCCGTTTTATTTTCTCAAGTAGGTATTGAGGAGCGTCTCCATGTGTGCATTTGTGGGTGAGGCAGAGGGTCTTGAATGTGATCTGATTCTTTACGGTTAGCCAATGTAGGCTCTTCAAGGAAGGGGAGATGGATTCCCAGGTTTTTTTTCCTGTTATCAGCCTTGCCGCCATGTTTTGGATAAGTTGTAAGCGCGCAAGTTGATATTGGGGTAATCCTATGTAAAGGGAGTTTGCATAGTCAAGTCATGAATTAATGACTGTTCCAACTACCACTGCTTTGTCCTACTTTGGAATTAAGGGGATGAGTCTGTGTAGCAGGCGGAGCAGATGGTGAGAGCCACTGACTACTGCTCCTATTTATGCATCCATTGACATTTCAAAATCAAAAATGGCTCCGAGGCTCTTGCCCTTGGTCCTTGGGGAGATGGTCTGTCCAAAGTGGGTGGTGTCCAAGGGATCTTGGTTCGGGAATTTTGGTTTGCTTGTAGAATAAGAAGTACTGTTTTCGATTCATTGAGTTTGAGGAAGCTAGTTGTCATCCAGTCGTCTATCAGGGTGAGGCATTTTTTTAATTGCTGATGATGGTCTTTTTGTCCGGTGATACAAAAATATAGTTGCGTGTCATCAGCGTATGAGTGTAAGCAGAGGTCTGATATTCTGATGATTTTGAGGAGTGGGCGGATGTATATGTTGAAAAGCACTGGCGATCAGGGTGATCCTTGAGGGACTCCGCAAGAGATTGCCCGGGTTTCAGAGGTGAATGCTCCTAGTTTCACTGTCTGAGAACGATTTCCTAAGAAGGATGCGAACCATTGTAGATATGAGTCTGTGACTCCTGCTACTTCTCTGAACACACCATCCCAACCGTGAAACATGGTGGTGGTAGCATCATGTTGTGGGGATGCTTTTCTTCAGCAGGGACAGGGAAGCTGGTCATTTAAAAATGATATATATATAGCATGGTGACCCCGTGCTACTCAGTAAATTGGTGATTTACGCCATATTTTGGGAGAAGCAAGCACACTGATGGCTCAGGTGTGTGCTGGCTTCATAATAGAGCCAGCGTCAAGGTGTTCAGGTTGCTGCAGAGGAAGGCCCAAACCTGAGAGGAAGTCCATGTGGGACAGGAGCAGCCAAGAAGCTGTAGAGAGAGTCCAGGAGGGACAAGCTTGGGAGATACGAGGAAAGATGCAGAGCTAAAGTGTAGTGTCTCTGCATAACCCTGAAATGTGTTTGATGGTCAGGAAGAACAAAATATGTTTGATGGTTAGGAAGACCCTATAGAGGTACTCGGGGCAGTAAAGAGACACAAGAGAGCCAGGAGGCTGAATATTATGTCTTGGCAGTGATAGTGAGAACCCCATGCGTGGAAAAAGCTATATGTATGAACTTTGCCTTTCTTTTAAATAAAAGTGGGATGACATGCCCTAAAATATAGTTTTGGACTGGCGCAACTCATTGTAAACACTGCTTCTTCTTGAGTTGAATCACCCAATCTTAACCACTTCCCACCGGGCATATAGCAGAATGACGGCCGGGCGGTAGTTCAATTATCCTGACTGGGCTTCATATGATGTCCTGCAGGATAACAGCAACCGCACGCCCGTGGGGGCGTGCATCGCGGCGATCGGTGGTGCGGTGTGTCAGTCTGACACATAGCTACACCGATCTCGGTAAAGAGCCTTCCGGCAGAGGCTCTTTACCATGTGATCAGCCATGTCCAATCACGGATGATCACGATGTAAACAGGAACAGCCGTTGATCGGCTTTTCCTCACTCGCGTCTGACCGATCAGCGGCTCTCCTGACAGGGGGGGGTCTGCGCTGATTGTTTAACAGCACAGCCTCCCCTCGTAAGCCCACACTGGACCACCAGGGAAGCCGCCAAGACCACCAGAGAAGATCCTAACATGTGGATGGCCAGGTACATCCCCCATAGCCATCCACATGTGAAAATCAATGCCCAAAATATGCCAATCAGTGCCCACAAATGGGCAATGACTGGCACCTCTATGGCACAATAAAAAACAGTGATGCTCAGCAATGCCACCCATCAGTGTGATCAGTGCCATCTATCAGTGCCCATCCGTGCCACCCATAAGTACCCATCAGTGCTGCCTACGAGTGCCCAGTGCCGCCTATGAGTGCCCATCAGTGTCGTATACCAGTGTCGCCTATGAGTGCCCATCAGTGCCGCCTATCAGTGCCCATCATCAGTGCCACCTCATCGGTGCCCATCAGGGCCGCCTTATCATTGCCCATCAGTGCAGCCATATCAGTGCCCGGCCTTGAAGAAGAAATCATACTTATTTACAAAAAAAATTAACAGAAACAAAGAAAAACTTTTTGTTTTTCAAATTTGTTGGTCTTTTTTTATTTGTTTTCAAAAAATAAAAATCACAGAGGTGATCAAATACCACCAAAAGAAAGCTCCATTTGTGGGAACAAAATGAAAAAAAATGTGTTTGGGTACAGTGTAGCATGACCACGCAAGCTAAAAATTGCCTTGGGCAGGAAGGTGTATAAGTGCCTGGTATTAAGTGGTTGAAGTGGTTAATTCACACTCTTTCACACGGACGGTCCATATGTCCGTTTTTCATCCATCCATTTTCGGATGAAAAACGGACATACATGTATCCCTATGGGATAGCGGGTGTCAGCGGATGACACCGATCTCGTCCGTGCCCGCTATGGTCCGTTTCTGCAGACGGAGGAAAACCCTATTTTTTCATCCGTCTGCAGAGCGGATCGGATGACGACGGACTCTACGGTCCGTCGTCACCCGATCTCCCATAAGGGAGAGCGGCGCTCTGACAGGTCCGTCCCTGCGCTGTGTGCAGAGACGGACCTGTCATCTTCCTGCTCAGCGCAGATCGCTCCGGCGATCCCCGCTGAGCAAGCGGATATCCACGGGGCGGATCAGCACTGATCCGCCCCGTGTGAAAGAGCCCTTAAGGAGGGTGTTCCACATTATTAAGCAGAGCACCATTTTCAAGCAATATGGGGAAGAAAAAGGATCTCTCTGCTGCTGAAAAGAGTGAAATAGTTCAATGCCTTGGACGAGGTATGAAAACATTAGATATTTCATGAAAACTTAAGCGTGATCATCGCCCTATTAAGAGATTTGTGGCTGATTCAGAGCACAGACTGGTTTTGTACAGATAAAGGCACATTGAGGAAGATTTCTGCCAAATCCATGCATCGGATCAAGAAAGCAGCTGCAAAAACACCATTACATAGCAGCAAACAGATATATGAAGCTGCTGGTGCCTCTGGAGTCCCACAGACATCAAGGTGTAGAGTCCTCCAGAGTCTTGAAACTGTGCATAAACCTTCCATTCGGCCACCACTAACCAATGCTCACAAGCAGAAACGGCTGGGCAGAAAAATACATGAAGACTCATTTTCAAACAGTCCTGTTCACTGATGAGTGCCGTGCAACCCTGGATGGTCCAGATGGATGGAGTAGTGGATGGTTGGTGGAAGGCCACCCTATTCCAACAAGGCTGCGACGTCAGCAAAGCGGTGGTTTGGGCCGGAATCATGGGAAGAGAGCTGGTCGGCCCCTTTAGGGTCCCAGAAGTAGGGATGGGCTTGGTGTTCGATTCGAACCCATGTTCGAATGGAACATCGGCCGTTCTTCCGCTCGTCGAGGGCAGAACTCTGAGGGCCGTTCGCATCAAATTTGTGTCCACAATGCACTGCGCCAGTCGCAGTGCATTGCTGGCTGATGATTGGCCAAGCATGCACTGTGACCCCGCATGCTTGGCCAATCATAGAGCCAGCGGCGAGGAGAGCAATAATTGGCCACAGGCAGGATGCCCGTGGCCAATTATAGCTCAGGGGATTTAGTACACACCCCACACTATATAAGGCCGCCGCGCCGGCGGCCTCGTGTAGTGTGTTCCAGCTTGAGGAACAGTGACAGTGTACTGTACATGTACACACTATATGTGAATCATTTCTGTGTGGGGAAAGTGTAGGGAAAGAGGAAAAATAGGCAGGAATAGTGTATTCTTCTCAGTCTTAGCTTGTGGGGAAAGTGTAGGGATAGAGGAAAAATAGGCAGGGATAGTGTGTTCTTCTCAGTGCTGTTCTCTACCAATCCAGCCATCTGCAGGAGTTAGTGTGTGTGTGTGCTGTGTGAGTATAGCACAGCAGTAGCACACTAAACCACCTTACACTGTATCTGCCCTGTTGTCACCTAAGACAGCCATCTGCAGGAGTTAGTGTGTTTTGTGTGCCTCCAGCACAGCACAGTATACACCAACAGTCCATACATACATATAGTATATACCTACAGTCCAGGGGTCAAGTCCTGGGGAAAAAAGTGTGGGAACTCCCACCCAAGATGCACCCCCGCCCAAAAAAATAAAAATAAATGATACGCTCAAATGCATATATATTTCACAGAAAATAAAGTGCAACATTTATTGAAAAGTGCCAGTTTACAAAAACAAAATAAGTTAACTTGTCAAACTAACAGAATAATCACCACAATGGGTGATGATCTTTCCCTCGCAGGGAATTTCTAACACAAATACACCCTGTTCCAAATTATTATGCAAACACAGCCCATTAGAAAATATCCCACAAACTGGAATAACGTTGTCCTTGCCGTGCAAGATTATCAACTTTGCGAGATTTCGTCTCATCTGCGCTGCGATGTGTGGTCAGCCATTTTGTGACGTATGGTAAAGGACCCCATAAATGCACAGGGGGGCCAATGAGACTAATAAACATAAGAGAAGACAGGCGTTCAATGCCAAGCCCACTCCTAATGGGTGACATCACCAAATTCATCGTACTGAAGCCCCTTTCACAATCACCGGATGTCACTGGAAGACTGTTAACTGCTGTCACCACTGGTTTCAGCTTTTCAGGAATCTCTTCACCACCGTTATCAATGTAGTCTCTGAAACCTTCACAGATGGATGGATTATAGCTGAGACGGAATCTTTTGCACAGCTTCTCCAGCTTCACTTCTCCTTCAAACCACGGACTGTCCACATTGATTGGCCAGCGTTGTGAATTCAAGATGTCGATTTCTGAGACAAGACTTTCAAATTCACCTGACTGTGATGAAGCTGCAGGTCTGTTGCTCGCAGTTAAAGCAAAGAGTCTGGAGCGCAAATTATCCACCAAACATTGGTAGAATTGAGGGAGATTTATCTTCACTTGGCCTTTTGATCTCTCTGGATTCATGGTTACACCTTTGAAATTCCCTTCCTCCAGCGATTCCATGACTTCTTTCAGATGTTTGCCAGGCATGTCTTTCATTTTTTCAACTGCACGAATTGAACGATTAATTAGCTGATAGGCTCGTGGAAGTGTTATGTCATCTCTTTGTAGAGCTTCAGATAGCAGTCCCATTTCCTGAACAGCATCCGCAACCCCTGCAAGGTTTAACAAATAATCTTCTGATGTCAAGACCTTGTTAAGGCCACTAAACAGAGATTTCTGTTGACTGTTATGAGTGGAGCTTAAGCTCGCTTTCAAGAAATGACTGTGTAGTGCAGGATATGACTCCCAAACTGCTCGTATAGCTCTCTGGCTTGAAGCAACCCATCTAACTGAAAAAACTTTTCCAATTTTAAGAATTTGTACTTCTAATTCTTTTGCACATTGAGAGAGCTCTGCCAGTTTTTTGGGGGACTGATGATATACAGCATGCAACTTCTCAAAAAATGATGTGAGATGATGAAGACCAGGAATAGAATGAATTGTGTCTGAAATGCACAATTCAAGCCTATGACACAAGCAGTGCCATTTCACAAGCTGTGGATATTTTTGACTGAGTCGTTCCAGAACCCCTGCCTTTCTTCCAAGCATTACACTTGCACCATCACTGCAAGCCCCAATCCAGTTTTTGGCAAGAAAGTCATTACTGAATCCAAATTTAGAAAGGCAATCTAGAAGAGTGGCTTCAATAGACTGTGCATCGGCTTTAGGCAAATCAAGCAAATCGAGAAAGAAAGTAACTGGGTCTTTTCCATTAACAGAGGCACGAATATAAACGATTAACACGGAATGGGTAGAAACTGTTGTAGACTCATCAATATAAACAGAAATTTTAGAAGCCTGCTCAACAATTGCTTTGCAAAGCTTTTTCCTCATTTCACTAGCAATGCAATCTATTATTTGTGCTGCTGTGTACTCACTATGGAGAATACTTCCTAAGTCAGCTCCATTTGCAACTTGCAAGCTGATAAGATCTGGGAAGTCTGTGAAAGGGCGATTTTTTTTCGCACAAAAGTAGGCAGTACGAAAGACTTTAGTGGTGGACTCAAACTTATGCTTCTGCTGTTCTGCAATATTGGATTGCAGTATCTCCTTTCTGGATACTGCTTGGATATTTCCTGCCTTTACATGTGCTTCTGAAAACCTATGTACATAGATTTTTTTACGCAGTGAGGTCAACATATCTTTTTTTGTTTGGCCATATGGAGTAATTGTACCAGTGCTCCATTCTTTGGAAATGGATACACCCTGTGAAACAGAGACTCCAAGGTGTTTAACCTCACGACACACTTTGCACCCTAAAAGACCATTTTCTACAAACAGCCAAGGGTACTTTTTTTTAAATTCTATCCACTGATTCTGGTCCCAACATTCCGGAAGAATAATGATATCACTGACATTGGCAGCGGTATCTTCAGCCACATCAGTAATAAAGTCAACAGCCGATTCACTGACTGGTGTAGTTTCTGCAGCGGACACCACCTGCTGAAGCAAAGGCTCAGCCTGAGTTGAGCAACTTGCAGAATCAGCATGAGATTTCTTACTGGATGCCTTCATGAAGAAATCTGTAATGCTGCTTTTTCGTTTGCTCATTTTTGTAATAATAAAAACAATAAATAATGGTGTAAAATAGGGTGCTGTCCTGGCTGGTCTCAGGGTACTCGGTGCTGGCCTGGCTGGTCTCAGGGTGCTGACCTGGCTGGTCTCAGGGTGCTGTACTGCCTGGTCTCAGGGTGCTGTACTGCCTGGTCTCAGGGTGCTGTACTGCCTGGTCTCAGGGTGCTGTACTGCCTGGTCTCAGGGTGCTGTACTGCCTGGTCTCAGGGTGCTGTACTGCCTGGTCTCAGGGTGCTGTCCTGGCTGATCTCAGGGTGCTGTCCTGGCTGGTCTCGGTGCTGGCCTGGAACTCACCCAAGATTCCCTACCTCGAAAATACAAAAAAGTGTGTGTGTGAGATATATATATATATATCATACTCCTTTAACAAATAAAGTGCAACATTTATTGTGACAAACAAATGGGCATTGATCAGGCGGCATTGATGGGCACAGATGAGTGAGTGGCCTGAGGCCCACTTTGCACAAACAATACAGGCAGCCTGAGAAGAGGAGCTCCGGGCCGGTGTTCTGTCGAAATGCCGCCTGATCAATGCCCATCAAATGCAGCCTGATCAGTGCCCATAAAATGCAGCCTTGTCATTGCCCCCATCAGAGATCAGGTGTCCCCCTCAGACAGCCCCCCCATCAGAGTGTCCCCATAACAGTGCCCTCATCAGAGAGCAGGTATTTCCACGGAGGGGGACAGCAGCAGAACGGAGGGGAAGTGGGGGACAGCAGCAGAACGGAGGGGAAGTGGGGGACAGCAGCAGAACGGAGGGGAAGTGGGGGACAGCAGCAGAACAGAGTGGGGGACAGCAGCAGAACGGAGGGGGAGTGGGGGACAGCAGCAGAACGGATTGGGGGACAGCAGCAGAACGGAGGGGGAGTGGGGGACAGCAGCAGAACGGAGTGGGGGACAGCAGCAGAACGGAGGGGGAGTGGGGGACAGCAGCAGAACGGAGTGGGGGACAGCAGCAGAACGGAGGGGGAGTGGGGGACAGCAGCAGAACGGAGGGGGAGTGGGGGACAGCAGCAGAACGGAGGGGAAGTGGGGGACAGCAGCAGAACGGAGGGGAAGTGGGGGACAGCAGCAGAACGGAGGGGAAGTGGGGGACAGCAGCAGAACGGATGGGAAGTGGGGGACAGCAGCAGAACAGAGGGGGAGTGGGGGACAGCAGCAGAACGGAGGGGGAGTGGGGGACAGCAGCAGAACGGAGTGGGGGACAGCAGCAGAACGGAGTGGGGGACAACAGCAGAACGGATGGGAAGTGGGGGACAGCAGCAGAACAGAGGGGGAGTGGGGGACAGCAGCAGAACGGAGTGGGGGACAGCAGCAGAATGGAGTGGGGGACAGCAGCAGAACGGAGTGGGGGACAGCAGCAGAACGGATGGGAAGTGGGGGACAGCAGCAGAACAGAGGGGGAGTGGGGGACAGCAGCAGAACGGAGTGGGGGACAGCAGCAGAACGGAGTGGGGGACAGCAGCAGAACGGAGTGGGGGACAGCAGCAGAACGGAGTGGGGGACAGCAGCAGAACGGAGGGGGAGTGGGGGACAGCAGCAGAACGGAGGGGGAGTGGGGGACAGCAGCAGAACGGAGGGGGAGTGGGGGACAGCAGCAGAACGGAGGGGGAGTGGGGGACAGCAGCAGAACGGAGGGGGAGTGGGGGACAGCAGCAGAACGGAGGGGGAGTGGGGGACAGCAGCAGAACGGAGGGGAAGTGGGGGACAGCAGCAGAACGGAGTGGAAGTGGGGGACAGCAGCAGAACAGAGGGGGAGTGGGGGACAGCAGCAGAACAGAGGGGGAGTGGGGGACAGCAGCAGAACGGAGTGGGGGACAGCAGCAGAACGGAGTGGGGGACAGCAGCAGAACGGATGGGAAGTGGGGGACAGCAGCAGAACAGAGGGGGAGTGGGGGACAGCAGCAGAACGGAGTGGGGGACAGCAGCAGAACGGAGGGGGAGTGGGGGACAGCAGCAGAACGGAGTGGGGGACAGCAGCAGAACGGAGTGGGGGACAGCAGCAGAACGGAGTGGGGGACAGCAGCAGAACGGAGTGGGGGACAGCAGCAGAACGGATGGGAAGTGGGGGACAGCAGCAGAACGGAGTGGGGGACAGCAGCAGAACGGAGTGGGGGACAGCAGCAGAACGGAGTGGGGGACAGCAGCAGAACGGAGTGGGGGACAGCAGCAGAATGGAGTGGGGGACAGCAGCAGAACGGAGTGGGGGACAGCAGCAGAACGGATGGGAAGTGGGGGACAGCAGCAGAACAGAGGGGGAGTGGGGGACAGCAGCAGAACGGAGGGGAAGTGGGGGACAGCAGCAGAATGGAGGGGAAGTGGGGGACAGCAGCAGAACGGAGGGGAAGTGGGGGACAGCAGCAGAACGGATGGGAAGTGGGGGACAGCAGCAGAACAGAGGGGGAGTGGGGGACAGCAGCAGAACGGAGTGGGGGACAGCAGCAGAACGGATGGGGAGTGGGGGACAGCAGCAGAACGGAGTGGGGGACAGCAGCAGAACGGAGTGGGGGACAGCAGCAGAACCGAGGGAGAGTGGGGGACAGCAGCAGAACGGAGTGGGGGACAGCAGCAGAACGGATGGGGAGTGGGGGACAGCAGCAGAACGGAGTGGGGGACAGCAGCAGAACGGAGTGGGGGACAGCAGCAGAACGGAGTGGGGGACAGCAGCAGAACGGATGGGGAGTGGGGGACAGCAGCAGAACGGAGTGGGGGACAGCAGCAGAACGGATGGGGAGTGGGGGACAGCAGCAGAACGGAGTGGGGGACAGCAGCAGAACGGAGTGGGGGACAGCAGCAGAACGGATGGGGAGTGGGGGACAGCAGCAGAACGGAGTGGGGGACAGCAGCAGAACGGAGTGGGGGACAGCAGCAGAACGGAGTGGGGGACAGCAGCAGAACGGATGGGGAGTGGGGGACAGCAGCAGAACGGAGTGGGGGACAGCAGCAGAACGGAGTGGGGGACAGCAGCAGAACAGAGGGAGAGTGGGGGACAGCAGCAGAACAGAGGGAGAGTGGGGGACAGCAGCAGAACAGAGGGAGAGTGGGGGACAGCAGCAGAACAGAGGGAGAGTGGGGGACAGCAGCACACTAACCTGCAGGTTTGTTGTCAATGGCGGCGGCGGCAATCTCGCGGCGGACCTCGTGGGCGGGAGGACTCGAGGGCTCAGCTCAGGGAGAGGAGGAGAGGAGGGGAGGACATCTGGCAGCACTTCTGCTTGCAATGTGCTGCATCGACTGCGCCTGCGGGAGTAGTCGGCGGCGGCCCCGGGACTGACTGGGCAGTGGTGGGCACAGACAGCAGGCTGGATCCTTTCCAACAGTGTGGGTGGCTATGGCCGGACCAGTATCATGTGACTCATCTGTAAGGCGCTGCTCAGCCGTAGGTGCACTGCACTGTGCCCACGTGTCAGCAGACGTCATGTGACTTGGTTGCTAGACGCGGAGCGGCCCTAGCCTAGCAACCACTCACATATGCAGGACCTGGACCAGGCTGGCAGCTGCTAACAGGAACGGAGTTCCTGTTGGGGAAAATAGCAAAGGAACTCCGTTCCCATGCTGGGCATCGCCTTTAGGGCAAGATTGGCAATTTGGTTGGCTCTAGTCCTGCAAAGGGAACGGCGTTCCTGCTGTGAAAAAAGTGCAGGGACGCCGTTCCCACGCGTTCCCGCAGGACTCGAGCCCTGCTACAGTCCCTGTCTTGTTTGCACCGCATACTAGGTTCAGAGTATATAGGGCTTCAGGTATAGGGTTTTATTTTGGGTGCAGGTTTCCCCTTAATATCCACACAAGACCCAAAGGGGCTGGTAATAGGCTGGGGTGGGGGGGGGGGGGGGGCTGGGGTAGCCATGCCATTTTTCTCAAAGATTTTCATCCATATTGCCTGGACAAGACATGACATTAAAGCCGCAAGCAGTTTTAAATGGCTTCTTTTTTTCCTTTACAAATGTCATTTTGTGCAGGGACAGTTCTAAACACGGGAAACACATGCCACTTCACAGGCATACTTTAGACACCCCCCAGGTACCATATTTAACCACTTTCCGACCGGCGCACAACGATATACGTCCCTTTTTTGAAGAGGGATATCTCGGTAACGGCAGCAGCTGCTGCCACAACCGAGATATCCATCTCTTCAGGCGCCGGTCGGCTGTCCGATAATGGTGGTCATCGTGGCGGATTCGCCGCGAGATCAACGTTATCGGCAGTGGGAGAGGTGCCCCCCCCTCCCGCCGCTCTCCCGCGCCTCCGCCGCTTACCGGAACCGTCGGCAGCGGCGGAGGCGATCGGGTCCGTTACCCTGATGTGCATAGAAATGAGTGACGCTAAGATGGCCGCCACTCATCTCTATACCATAGGAGGGCGGAAGCGACGTCAAAAAAGAGGAATTTTCAAATGTCATTTTTTTAAATGACATTTTTTTTTTCAATGAAGTCCAAATATGAGATCTGAGGACTTTTTGACCCCAGATCTCATATTTAAGAGGACCTGTCATGCTTTTTTCTATTACAAGGAATGTTTACATTCCTTGTAATAGGAATAAAAGTGAGCCAATTAAATTTTTTTTTAAAAACAGTGTAAAAATAAATAAAATCAAGAAAAATAAATAAGAAAAACAAAAAAATTTTTTTTTAAAGCGCCCCGTCCCGACGAGCTCGTGCGCAGAAGCGAACGCATACGTGAGTAGCGCCCACATATGAAAACGGTGGTCAAACCTTACATGTGAGGTATCGCCGCGATCGGTAGAGCGAGAGCAATAATTATAGCCATAGACCTCCTCTGTAACGTAAAATATGCAACCTGTAGAATTTTTTAAACATCGCCTATGGAGATTTTTGAGGGTAAATGTTTGATGCCATTCCACGAGCGGGCGCAATTTTGAAGCGTGACATGTTAGGTATCAATTTACTCGGCGTAACATTATCTTTCACAATATATAAAAAAATTGGACTAACTTTACTGTTGTCTTATTTTTTTATTCAAAAAAGTGAATTTTTTCCAAAAAAAGTGCGCTTGCAAGACCGCTGCGCAAATACGGTGTGAAAAAAAGTATTGAAACGACCGCCATTTTATTCTCTAGGGTGTTAGAAAAAAAACAATATATAATGTTTGGGGGTTTTAAGTTTTTTTCTAGCAAAAAAAACTGTTTTAAACATGTAAACACCTAAAATCCAAAACGAGGCTGGTCTTAAAGTGGTTAAAGGAATATTTCACTTTATGCCTCATTAAAATCATTGCTCCAGAAAAAACGTCCGTTTTTAAAACTTCTTTTTGCATTGATACATGTCCCCAGACCTTTTTTATAACAAAAAACATGCATATTGGCCGTTATAATTAGCACTTTAGATTTCGAACGTTTGCGTCCATTGTAACTAATAGGGTTCTAACATTCGTACAAACTTTCGGTCGTTCGCAGGTTCTGGTGCGAACCGAACCCGGGGGTGTTCGGCTCATCCCTACCCAGAAGGTGTAAAGATGACCTCTGCAAAGTATGTGGCGTTCCTGACTGACCACTTCCTTCCCTGGTACAGAAGGAAGAACTATGCTTACCGTAATAAAATCATTTTCATGCATGACAATGCACCATCTCATGCTGCAAAGAATACCTCTGCATCAATGGCTGCTATGGGGATAAAAGGAGAGAAAGTCATGGTGTGGCCTCCATCTTCCCCTGACCTCAATCCTATTGAGAACTTTTGGAGCATCCTCAAGAAAAATATCTAGGATGGGAGGCAGTTTACATCCAAACAGCAGCTCTGGGAGGCTATTCTGACATCTTGCAAACAAATTCAAGCAGAAACGGTCCAAAAACTCACAAGTTCAATGGATGCAAGACTTGTGAAGCTCATATCAAATAAGGGGTCCTATGTTAAAATGTAACGAGACCTGTTAAAAATGTTTAAAAAAAGTTAAAATGTTGTTCAAAGTTTGATTGAAATAGCTTTTGATTTCAGTAAATATGCTGCAAACACAACAAATGAAAATGTTCAGTTCTTTTATTCTTTACAACCTATAAAGTGTTTTGAAACTTACTGTGCGTAATAATTTGGAACAGTGCATTGTAAGTTTTTTTATTTTGAAAAAAAAAAACCTGTTATCATTAGGAGGTTTGTTCAATAAAATTTGAATTGTACTCCTAATAGTTGATAACATGAGAATTATGCTGACTGTTGTTTACATCAATTATTTAGATAAATGAGAAAAATATAATTGGCATAATAATTTGGAACAGGGTGTATACACACACACATGGCTTTTTTTCCTCTGAGAATAGGTGCAGGAACTCAACCACACCCCTCACTTTTCCCCAGGTGGGAAAGCGCACAACAGCAAATAGTGGGTGGGGCCAAATTGCACTAAGAGTGGGAGGATCTTAAAGGGGCATTACATACCAGGACTGTACTACATACAGAATGCAGAGTTCAGGAGTGCGCTACTTACAGAGTGCAGAGTTCAGGAATGGGCTTTGTACAGAGTGCAGTGTTCAGGAGTGCACTACATACAGGGTTCAGGAGTGTGCTACGTACAGAGTTCAGGAGTGTACAGGGTGCATAGTGTAGAGAGTGCAGGGTTCAGGAGTGCGCAGCGTATAGAGTGCAGGGTTCAGGAATGTGCAACATACAGAGTGCAGGTGTGCACAGCAGAGTGCAGGGTTCAGGGGTGAGCAGCGTACAGAGTGCATGGTTCAGGAGGGCATAATGTACAGAGTGCAGGGTTCCATAGTGCACAGCGTAAAGAATGAATGGTTGAGGAGGGCATAATGTACAGAGTGCAGGGTTCAATAGTGCACAGCGTCCAGACTGCATGGTTCTAGGGTGCGCAGCATACAGAGTGCAGGGTTCAGGGATGTGCCATGTACAGAGAGCAGAGTGAAGCGTTAAGGAGTGCGCTATGTACAGAAGGCAGGGCTCAGTACTGCATATCTCACTGGCCACATTAAACCAAACATCCCTCCCCCTTTCCCCCCAGAATTCCCTCTCCCCAGTACAGAGTTCTCATCCCATATCCCCATCTTCGGCAAGATTGACATCCCAATCCTAGCAAAAGCCCCCCTCCCCCCAAGCACTGAAAACCCTCTTTTCCTGCCATCACAATTCCCCTTCCCCCACCCCCAAATTTGTTCTCCCAACACAAACATCAGATACAGTGTGGCTCGATGCGGGGTGGGAGATGTCCTTCCTTCCAGGCTCCTCTGCATGGTCTGTCATAAGACAAGTTAGAGCCGGGGCAGAGCTTAGTGGAAGCTCCCTCAGCCCTTTTACAACAGTGTGAGGGGCAGCAGTCAGGGCAGATGCTGCGGGAGCTGGCAATTGCAGCAGGGCAATGCCTGGATGCCTGGCCCTAGCAATGCTTCAGCAGCTGGGGATGGCGTGAAGGGTTTGGTGCAGCCGTTTAGAGATGAGTGCTGTCTCTTCTAAATACGGAAGCCCGGATTCTGTATTTGGAAGTGACAGTAGTGAGTAAAAAAGCCCATGTGCACACCTATGTTCAAATGCCAAGTTCACCTTTTGTAAACAAAATAAATAAATGAATGCACATATTTTTGTAGGTAAAAAAAAAATGTGCATTACTTTTTTACATTGCATCCTGTAAGGTATTGCACCAACGATCAGCAGATCGCAGGTGCAATGCCTGAATCCCGCAGACACTGTCTGCCTTCCGATATGGGCAGGCAGTTATTGAATGGCAAGAAGATTCAATGTGAGAACACTTACCAGTGCCCTCGCAGCTCACTGAAAACTACAAGCCATCTGCCAAAATGGATGACAGTACTTGTAGTCTATTCATTCACAGGAACCTGTGAATAAATGATGTGGCGCCGGTGGGCAGAGCCCCGCATGGCCGTGCTATTTTCAAATTTTAACAGCGGGTGTGGGTAGAAGATCCCTATCCACTGTGACAGAGAGGGGAGTGCTGGTGACAAGAGGTGGGTGGATAGGAGCATGTAAAATGTTACACCCTAGATATGGGTGTAACATGCTCCTAAAGGTGAACTTATCCTTTAAACCATAATGATGCACTTAACGGGAAGAAATTTAAAAAATGAGGCCAGAATCCTTCTACAGAAATAAATGTTTATGTGTTAGAGCACCAAGACTGGCCAACACCAAAGGCCATGTACAGTAAGTGTGTCTGTCTTGTAAAGGATCTGATGACAGCCTTCTAAGTTGTATAAAACATTACATACATCAGAATATCTATGTATAATACAGATATCTTTCTGTAGACCTTTTCTTTAGAAGCTTTAAAGAGTATATAAACCCAACATTTCATTTTCCTGATATATGCCTGTTGTACCATGTAATTATGTGAAAAAGTATCCTGCTCTCTTTGTATTGCTTCCTTTGTGTGAAATCCCCGGTGTTCCTGCCAGTCCCTATCCTATTAAATACTGACCACACTAAGCAGGAGAACACATCGTTGTCAGTTCTCTAGCTATGCTGGGAACTCAGCCTGCTCAACTGCAATGATCAGACTTGTCCTGACAACCCCTAATTCCCACCCCCACCCCACACAGCTTTTCACTGGTGTGAAAAATCAGTGTACTGTTGCTTCTCCCCCCAAGCTCTTGGGAAGCTGAGAACAGGGTATTTATAATGTTTTTTATATCTATTTTAAATTAAATGGGTTGTTTTACAAGGTGATCATTTACAATAACTTTTAAGCTGGGCACACATGGGCCAAATATCGGGAGACATTTGCCGGTTAAAAAAAAAAAAAAATGTCCGACATTTGGCCTGTATGTATGTATGTTGGTCTGTCCGACAGAACTCGGCTGCTCACCCGCTGATCGGATTGTTCTGGTGGGGGGTGCCCGCCCTATTAGAACACAATAGCTCAGCGGGGGAGATCGCTCTACTTACTTCTCATAGTGAGTACAGCAGCTCCGATCGGAGCTGACAGGTTTTTTCATCCAACCCAACTCATAGTTTGTACCAGGCTTTATGATTAGCCTCATCAACAAAATGGACTTACTAAATAGCAATGAATAGAAAGCAATAGCTTTATTAAATGTTCAGTCAAGGAGTGAAATTTTCATTGGTTAAAATTGTATGTATCTCTGAGGCTATATAAAACCAATACCAGACTTTCATGACTAGTTTTAAATGCACAATTTTTTTGCATGGCTGTAAATATCGGTCACTGCACGATGCTTTATTCATTTTTGCTTAAACTTAGTCCACACAGAAAAGCCAAAACATATGAACATATCTGTTTATTGTCATAACTAATTTGTGCTGTGATTTTTTCATCGTACATATCAAGTAAAAGTCCTTCCTTCAGTTGTAAAACTCCAAGATTTTTTTCCCAACAAATGTTTTAGTATTCAGATGGAAACATCTTCTAAATATATGTAAATTATGTCATATCTTCACACAGCGGATTCTTCTATAAAAAAAATAAAAAATAAAAGTTTAGGCTACAGTTGAAAATGTACTTACATGATAAAAAAAACAATACATGATGAATGTGCACTATGAATGACAAGGCTGTAAATAAGGCTAATATATAACACAGATATTTCCAAGCTATCAACACAAACATTAGTAGAAAAAAGTAATAAATATGACAATCTTCTTGGCGTGATAATAAGACCAGCCACAGACACAAATTATAGGCCTCTGACCTAGACTCAGTGAGGCTAATTGATTTATGGACACAGCTTAAATTATTGTGTTTTTAAAAAATATATATATATTTGGTTCCAAGAGTGAATATAGCTATCATCATTTGCACACACAGTATACAATATACTTTTGAAATAATTACAAAATGTAATATTTAAAGCAGAGCTGCACCCGCACCAAAAATACTGCAGCTGCTGACTTTTAATAAATGGACACTTACCTGTTCCAGGTTCCAGCGGTGTCGGCAGAATGTGACGAGCGACCGCTCGTCTCTTAGCTGCCCCGCCGCCATCCTATGTCAGGGAATCAGGAAGTGAAGACACAACGTCTTCACTGCCCGGTTCCCTACTGCGCATGCGCGAGTCGCGCTGCGCTTCTCTATTGGTCCCCGCTGTGTCCTGGGAACTGTGTTTCCCAAGACACAACGGGCATCCTCGGATATCCTCTTTAGGGTGGAGCTCCGCTTTAATAAATTGCTACTCACTTTCACAAGCAGGATAATTCAGTGTATATTCAGCTGGTGTTTTTTCTGATTTAGTACATGTTCCAGTCAGTTCATTCCAGTTTCTATATCCAGTTTTACATTTAAAGCTGACAGTATCTCCTTCTTCATAAAATGCCTCATTGTCATGCTTTTCATCCAGTTCTATGAAGTTGCTATCAAGTTCCTGGTTGATTATGCGACATATACCTAAATAAACAAATATGTTTAGAGGCATATTCATGGCAGCCAATCAGCTTCTAACTGCACACGAGACACAGATGCAAACTCTACTGAACAGATGTTTTAAAAAACAGAAACCTGCGTTTAAAAACGTGCGTTTTGCCACGTTTTCATGCCGCGTTTTAGCTGCGTTTTACCGCGTTTGCATCTATAAGCGTTTGTAAAGATAACATCATATAGACCCTCCCCAAGCTCAGAAAGCATGTATTAACTATTTCTGCGATTTTGATCAGAGTGAGCAGCAGCAGCAGAGAGAGCAGTTGTACACTTGCATTTGCCTCTTTTTCTGTGGGTTTTTTTTGGAAATGGATCCCATATTGAATATATGTCAGGAAATGCTCCTGATGTTGCTCTTGATGAGGCAGCAACGTTGTCGCAAATTGCGTGAGAGGTCCAGAGTCAGAGCTCGTTGATATTGGACCCATCCGTTGATGGCACAGCGAATGTCCATTGGATATTTCACAAACATGGTGGGGGGTTGGGGTTGACTAGACATTAGTATGCAGGTTTTTCTTTGTGAAAAAAAGACATTGCTATGCTTTGGTCAGACTAGGTGGAGTCACTGATTAGATTAGAAATTGGATGAAGGGTTGGGGGAAAGAAGTGGAGGCATTCCTCATTGTTTAAGCTACCTAAAAAACTAGAGTTTTTTTATGGCATTGCATCAGTGAGTATATATGCTCTATGAATCTAAAGTAATTACGACATTTTAAACCAATTATTTTAGTATTTTTTACTTAGAGAAAATGTTTTCTGCCACAGCACCAAAAATGATATTTGCGGTTGTTCCTGTCATGGTGTAAGAACTGCAGTCCTTTCAGTGACAGCTGGGTTTCAGTGCTAAGGCCAAGAGATGAATCAGTTTTGTTCCTGTGCACCTGATCCCACTACAAAGTAGGGGTGTTGAATATAATCGTAGCATCGATGCATCGCAATTCAGCTGTCCATGATTCTGCATCGATTATAATATTATAAGCTATATTATAAGCTATTTCTACCCCAAATTGGTAAGCAGATGATACAAACATTTAACGCCTTAGGACAGGAGAGGATATGTTCTAATGAAGCCTTGAAAGCATATATTACAGTTATACCCAAGTAGAATAAGGACCCGTCAGTATGTGGAAGTTACCGCCCTATTTCTTTACTGAATGTGGACTTGAAGCTATTTACCAAAATTATAGCCACACATATACAACCACATCTGATGGACCTAATCCATCCCAATCAGGTGGGCTTTATACCAACTCGGGAAGCCCGAGATAACCCTATAAAGGCACTGAACCTTATCCACCTAGCTGACACTTCTAATATTCCATCTGTATTCTTGGGTACGGATGCCAAGAAGGCGTTTGATCGGGTGTACTGGTCATTCATGTTCTCGGTACTACGATATGTGGGACTAGGGGAGAGGATAATCGGAGGGCTCTCGAGTGTATACTCGAAACCAACAGCTCAAATCAAAATAAATGGATACTTATCAGATTATTTTATTTGCACTATCTTTAGAGCCTTTCCTTTGTAAAGTGCGCCAAAACCCTGATATTACGGGGATACAAATTGGGGGTTCACATTATAAGGTATCCGCTTATGCGGATGACCTTTTATTTTCACTCACCAAACCAAGTATATCCCTACCAAACCTTCTGAGAGAATTAGATCAATATGGAAACTTTTCCAATTTAAAAATCAATATGTCAAAATCTGAGGCTATGGGAGTAGCTATTCCCCCATCTCAGATTGAAACACTGAAGGCTAATTTTAAGTTTAGATGGACTACAACAGCTCTTAAATATTTGGGTACGCTTATTCCGCCTAAGCTATCCCAAGTATATGCACTAAATTTCCCACCTTTACTTAATAAAATACAGATCTTACTAGTTAAATGGCATCAGGGTTTCTTCTACTGGTTTGGTAGGTGCAATATAATCAAAATGTCAATCCTACCCAAACTTGTGTATCTGTTTCAAACATTGCCGATCTTTATCCCCCAAGAATTCTTTAAACAGATTAATGTGACAATAACCCAGTTTATTTGCGCTAATAAAAAACCCAGGCTACAACGCCGATTTATGACCATGTCAAAACAGTACGGAGGGATGGCGGTACCAGATATCCAGAAATATTACCAGGCAGCACATATGGGGAGATTAATAGACTGGTGTAGACACGCAGACTTTAAATTGTGGCCAAGGATAGAGCAACTCCAAAGTATGGTCGCACTAAAACTGGCAGTTTGGTGTTATGTAGATCTTAGTCGGACCTTAAGAAAATGCCCAACCATAGGCCCTACCCTGCGTATTTGCTCCCGAATATGCTCCACCACTAAGCTATCACCTGTCTATTCCCCCCTGTACCCTATTGTGGGGAATCCCCATTTCCTCCCGGGATTACAGGAGGGACCATTTAAAACATTACTGGAGTCGCAATGTTATCAGGCCTCGCATTTTGCACAAATAAGAACTTGGCCCTCATTAACGGTGTTGACCTCATCAAGGGACCGATTCAGTCTTGACTATTGGAGTGGGGCACAACTTCGACACTTTTTAAATACCCCCCCCCCAGACAGATTTCAACGACCGTTGACTCAGCTAGAAAAACTATGTGAAGAGAAAGGCCCATTACTCCATACACTTTCACAAATGTATGCGTTACTGATCACTCCCACTCTCAGAGGAGGGGAAGGCCCTTTTTGTAAATTAAGAAGATCAAATATAAGTTGGGGAAATTAGTAAGTGCCCTTATCTTCCTGGAAGGCGGTTATATATTGGTTTTAGTCATTTTTATTTTTTTGTTTTTATTTTTTTCTCTTTTTTTTGTTTTTGCATATGATTTGGTTTGTTCACCTAATAGCCTAGGACCTGACACACCCTAAGACAAATAGACATTTAGAAATGACTAACCATATATTTTTCCTTTATATATCTACACCAACTGGAATAGAAGAGAAATACGAGGTATATTTACGTTTAATATGGAGGTGACAGAGTTAATGTTATGTATGGATTAATTAACTGTTGTGTGTATTGTGGAAGATATAAATAAATAAATTATTTGAAAAAAAAAAATGGGAATAAACAAGACTGTGTACATGGACACATAGGATAACATTGCATGCGTTCAAAAAAAGTGTCCAACTGCCTCTGAACGCGCGTTTAACATCGTCTCGTGTGCATGGGCCCTTAAGCTTTGGCAATAAATCCTGGAAGCTGATTGGTTTCTTTGCAGAGCTGCACCAGATTTTGCACACTCCAGTTTTAATAAATAACCCCCCCTATAACAAATGAATAGTACACAAATCAGTCAGAGCAAGAGACAATAATGGAACCAGGGTTTTTAAAGCAGAAAATGTTCTCTGCCACAGCACCAAAAATTATATTTGCAGTTGTTCCTGTCATGGTGTAAGAACTGCAGTCCTTTCAGTGACAGCTGGGTTTCAGTGCTAAGGCCAAGAGATAAATCAGTTTTGTTCCTGTGCACCTGATCCCACTACAAAGTAGGGGTGTTGAATATAATCGTAGCATCGATGCATCACAATTCAGCTGTCCATGATTCTACATCGATTCTACCACCTGCTTAATCGATTGACATGTGGCGTCATCCCGAATTGCCCTGCCTCTCCTGGGAGAGCTTTCCAGTGTACTCTACTTACACGTGTTAAACTGTGTCTTATTGAATCCTATCTTACAGTACATTAAGTGCCCCACTGTACATGCTTTTTAAAAGATATGTAGCTACATACTATATTTCAGAGTGCCCCTCTGCTCTCATGTGACTGCCCAGCCCGCCGCTCTTTTCCCAATCTGACAGCTACAGCGGGCAGGGCTGAGAATCCCCCGCTGATGTCAGCCAAGAGAGGAGAGCGGCAATCAGCATGTCGGGCAGTCACATGAGAGCAGAGGGGCACTCTGAAAAACAGTATGTAGCTACATATTTTTTTTAAAAGCATGTACAGGGGGGCAATTAATGTACTGTAATATGGGATGCAATAAGACACAGTTAGTTTAACATGTGTAAGTAGAGTACATATGAGTTTGTACTCTACTTACAACTCGTACTGCTTCCATGCTGGGAGTTCCGCTCGGCTTCCCCGTTCGCTCCTCCCACTGTGTTAACTCTTATGCCGCGTACACACGGTCGGAATTCTCGTCGGAAAAAGCTCTGATGGTTTTCCCGTCGGAATTCCAACGGAATTTCGCTCAAACTGTCTTGTCTACACACGGTCACACCAAATTCCGACAGTCAATAACACCACGCCTTAAAAAACGTTCGACTGCACTATAAAAAGGGAAGTTTAATGCGTCTGAGCATGCGTCGAATTGTTTCCGAGCTTGCGTCAGAATTTTGCGTGTCGGAATTGTGTACACACGATCGGAAAATCCGATAGAAAGGTTTTCCGTCGGAAAAATTAAGAACAGGTTCTCAATCCAAAGTCCGTCGGAAAATTCCGACAGAAAAAGACAGATGGGTATACACACGGTCGGAAAATCCGATGAAAAGCTCCCATCGGACTGTTTCCATCGGAAATTCCGACCGTGCGTGTGTACGTGGCATTAGTGTGTTGGAGTGTGTAAACGGGGAAGCCAAGCTGAAATCTCAGCACTGATCTAGTACGGTGAACCTCTCAGAACTGTTTGTCAGCTGCAGATCCCATCACTCCTGTCCCCCTGGCAGCAGTGTGTTTTTCTTATATGTGAATGCCTGTACTCTCCCTTTAAATTCTTCCATCCTTCAGTACCCCTCTCACCACCACCATTTTTATGTTTGAATTCTTCCATCCTTCTGTTCCTGTGCATGGATTCATCCATCTCCAGACTCTCCCACCCTTCTGTTCCTGTCCATGGAATCCTCCATCTCCATGCCCAGACTCCCCCATCCTTCTGTTCCTATCCATGGATTCCTCCATCGCCATTCCCAGATGATCCCATCCTTCTGTTCCTGTCCATGGATTCCTCCATCTCCATCCCCAGACTCTCCCATCCTTCTGTTCCTGTCCATGGATTCCTCGATCTCCATCCCCAGACTCTTCCATCCTTCTGTTCCTTTCAATGGATTCCTCCATCTCCATCCCTAGACTTTTCCATCTTTCAGTTCTTATCCCCAAACTCCTCCAGCCTTCCAAGCTCTATACATGGATTCCTTCATCCCCAGACTCTTCCATTCTCCCTTTCTTATTCATGGATTCTTTCATTCTTCAGTTCCTACCCCTCCCTTATATCCTGGACTCTTCCATATCCTGCTACATGCAGGGAGTGTCTTTAAGCAGATAAAATAAAATAAATGGAGTTCTTCTAAATGCTTGAATTTTTGATATTTTGATGGAAACCATTGTCAGTAATCATGATGCATCGCGGAATCAAATCGAATTGTTGACCAGATAATCATAATCAAATTGTGAGACCAGTGAAGATGCGCACCTCTACTACAAAGTGCTCTGTAATATAGTGTAGTCACAATGTTACCACATTGTGACATGGCGAGATCATCTCTGACATCACTGGGATTTCCTGTGAGCTCTGGTGGGCCATCTTGTAACAAGGCAGAACTGATTCAGTTCTGCTCTGCCTCCTGCCACACCCATTTATCATTGTAATAGTGGTCTATTACTTGCTAATAACATTGAACAAAAGATTACTATTATTTGTAATCCTGCCAAGGTGCACTGGTAAAATAAATAATGTAAAACTAGCACTGGGAAACGCCCAACTGGGGATTTAGGAACTGAATGTGCGCTTACCTGACCTTTGTGATGAGGGTCATATTTTAAGGTAATAAAATGCCCAAAATAGAATAAAGACTGCTTTACAGATTAGATTAGTTCAGGGACTTGCGCTGCTTGTTTCAGCGCTGTTATCTGCAGAATTTTATGTTAGTTTATTCTCATTTATATTTGGTGGTGTACACTTTATTATTGCATTTCATATTTTGTTATTCATTTGGAGTATTTGTCACTGGACTTTGAGTTGTCATTTTATTTTTGTATACAGTATTACATTACATTTTTGTAGTACGGTACATATATTCTAATATTTCAGGAGTTATCACTGTTCACTTTATTTGCTTGCAGCCAAAGTCATTGTTTATAGCTGGTGTGCAGATGTATTTATTTATAAAGTTCCCAAGATAGATCACACTCACTTCCCCTAAAGGAAGTAGTGCACTCTTTAAAGTTTTCAAACATTTTTTTTCTGAATTTGGTAGGCAGGACAGGAGGACAAAGGAGTTGGAATATCCAAAGCCAACACAGGCTTCTTGGCTAACAATTGCTGGGTGTATCACAGCTCAGAGAAGCATCACACAGAATTTCAGTTGTACTATACATCAGCCACAAAATGGCAGGTTCTGGTGCATTCCTGCCCCAGTGATCTCTTTAGGTCTTTACTCTTTATGGGTGCGTGGGAGTTGATTTACTAAAGACAAATCATGTTCACTTTGCAATCACAGTTGCACTCTGCAAGGGAATTTTCCCCAGAGCATAGTGAAGGAGGTGAAGTACTGCTGACTTCCATCATTCAATCACGTGCAAGCAAAAATGCATTTTTTTTCCTTGCACTTGCACATGATTGAGTATTCTTTGAAAAGTGAAGTTTCATCGCATTTACCAAGTTCTGAGGACAATTACCTTGTAGAGTGCAACCTCACTTGCAAAGTGAACAGTGCACTTGCACACAGCCTGCTCACACACAGAGGCTCTACCCTCTAGGCACAGGCTCCTTGGGGCCTCAATACCAGGTACACCGCCTTCTAACAAAGCTGCTATTCCCAGAAGGAAGGGCTAACAAGGACACACTCTCCCAGACTTTGTCCCCAAAGGGAAGAGCTACAAAAGGATTCTGTTTTGCAAAGCAATGACAAGCTCATTGGGGGTTGGCCAGCTGACAGAACATACAGGACTCTAGGGGTTGATTTACTAAAGGCAAATATGCTGTTCAATTTGCAAGTGAAGTTAAACTTTTATATTTCACTTTGCAAAGAATACACAATCACATGCAAGGGAAAATTATGGAAGTCAGCAGAGCTTCACCTCATTCACTAAGCTCTGGGGAAAGCTCCCTTGTAAATTTCAACTTACTTTACAAAATAAACAGACAATTCACCTTTAGTAATTCAACACCCAGAGCTCCAACCCTAATACAGAACTCTAGAGCCTCTTCAACACAAGTGACAGACAGTTGATGTAATACAGATCACCCCTTGGTGGAATGCAAGTAACTGCACAGATGTGGGATTTTTTATAGCCTTCACTTCACTGGGAATGGCATCCTGTACTTTTTTGTAGCGTACAAATCATGACAGTGCCAATGCAAAGCATTCAGCACAGTCCAGAACAAAGCACTGGGACTTTCTGAAGACTTTATGAGTGACCATGTAAGTAAAATGTGGGGATGTCTATGTAATGGTTACATCCAATGAAATTTTATAGGTGTAATAATAAAAAAAAAACAGTTTTAATACATACAAATCTTTTTCAACTTCTGGTAATTTATATATTGAAGATATTTAGCGGAACTCACAAAACTGTACAAGTAGAATATAATTCTAGAAAAGTTAGTGATACTCACCACCAGAGAAACACTTTGGATATTTCATTACTCCATCATAACATATAGCTATTAGGGATCCTGGGCGTTTAAAATTTGCTTTGCATTTTACCTTCACTTCGCTGTTATGTTCAATTATCTCAGGAGCGCTCTCCTGTGGTAAAAGTTCAATATGATTTCTCTCCAAATTGCCTGCAGTTATTGAACAAGGCTCTGCAAAATATAATCCAACTTTTAATATAATGAAGTGATTATAATGATGTTGACTACAGAAGTAATTTGTGATACTTACTGAGGCATTGTGGAAGTTCACCCCATTGACTGTTTTCACATTTTACATTAATGTGTCCACTGAGCACAAATGTGTCTTCACATTTAATATCCACTGAAGACCCAGATTCATAACCATCTTGTTTTTCAGGAGAAAGTATTGAATTTGATATCTTGAGAGGAGGGCATGACCCTAGACAATGATTATTGAACATAATATAGATTATAACCAGAAGTTAAAATGAACTTGTAATGGTTCTAATAAACAAGCGCAACCAGTAGTCAAAATCATGAGCACAAAGCAGGGAAAATGTGGAACAACAATATGGATAGACATGGAGGATACACAGAATATCACAGATCAGGTATATGGAACATTTGCTTTCAGGTTGTTTTTTGGCTTTTAAGGACTTTGGCTCTTAAACGTCTTTTGTTTATGTTCTAAGTGTTATTTTGTTTGTTTTTCAGTATAGTTTGTTGTTGCTTGAGGGATTTTAGAGTCCATTCAAACTTGTGCGATTTCCATTGAAGCTTTACCCTGCAACCTTGATGCGATTTTGGTGTGACTTTAAGACTTTGACCAATGTGATTGTTTTTTTTTTTTGTTGTTACAAAGTCGTTAGACATGTGCAGAACGGAAACATTTGTTTAGTTTAGTTAATTTCTAACAAATTCCAAATTTTCAGAACAATTTGAATTTGCATCAGTCAAAAATTGATTGACCAATTTGAATTCTAGGTGAAGAATAGCTGGTTAAGGAGCAGGCCGGGAAACCGGTCGCTGCATCCTTAACAACCAATAACTCATAAGCTGTTTTCCCACTGACAGCTGAATGTAAAAAAAAAGAATACCGGCAATGAAAAATAAAAATGGAGCGGGGCCCCTCTTTTTGGTCTAATATGGGTTTTAAGGGGAACCCCATGCCAAAATGAAAAAAAAAAAATGTCATGGAATCCCCCCATATCCATACCAGACCCTAATCCAAGCATGCAGCCCGGCAGGCCAGGAAAGGGGGGGGGTGACTGAGCACCCCCCTCCTGAACCATACCAGGCCACATGTCCTCAACATGACCTCAACTGCCCCCCTCCGCAAAGCACCTTGTCTCTATGTTGATGGGAACAAGGGCCTCCTTCTCACAACCCTGGCCGGTGGTTGAAGAATAAAATAAGAAAATAAAATAAGAAAATAAAATAAGAAAATAAAATATTAGTAATGCTTCTCTCGTGGATAGTATGAAACGAAAATTAAGGATGCCTTGTTGATTGTCTCAATAAATTTAGAAGGGAAAAGACCTCCCAGAACATGGAAAATGAATCCAGTCTGGTTCGAAATAATAGGGGATACAAATGAGGTGCTGTTAAAACTGGAAGAATTTATAGAGTTTAACAAAGAGACAGTGACAAGAGGAGTAATGTGGGATGCACTGAAGGCCTATCTGCAAGGTATACAAAGAAGTAATTATTAGGAAATCAGAGAATAAAAGACCGTTTCAGAAACAGGTGGCTTATGGGGAGGGGGAAAAGGTCGGAAAGATGTTGGCACAGTTAGTGAGAGCTAATTCCCCTCCCTCCACCGTCCCAGCGATTAGGACGGAGAAAGGAGAAATCTCATTAAAGACGTCAGTAATTACAGAGACTTTTAGAATATACTATGACAATTTATATAAATCGCGGGGGACGATGGAGGAAGGGGAAGCGGACACATTTTTTAGTAACGCTGAAATTACGGCTCTCACTGAAGAAGAAAGGGAGGCAATGGAGGCACCGTTAACGCTGGAGGAAATCCAGCTGGCGGTAAAAGAAATGGCCAATCAGAAATCACCAGGACCAGATGGTCTCCCCGCGGAAACCTATAAGCAATATGGGAAAATTCTACTGCCAGAACTTCTTAAGGTATTAAACTGGGCAAAGGAGGAGGGGAAGTTGCCAACGTCTATGACAGAGGCAACAATAATAGTTCTGCATAAAGAGGGGAAGGACCCATTAGAGACCAAGTCTTATAGACCGATTTCCCTGCTCTGCTCGGATGCTAAAATATTAGCTAAAGCAATGGCAATTAGATTAAACAAAATTATCTCTAGATTAATACATCCTGACCAAACAGGGTTTATACCCTGTAGGTCTACTAGCATGAACATTAGGAGACTATACCTTAATTTACAGATACCAATAGAGAACATGGGTACAAGGGCAGTCATGGCGTTAGATGTGGTTAAAGCTTTCGATAGCTTAGAGTGGGGATATTTATGGCGAGTCTTAAAGGAATTTGGATTTGGCCCCTCGTTTATTAAATGGATTAAAACCCTGTATAAGGGTCCCAGTGCTAAAATTAGGGTCAATGGCGAGTATTCCGAGGGGATTCAATTGGAGAGAGGGACAAGGCAGGGCTGCCCATTATCCCCCCTGCTCTTCGCGCTTGCAATGGAACCCTTAGCAAGTGTAATTAGATCAAACACAAATATGCAGGGGTTCCGAAGAGCAGGGGGCGAAGAGAGAATCGCACTGTATGCGGACGATGTCCTTCTCTTCCTGGGGGATACGGGACAATCCCTCAGGCAGGTGATGAACATCCTCACGGACTTTGGTAAAATCTCAGGACTCACCATAAACTGGGAAAAATCTGCATTATTGCCTATAGACCCTCCAGGGAACCAGAACGTACAGGATATTTCACAGCTAGAGGTAGTTGAACAAATGAAATACTTAGGCATATATATAACAAGGAACCCTAATAATTACATAAATGATAATATAGTACCGCTCTTAGCTAGATTTAAAAGTAAAATTGCAATCTGGAGATGTCTCCCATTGTCGATCGCAGGGAGGTGTAACCTAATCAAAATGGTATGGCAGCCACAGCTTCTGTACCTGCTGCATAACTGTCCAATATGGATAGACAAAAAATGGTTCAGAAAGATAGACACGTTGTTTAGGGAACTTATATGGAAGGGAGGTCAGCCTAGGATTGGGTTACAAACACTACAACTAGCAACAAGAAGGGGAGGAATGGCAGTACCGCATCCACGGAGCTACTTCCTAGCAGCCCAACTGCAACATCTAGGAACTATGACAGGAGGAAGCAACAAGGAATTAATGATTGCAGGAACCCCGCACAAATCAATAGTAGAAGCCCTCGAGGCAAACTCCTTTCTTTACAGAATCCCCACGGTGAGACTGGCCTTAAAAGTGTGGAAAGCAGTAAAAGTAGTAAAAGGGTTAGAGGGTATGACAAAATACACCCCCCTCTGGAATAATAAAAACTTACAGGAAGTAGAAAAGATAGGGAAAATTAGAGAGTGGGAAATAAAAGGGATAGATAAGTTGGCACAGATGTACGAGGGCAAGGTATTGAAGTCATTCACAGCACTGCGAGCGGAATACGATATACCCAAACATTCCTTCTATAAATATCTACAAATTAGACACGCTTTAAATAGTCAATTTAAGAATCAAGATCCAATTTGGAACAACTCTCCAGTGTATCAAAGAATAGGCTCCCAAAACAAGAGTAGAGGATTTATAGCAGAAATTTATTCACACATATGCGAAGGTAGCATAGAAAATCCAGAACAGCTTAAGTGTAGGGGGAAATGGGAGAAAGAATTTGGAACGTTCTCAGATGAACAGTGGCTGAGGATATTGGAGAAAGGACACGTGGTATCGGTCTCGCCTGCTCAGAAGGTCTCATATTTGATGCTGTTACACAGGACATACTATACACCTAAGAGACTATATGAGTTCGGATTGAGAACAGATGCCAGGTGCCCTAGGTGCCAGGATACTGGGGATTTAGCACATATGGTATGGAAGTGCCCAAAACTGCACCGTTACTGGACTGAAATCCTTAACATCCTGAACACCGTATTAGAAGTTAGACTGGAAATGAACCCCAGACTGTGTATACTAGGATCGGATGAGGGGATAAATGGTGGTCCCTCTGTAATCAACGCCGTGATGAGAGGTTTGTTCCAGGCGAGAAAATTAATAGCGCAGAGGTGGCAGGCTGAGAAACCCCCAACGGTAGGAGAATGGAAAAGGTTAACAACAGAAACAGTATGGAAAGAAAGAACAGTGTATATAAGGAGAGGAAATCTGAGAGAGTTTGAAGCTATGTGGAGACCATGGTTGGACAAATTGGAAAATCCACTATGAGGTGGGGGGAGGGTACTCCTTGCAAAGTGTGAGAAGTGGAATTTTTTTTCCTTTTCTGTTTTTAAATGTATGTACTATGTAAGTAAAGAATGTATTTTGTATAATAATGAAGAAAATAAATAAAGATTATATAATTTAAAAAAAAAGGATTATTCCTTTATATCATTTTACATTGAACATATTTATCTTATGCTGTGGTTTCAACGATCAGGAGTGTCAGACATAGATAATAGGGGTTAAAAAGTTAAGGAAATTAAATAAAATCTATGACAGAGTTTGTAGGAGATTGAGATTTGTAGGATATAATGGATCAAAAATGGTGCTGGATAGTTAGGGGAAGTAAATAGGCTTTTTTAGGGCCAAGTTCCTGCAATATGGCTTGAGATTATCTGAAGATAAAGCAATGTTCCTGACTATCCCCAGTGACTCTTACTTTAACAGGATTAACTGGGATACAAAGGAGGAATTAACTGAATGATTTTGAGGTAAGGGGATAAGAAAGTAGGGGGTGAGGAATGTTTCCAGAGAGGATCACTAGTTTAAAATAGTAAATATTGAATAGAGCATTACGGTGGGTTATGAATCAAATGTCTTCAAGGAAGTAATAATGTGTTATCGAATCCTGGAGGTAGGAAATGCTCAAACCATGGTGTCCATAGGGTTTCATATTTGGATACATTGTCGAGTAAGATTGCTTCTGTTTTTGCGTGAATCATGGACTGAGTAACTATTTTTGACTGACAAAGTACAAAGTGAGTCAGATTTCCAGTCTTTTGTAATGGTCTGTTTTGCCGCTGTGGTTACAAAGAGCATACGTTTGAACTGTTGGTTAGGGGTGGGCTGGGTGTTCGAGTCAAACGCATGTTCGATTCGAACATCGGCTGTTTGCCCGTTCGGCAAAGCAAGAACTTTGTGGGCCGTTTGCGCCATATTCGTGTGGTGCGAACGGCCCACAATGCACTGCGTCATCGCAGTGCATTGCTGGCTGATGATTAGCCAAGCATGCACTGTGACCCGCATGCTTGGCCAATCACAGCACCAGCAGCGAGGAGAGCCATAATTGGCAGCAGGCAGGATGCCTGTGGCCAATTATAGCTCAGGGGGTTATAGCCTGCGCGGCGGCCTTGTGTAGTGTTTTTTGGCATTCATAGACAGAAGTATAGGCAGGGACAGTGTCTTCATTTCTTGTGAATAAATCTAGCGCAGTTACAGTGGGTGTATTGTGCCTCCTGCACAGTATACACCTGAAGCTACCCCCAATTGCTGTAGTTGTTCTGTTGCTACACCTCAGGCAGTTACAGTGGGTGTATTGTGCCCCCTGCACAGTATACACCTGAAGCTACCCCCAATCACTGTACTTGTCCTGTTGCTATACCACAGGCAGTTACAGTGGGTGTATTGTGCCCCCTGCACAGTATACACCTGAAGCTACCCCCAATTGCTGTAGTTGTTCTGTTGCTACACCTCAGGCAGTTACAGTGGGTGTATTGTGCCCCCTGCACAGTATACACCTGAAGCTACCCCCAATTGCTGTAGTTGTTCTGTTGCTACACCTCAGGCAGTTACAGTGGGTGTATTGTGCCCCCTGCACAGTATACACCTGAAGCTACCCCCAATTGCTGTAGTTGTTCTGTTGCTACACCTCAGGCAGTTACAGTGGGTGTATTGTGCCCCCTGCACAGTATACACCTGAAGCTACCCCCAATTGCTGTAGTTGTTCTGTTGCTATACCACAGGCAGTTACAGTGGGTGTATTGTGCCCCCTGCACAGTATACACCTGAAGCTACCCCCAATTGCTGTAGTTGTTTTGTTGCTATACCACAGGCAGTTACAGTGGGTGTATTGTGCCCCCTGCACAGTATACACCTGAAGCTACCCCAATTGCTGTAGTTGTTCTGTTGCTATACCACAGGCAGTTACAGTGGGTGTATTGTACCCCCTGCACAGTATACACCTGAAGCTACCCCAATTGCTGTAGTTGTTCTGTTGCTATACCACAGGCAGTTACAGTGGGTGTATTGTACCCCCTGCACAGTATACACCTGAAGCTACCCCCAATTGCTGTAGTTCTGTTGATATGCCACAGGCAGTTAAAGTGGGTGTATTGTGCCCCCTGCACAGTATACACCTGAAGCTACCCCCAATTGCTGGTGTTCTCATCTCCCTGCAGGCCATTGGTATGTCTGGAAGGCCAACAAGGAAAGGTAGACAGCCACGAGGCAATAAAAGAGGGCAAGCAGGCTCTGTGTCTAGAGGCAACAGTGCTGGTCATGGACGCGGGGCATAGTCATCAGCACGTGGCCATGGGACACGCTTGTCCTTATTTTCGGCAGCTGGACGTGTTGAGCCGCAACATGCCGAAGACTTGGTAGAGTGGATGACCAAGCCCTCATCCTCCTCATCCTTTCTCACCCAGGCTCAGGGTACTGGCAAAGCAGCTGCCAACGTGTCCTCTTCCCTCGTCTCAATGGCATCAGTCACTACTTCCCTAGACCCACCATGTCCTCCTGATGATGTCACTGACTCCACATGGGTGCCTGATAGGAGAGAGGGGGAGGAAGCACATCTCCAACGAGGTAGGTTGCCCTCCGGGGGCCAGCTTAAAGGCAGCACACCGACTGAATCACACCGCAGAGCTCTGCCTGTGCAGGGCACTGCCTCTGCGCGATATTCCAAAAGTTCTTTGGTGTGGGCCTTTTTTGAGACGAGTGCATCAGATCGCACAGCTGCTATTTGCAACATATGTCTCAAGCGTATCTCACGTGGCTAAAACATCAGCCGCTTGGGCACCACATGCTTGACCAGACATATGTTGACCTGCCATTCAGCTCGTTGGCAAGCGTACCTTAAAGACCCACACCAAAGAACAAAGCGGACCTCTCCTTGCTCCTCATCAGCTGGGATCTCCAACCCCACTATACCTTCAGTCCTCTCTGAAAGCTGCACTGAGAGGAATGAAGGTGTAGAATTAGGTGTGCCACAGTCAAGTACTTGCGGGCACTCAGCTAGCAGTACACCGACGTCCGATTGTACCAGGCAAATTTCCCTGCCCCAGCTGCTGGACCGTCAAAAGAAGTACACTCCCAGCCATCCACATGCCCAGTGGTTGAATGCTAGCTTGGCTAAATTGCTAGCACTTCAACTGCTGCCTTTTAAGTTGGTAGACTCGGCCCCCTTCCATGAGTTTGTGCAATGTGCAGTTCCTCAGTGGCAGGTTCCCAAACGCAACTTTTTCTCATGGAAGACGATTCCGGCTCTCTACCGGCATGTGGAAGGCAATGTCCATGCCTCGCTGGACAGGGCGGTCAGTGGTAAGGTGCATAATATTACTGCTGACTCATGGTCCAGCAGGCATGGACAGGGATGTTACCTATCTTTCACGGCGCATTGGGTGACTCTTCTGGCAGCTGGGAAGGATGCAGGACAAGGTGCAGTAGTGTTGGAGGTTGTTCCGCCACCACGCCTCCAAAATGCTACTACTGGTTGTGACACACCTCTCTCCTCCACCCCCTCCTCTTCTTCCTCCATGGCCTCTTCCTGTCCTTTGACCTTGGAACCAGCGGTGCTCCATAGGCGTTCAAGGGGCTACGCAAGTACGCAGGCCAAAAGATGCCATACTATGCTTGCGCTGGTGTGCTTGGGGGACAGGAGCCACACTGGGGCAGAGGTTCTGTTAACTCTACAGGGGCAGTCTGAGAGGTGGTTAACGCCACACCAGATTAAGCCAGGAATTGTGGTTTGCGACAATGGCACCAACCTCTTCTACACCCTCCGACAGGGACAACTGACCCATGTGCCCTGTCTGGCTCACGTCCTTAACTTGGTGGTGCAGCGGTTCTTGGGCAGGTACACAGGCTTACAGGATGTCCTGAGGCAGGCCAGGAAAGTCTGTGTGCATTTCCGCCGATCATATAATGCCAGTGCTCGGCTGGCTGAGCTCCAAAAAGAGTTGAACCTGCCCAAGAGCCGCCTTATCTGTGACATGCCCACCAGGTGAAACTCAATGTTGGCCATGCTGCAGCGGCTGCACATGCAGCAGAGGGCCATCAATGAGTACCTGTGCGACTACGGCACCAGGACCGGGTCGGGGGGGCTCGTTTTTTTTCCCCATGCCAGTGGGCCATGATCAGGGATGCATGCACTGTCCTGTCACCATTTGAGGAGGCCACGAGGATGGTGAGCAGTGACAGTGCATGCATCAGTGACACTGAACCTCTTGTCCACCTGTTGGAGCACACGCTGCATGGAATAATGGACAGGGCAATTGTGGCAGAACAGAGGCAGGAAGAGGAGGAATTCCTTGCCTCTCAAGGTCCCCTTTATCCAGACAGTGTTCCTGCTGTCCCACCGATCACATAGGAAGAGGACGAGGAGGAGGAGGTGAAGGAGGAGGATTGTGTCAGCATGGAGGTGGAGCCTGGCACTCAGCATCAGCAGCAGCAGTCTTTTAGGGATGATTTACAGTCCCAAGAAACCCGTGGACTTGTACGTGGCTGGGAGGAGGTGGCTGCGGATCATGTCGTCCTTAGTGACCCAGAGGACTCTGGACTGAATGCCTCAGCTAACCTACGCTGCATGGCCTCCCTGATCCTGCAAAGCCAGTGGAAGGATCCTCATATTCTTCGGATCAAGGAGAGGGATCATTACTGGCTGGGTAAGGTTGCGGACCTTATCTTGCCATCGCAGAGGGAGCAGAGGATGAGACATCTCCGGGAGGCCTTGCAGAAAGGTCTGTGCAACACGTTCCCAGAGACTGGGAGGTTAAGGTGCGGTGGAGAAGGTGGCCGTCTGACCGATGCGTTCAGACAATTTTTTAGTCCGCAGCCCCAAGGTATGATTGGTTCCAGAAACCATCACCAGCGTCTGATTTACATGGTACAGGAATACCTAGGGTCAGACTTGGACACCTTTGGACACCTTTCCCATCGAAAATCCCCTGGGTTACTGGGTCTTGAGGATGGATCACTGGCCAGAGCTTGCACAGTATGCAATTGAGCTACTGGCCTGTCCTGCATCCAGCGTTCTTTCGGAATGCACATTCAGTGCTGCTGGAGGCTTTGTAACCAATCACAGGGTGCGCCTGTCCACCGACTGACCTTCATAAAGATGAATCAGTCGTGGATCACCACCAGCTACCAAGCACATGAAGCTGATGTAACCGAATAATTTTTTTTTAAATGTCACATCCCTTCAAGACTGCCTATGCTGATGCTGAGTGACTATCCTGTTATGTTGACGGACTATCCTCTTCCTCCTCAATGATCCTGCTGATAGCTTTAGAGAACATTTTTGGTTCTGGGCACCGTCACCAGTGGCTAAGGCCCAATTTTTCAGCCCCTGTTTAACAGGGGCATGTAATTACAATTTTTGATGCAATGCTTTGTAGCAGGGCTCATTCCTGCACTCCAACTAGAGTTTCTGTGAGGTGTTGAAGTGTTGTGGCACCAGTGCCTAAGGCCCAATTTTTCAGCCCCTGTTTAACAGGTGCATGTAATTACAATTCTTGATATAATATTTCACAGCAGGGCCCGTTCCAGCGCCCACCGAGAGTAACTGTGAGGACTTACAGTGTTGTGGCACCAGCACCACCACCACCAAAAGCCCAATTTTTCTACCACTATTCAACAATGGCATGTAATTACAATGCTTGATATAATAGTTCACAGCAGGGCGCTCCAGCGCCCACCAAGAGTCACTTTGAGGGCTTACAGTGTTAACTTGTGGCAACACCAACACCTTAGGGCCAAATTTCTGCAGAGCATATAGGGCAGGCCCCTACTTTCAAACATCCAACTTAAAAACGTCTCCTACTTGCAAATGGAAGGAGACAACAGGAAGTGAGATGAAAAAAGACGGACGGCCAAAAAATTATACAGGGGTGATAACCCTTCCCTATGTTTTCCAAAAAGCTTAAAAATAGATTGTTGGACTGGAGCTTCACTTTAAAAATGTACCAGTTCAAAATTACAAACTGATTCTACTTAACACAACAAACCTACACAGTCCCTGTCTTGTTTGCACTGCCTGTATACTGCTGTTCTGAGTATATAGGGCCTGGTACGGGGTTCCCCTTAATATCCGTACAAGACCCAAAGGGGCCGATAATGGGCGGGGGGGCTACCCATGCCATTTTTCTCAATGATTTTCATCCATATTGCCGGAACCAGACGTAATGTCTGGTTCCGGCAATATGGATAAAAAAAGTCATTTAAAACTGCTTGCGGTTTTAATGTAAGTTTTAAATTACTTTTTTACGTTAAATGTAATTTTGTGCAGGGACTGTTCTAAACATGGGAAATACGTGCCACTTCACAGGCATACTATAGACACCCCCCAGGCACAATATTTAAAAGAATATTTCACTTTTTTTTTTTTCACTTTAAGCGTCATTAAAATCAGTGCTCCCGAAAAAATGTCAGTTTAAAAAAAAAAAAAATTGCATTGATCCATGTCCTCAAACCCGTTTTAGGACAATAACTTGCATATTATCCTTTAAAATTATCACTTTTGATTTTGAACGTTCGAGTCCTATAGAATTTAATGGGGTTCTAAAGTTTGCGCAAATTTTCGGTTCGTTCGCAGGTTCTGGTGCAAACCAAACCGGGGGGGGGGTTGTTTGGCCCATCCCTACTGGTGGTGGGATAAGGCATGTGGTTTGTTGTTTAAAACACTTCTGACCAAAAGGATCTGACTATTTTTCATTCCCACCAGATATGTACTTGTGTTCCCAGGGTTGAACATCCTCAGAAGCCATGGGAAGGATATTGTGGAGAGAATTTAGAAATTCTGTCAGGGACCAGGTACCATTGAGTACTTTGTAGTTGGTTTTGAGAGCCACTATATTAGGTGAGGCCGATTTGGTAGTTTGCCAGATTTTGGTCTAATTTATGTGTTCTGGTTGTAGTTGGAGGTCATTTTTCAATTTTTTGGTATAGGTTGGTGGGGAAGAAGATGTGAGAGTAGTTAGGTATATAAATCGGAAAGGAGTCCCCGTCTATGAGGGTTAGTTTTACAGGTTTGATCAAACAAAGTGAAACCAGGGGATGTCGAGTCTGCGTTATTTATCAAAAAAAAAAAATTGTAGGTATCTGAAGGTTTCTGAGGGTGAAAAATGACAGGTTTCACGTAGGGTTGGAAATGGTGTAATGGTCGTGGATTTATAGAAATGATGGGCACATGTAAATTCTGCTTCTGACCAGCCTAAGGAGTTTGGGGAGGATCAGGCTGGGTAGAATGATGGGTTATGGAGAAAAGAGGATTGTGTTGAGATTGTAGGCCAACTCGGGTTTTTAATCTGTCCCAAATAGAAAGGCTGTGTTTGGTAATGGGGTTAGCAATTGTCCAACGTTGTGCAGGAGAGAGCTGTAAAAGATTTGCCATGGAAAGAGGGTCACAGTCAACCGACTTCAATGCTACCCATAGTGGAGTTTCAGTCTTAGCATTGTATTTAGATAATTGTGGCAATTGGGCTGCATAGTAGTACTTGGTGAAGTCTCGCACTCTGAGACCTCCTTGAATTTTGGGGGAATATAAGTTAGGTTATCTAGGTTAAGTTTTGCCCCAGATGAATTACAAGGTTTTTCTTTGTAGGATGTGTAAGAAATATGATGGGATTGTGATAGGAAGCACTCTGAAAAGATATACGTTTTTGGAAGAATAAACTGTTTTTTCACTGTAATTCTACTCATTCATGCCAAAGGTAAAGTTGACCAATTTGTAAGGAGTTTATTGACCATGCAAATGGTAAAGAGTGAATCAATTGGGTTTGGATGTCAGTTGGTAATGAAATATTTAGGGCTTTTGATTTATGTGGATTTATTGAGAGGCCTGATACTCGTTTGAATTTGGAGAGAATATCTAGAAGAGTTGGTGCTGATACTATGGGTGAAGTTAAGAATATTAGGACATCATCTGCAAACAAATAATTTATGATGGTAGCCACCAAGTTCCAGTCCTCTAATGTTCGAATTGGATCTAATGAGTTGGGCCAGGGGTTCGATAGCTAGAGCAAAAAAGAGAGGGGAAAGGGGGCAACCTTGTCTAGTACCTCTCTCAATATTGAAGGAGTCAGATTTAAATCCTGAATAGGAAATGTATGCCCTCAGGTGTTGATATAGGGTAGTGATCCATTTCAGGAAATGCGTTCCAAATCCCCATTGGTTAAGGATAGAGTGTAGATAAGTCCATGATAATGAGTCAAATGCCTTTCATATGTCTAATGTAGGAATGTAGGCGGGAACAAGCTACATGAGCTAGGAGTGTAGCTTGGCGTATATTGTCACCTGCTTGTCTTAAGGGGATAAATTCAGTTTGGTCTTTATGTATTAGGGAGACAACAAAGTCTGGAAGAGAGAATAGGATCTTGATATCAATGTTAAGGATGGATATCAGTCTATAAATTAGACCAAGGTGTGTCGTCTGTATTGGGTTTAAGAATCATGGAGATGGAGGCGGTGAGTGATTCCGTACGGAAACAGGGACCATTAAGGAGGGAGTTAAAGACACCAAACATGAGGGGAGATAGTAATGATGGAAAACGTTTGTAGTAAGTGGCTGATAGGCCATAAATACCAGGGCGTTTGTGTAATTTTATAGCAGTTTGTATTTCTATTTCAGTGATAGGTTTCTCATGAGTTTCTTGGTGGGATTGGGAGAGTTAAGAGGTGGATTGTAGATAAAAGTGTGGTCAGACAAGATTGGTCGAATATATATTAGCTTCTTTGTAAAATTCAGTTATTTTTTTATGAAATTTGTTTAAAACTTGCCAAATATACCTATACTAGCAACCTGTTGTAAATTCTTAACAGATAGGTTTTGGGGTATAATTGGTCTTTCGTAATGCCAAAGCCAGGAAAGTGTTTGGTTTATTAGCATGCTTGTAAAAAGTGTGTTTAGATTTGCGGAGAGTTTTCTCAGCTGAATCTGTCAAAAAAGGGTCAAGTTCTAGGTGTGTTTTATCATAATTACGTTTATTTGGCAGAGAGGGTGAGGTTTGAAATTTTTCCGAAGCTTTATAAAATGCTTCTTCTAGGTGTTTATGGAGTTTTTTTCTTTTATGGCGGTAAGCTGCTTGGCTGATACAAACCCCTCTGATATAAAGTTTGAGAGGGTCCATATTAGTGGCATTGTTGTGGATAAAAAGGAGGAAAACTGCATTTGGATCAAAAATTATATAAAAATTTGAAAAAAGAAACTAAAAAACCCCCATTGAAAACGTCAGATAGTGACGAAACGCGTCTTGGAGGTATGGGTTGACGTCACCACGCCGTCGACAAGGACGGGAGTTCGTTTGTTTGCTGCCGGCGGGCTTTGATTTTATGCCTTGACACTTTGTGTTTCTTTAAGTGTATTATTTTTAAATATAATTAAACAGTCTAGAAGATACTCCTCTATGGTCTGTCACTTCTCTCTTTTGTGGGTATATGTACATGCCGCTATTGAAGATGTGACTGGTCCCCCATATTCATTCCAATTGACAAGTGCATCGCTCAGGATTATTGGTGCTGATTTGGGCTTGCCTCTGGTAAGACACCCCTCTGTGTGGTGCTGGGACACTTCCATTAGTAGCGTCTGGATCACTAGGTGTTCTTTCTCCTTTTTGCACTCCTTTGTCATTTATTTTGTAAGTGCGCACATCACCTGTTTATTTACATTTTTTTAAAGGCAATATTATGCTATTTTGTGATTCTTTTTCTTGGGGTAAATCCTGCATCTGGAGCCATTAGTCCTGTTCCCATTGATCAACAATAAGGATTTTGTTTGTTTGCTTGCTGGTTCCATTTATGATGTCCTCACTAAAAAGCCTAGGCTGGTTTTAAGCCAACTGCACATTTGGCTTACTTTCTGGTAAGCGTTTTATTCAGAAGGTGCTGGTGTGATATATGTGTCAACAATTCTTTCATATTATCATTGATGCCCAATAACTTCACTCACTATATTTGGACTGCTTTGAAGGACTTTGTTCACTTATAATATAATTTATATATAATTTTTCTTGATATATATTTTTTTGGTATATATTTTTCACTTGGTATAATTCTTTACGTGATTATAGAATATATTTATTCATACATATTTTTCACTAAGATAATGTATTGATCACATGTTTTTGGCATTTTGAGGTTTACTTGATGCTGATCTAGTTTGGCCCAGATAGTATATTTGGGTATATTTAGTGCAGCTTCTCCTATGTATGTATTGTTGTGGATAAGGTAATCTTTTATGGCTTTTTCCAATTCTTGTTGAAATGTAGAATTTGCTAACAGACTGTCACTAATGTACCACGTTCAATGATTGGGTCTTGGAACCAAAGAGGAAAGAGTTGTTACAACTGCATTATGGTCTGACCAGGTACATGGTATAATATGTGAGTCTAGAATGAGTGCTGAGGTGCTCACTGAAACAAAAAGATGGTCTATGTGGGAAAATTGTTTGAGGATGGGAGTAGTGTGTCTATTGTCACTTGCAGGATTATGTTCTTGCCAGGTGTCAAGAAGAGAGCATTGGTTTAGTAATCGCTGGTAGGAAAGTTTAGGTGTGGCATTTGGGGTTGAGGATTTGTCAAGGAATGGGTCTAATATTTGATTTGAGTCACCACCATTAATAAGAGTACCTTGCTTATGTGATTCAACAACTGAAAAACGATGGGAAAGAAATGACAGTGGGTTTTTATTGAGAGCATAATAAGAGATGATTGTTACTTCACTATCTAATAGTAATCCAGATAAGATTAGGTATCTTTCTTTGGGGTCTTTAAGTTCTTTTGAAGGGGTTAATGGTGTTGTACGGTGGAATGCAATTAGGACTCCCTTTTTTTAGCATTGGCCGAGGCCGTATAAACTTGGGGGTATTTGCAGCTAAAATATTTTGGTGAAGATTGTGAGATAAAGTGCGTCTCTTGTAGGCATATCACATGTACCGATAGTTTGAAGAAAAAGTTAAAAGCTTTAGTGTGTTTCGGAGGAGAGTTGAGACCTTGTACATTAAGTGTTAATATATTCAGGGAAGACATTGCTAAATGCTATCGGGATCAAGTAAAAAAAAAAAAAAAAAGGGGCTACTGAGTTTGAAACCAGGGGACTCCTCTCTGGAGGAGAGAAAGTTAGGGAAGGTTGGTTTTTTCTGTAGAGTAAAACTAAGAAAGGGAATTGAAATGGGGGTTGTGCAGCATATATAAACACTAGTATAATAGGTGTTTAAGAGGAGCTTCCTAAAAGATTTAACAGAATACAAAAAAGAAAAAGTGCTCCTAATTGGAGCGAGTATCCAAGGGGTGGTGATAAATCACCAACCAGTGGATATAAGTGTTCCAAAGAGCGTCCAAATCAATGTTGGGCACTCGAGAAATGGAGGTGCAGTGGACTGTCTAGGGGACTATGAACATTTTTAATAAGAATTGTTTAACCGAGTCAAAAATGCAGAATAGGTTTAATGTAATTGTTAATTTCTATATTATAATGTAGTGTAGGTTATTTCCAAATATAGTTATAGTATATAATTATCATAAGAAAAATGTAACTATTGAGTAGGCAAAAGGTAATCTTTATATGCGTTTTATGGTTATTTTGTTTCAAAATTGACAAAACCAACTATTAAGCCTACTTAGCAATGAGTAACTAACGGTGTATGTAAGAAAATTTGTTAAGAACGTTTAGAAGTCAAAACTGTAGTTTCAGGGTATATCTTGCAGGGGTCTAGATATCTATGGTTATAGATTCAATAGGGGGTAGCGGGTTAGATAAAATCAATCTAGCCAGGTAATATTGAATCAAATAGACCAAGCGAGAGAGATCTTACATTTAAGATTTACCCTGGTGACAATTTTGGAGTATAGACTTCCATGTAGTGTTACCCCTAGGGTATAATGTGTGTTATGTTGAGAGGGAAAATTCTATAAAGAAAATAAAATTAAAACATAGGTATCACCCATTTAGAATACATCAGTCTGTAATGTCTTCTTCCTCAGGTGGTGGTGAAGCAAATCGTCCTCTTTTGTGGGGGCTAGGTGGGACCTGAGCTGCTTGGGGGTCCTGGAGGTTTGGGAGCTGTTGAGAGGCTGAAGAGTTCATTTGACGTTTGGGTCTATCTGTAATTGTTGCTGGAGTTGACAGGCTTTAATAGTGTTGAGAAGATCATTTGTTGATTTACAGGTATATAAAGTTCCTTTTTCAGAAAAGCGAAGAGAAAAGGGGAAACCCCAATCATAGTATATGCAGTGGTATTGAAGAACTTGCAGATGTGGTTTCATTTCTTTGCACTTAATAAGTGTAAATTGAGATAGATCTTGGAAGATTTGATATCTATCTCCCTGAAAAATCAAGGATTTTGTTTCTTGCAGCTTCTATCAGTTGTTCTTTTGTGTGAAAATAGTGCATTTTCATTATTATATCTCTAGGAGGTCCATCTTCTTTATGCAAAGTTAGGGCTCTGTGAATTCTGTCCATTTCTAGACGTTCGATCGGGATTGATGGAGCAAATTCTTGAAAGAGTGCTGTTATAGATCCTCAATTTCTTCAGGAATACTACGGATTCGCAGATTTGATCTCCTGGCCCTATTCTCTAAGTCTTCAAGGTGGGTTTGAAGGGTAGTATAATCTTCTTTAAGGGATTCCAATTCTTCAGTATGTGTTGAGGTAGTGATGTCAAATTCATCTACCCTCTGTTCTAAAATAGAGGTGCGTTGGCCCACTTCACGAATCTCGCGTGTTAGTTTGTCTGTAATGGTATCTGAGGTGTTCTGTAGTGCCTTAAGAAGGACCCTTTCAAATTGGGCAAGCAGGTCAGGGCCAATAGGAGAGTTTTGCAGGGTAAGGGGGGTCATACCTGAATCATAATCAGGCCTTCCGTGATGTGCTGAGGAGGGAGACCTAAATTGTAGACATGTGCGATTCGTTTCGTACAAATTCGTAATTCGTACGAATTTTTCGAAATTCGTACGAATTTACGAATCTGTAGTACGAATTTTTTTTTTTTACGAATTCCGTACGGAATACGAAATTCCGTTTACGAATTTCGTCGCCGAATGATTCGAATGAATTCGAATGAATTCGAATGGATTCGAATGAATTCGAATGACAAAGTGTCATTTTTGCAGGAAAAATTCAGTTTACGAATTTCATCTCCAAATTATTCGAATCCAACTACCAATATCAAATTTCAACGAATTCAAACGAAATTATTATAGCAGATATAACGAATGAATTCGAATGCATTCGAATGACAAAGTGTCATTTTTGCAGAAAAAAAGCTATTTAAAAAACAGTCATTCATTGATATAAAAAAAAAAAAAAAGCGTAGGGGTCCCCCCAAATTCAATAACCAGGCCCTTCAGGTCTGGTATGGATATTATGGGGGACCCCAGCCAAAAAAAAAAAAATGGCGTGGGGTCCCCCCCAAATATCCATACCAGACCCTTCAGGTCTGGGATGGATTTTAAGGGGAACCCCGGCCAAAAAAAAAAAAAAATGGCGTGGGGTCCCCCTCAAAATCCATACCAGACCCTTTATCCGAGCACGCAACCTGGCAGGCCGCAGGAAAGGAGGGGGGGACGAGAGCGGCCCCCCCTCCCGCCTGAACCGTACCAGGCCACATGCCCTCAACATTGGGAGGGTGCTTTGGGGTCCTCCCCCAAAGCACCTTGTCCCCATGTTGATGAGGACAAGGGCCTCTTCCCCACAACCCTGGCCGGTGGTTGTGGGGGTCTGCGGGCGGGGGGCTTATCGGAATCTGGAAGCCCCCTTTAACAAGGGGACCCCCAGATCCCGGCCCCCCCCTGTGTGAAATGGTAAGGGGGTACAAAAGTACCCCTACCATTTCACCAAAAAAAGTGGCAAAAATGGTAAAAATGACAGGAGACGGTCTTTGACAATTCCTTTATTAAAATCTTCTTTCTTCTTTCTTCTGGTCTTCCTTTCTTCATCTTCTCCTTCCGTCATCTTCTTCCATCTTCTTCTTCCTTCGATTCGCTTCTTCTTCCTCCGGTCTTCTCGTCCTTCTCGTCCGGCGTCGTCCTTCTCGTCCGGCATCAGCGTCTCTTCTCGCAGGCCGCTCCTCGCAATGGGAGGCTCCCGCTCTGTGAGGCTCCGCTCCGGGTGACAGGTCTTTTATAACGAAGGCACCTGGTAACCCCGCCCCCTCTGACGCATGGGGACGTCATGTGGAATTCCCTATGGCTTTCCCCATGACGTCAGAGGGGGGGGGGGGGCGGGGTCACCAGGTGCCTTCGTTATAAAAGACCTGTCAGCGGAGCGGAGCCTCACAGAGCGGGAGCCTCCCATTGCGAGGAGCGGCCTGCGAGAAGAGACGCTGATGCCGGACGAGAAGGACGACGCCGGACGAGAAGGACGAGAAGACCGGAGGAAGAAGAAGCGAATCGAAGGAAGAAGAAGATGGAAGAAGATGACGGAAGGAGAAGATGAAGAAAGGAAGACCAGAAGAAAGAAGAAAGAAGATTTTAATAAAGGAATTGTCAAAGACCGTCTCCTGTCATTTTTACCATTTTTGCCACTTTTTTGGTGAAATGGTAGGGGTGCTTTTGTACCCCCTTACCATTTCACACAGGGGGGGCCGGGATCTGGGGGTCCCCTTGTTAAAGGGGGCTTCCAGATTCCGATAAGCCCCCCACCCGCAGACCCTCACAACCACCGGGCACGGTTGTGGGGAAGAGGCCCTTGTCCTCATCAACATGGGGACAAGGTGCTTTGGGGGTCTCAGACCCCGAAAGCATCCTCCCAATGTTGAGGGCATGTGGCCTGGTACGGTTCAGGCGGGAGGGGGGGGGCTCTCGTCCCCCCCTCCTTTCCTGCGGCCTGCCAGGTTGCGTGCTCGCATAAAGGGTCTGGTATGGATTTTATGGGGGACCCCACACCATTTTTTTTGGCTAGGGTTCCCCTTAAAATCCATCCCAGACCTCAAGGGTCTGGTATGGATTTTGAGGGGGACCCTACGCCATTTTTTTTTTTTTTTTGGCTGGGGTCCCCCTTAACCGCTTCCCGACCGGCCACTGCATATATACGTCAGCAGAATGGCACGGGCAGGCAGAATCACGTACCTGTACGTGATCGTGCATGTGCCTGCCCGTGGGTCGCGCGCGCGCCGCTAGCGGCGCGCTCGCGACCCGGTCGGGAGCTCCGTGACCCCGGCCGCGGGAACAGCGGACCCGATCGCCGCTGGTATCCCGCGATCGGGTTACGGAGCGGAAGAACGGGGAGAGGTCTATGTAAACAAACCTCTCCCCGCGCTTCCTACACTGACTGTCAGTGATCGGCGGTTCCCTGTCATCGGGAACGCCGATCAATGACGTCAGACGTACAGCCACGCCCCCCTACAGTAAACACAACACAACACGTCACACTGACTCCTCCCCGCCCCCTTGTGGTTAACCCCCTAACTACAACTGTCATTTACATAGGAATCAGTGCTATTTAAATAGCACTGATTTCTGTATAAATGACAAATGTCCCAAAAATGTGTCAAAAATGTCCGATGTGTCCGCCAAAATGTCGCAGTCACAATAAAAATCGCTGATCGCCGCCATTACTAATAAAAAAAAAAATATTAATAAAAATGCTATAAAACTATCCCCTATTTTGTAAACGCTATAACTTTTGCGCAAACTAATCAATAATCGCTAATTGCGATTTTTTTTACCAAAAATATGTAGAAGAATACGTATCGGCCTAAACTGAGGAAAAAAAATGTTTTTTTATATATTTTTTGGGGATATTTATTATAGCAAAAAGTAAAAAATATTGAATTTTTTTCAAAATTGTCGCTCTATTTTTGTTTATAGCGCAAAAAATAAAAACCGCAGGGGCGATCAAATACCACCAAAAGAAAGCTCTATTTGTGGGAAAAAAAGGACGCCAATTTTGTTTTGGAGCCACGTCGCATGACCGCGCAATTGTTAGTTAAAGCGACGCAGTGCCGAATTGCAAAAAGGGGCCTGGTCCTTTGGCTGCCAATTGGTCCGGGGCTGAAGTGGTTAATATCCATCCCAGACCTGAAGGGCCTGGTTATTGAATTTGGGGGGACCCCTACGCATTTTTTTATCAATGACTTCAATGAATGACAGTTCTCTGTATTACGGATCCGACAATTCATTTGCCGGCAATAGCTGCGAGTGATTTTAAATAGTTTTTTTTTCCTGCAAAAATGACACTGTGCAGGGACATTTCTCTATATTAGATATACTGAATCTCGAAGCATTCGAAGCATTCGTTATATCCGCTATTATAATTTATTTCATATTAGTTGAAATTAGATATTTGTTAGTTACAATACAACATTCGAATTGTTCTCTGTATTACGGGAATCGGCAATTAGCCGCGAGTGATTTTAAATGTCTTTTTTTCCTGCAAAAATGACACATTGTACAGAGAGAGTTGTAAGCACAGGAAACATGACCCCATTCATAGGCATACTATAGAGTATATAGTATATAGAAGGGGGCATGTTTCCCGTGCTTACAACTCTCTCTGTACAATGTGTCATTTTTGTAGGAAAAAAAGACATTTAAAATCACTCGCGGCTAATTGCCGATTCCCGTAATACAGAGAACAATTCGAATGTTGTATTGTAACTAACAAATATCTAATTTCAACTAATATGAAAGAAATTATAATAGCGGATATAACGAATGCTTCGAATGCTTCGAATGCTTCGAGATTCAGTATATCTAATATAGAGAAATGTCCCTGCACAGTGTCATTTTTGCAGGAAAAAAAAACTATTTAAAATCACTCGCAGCTATTGCCGGCAAATGAATTGTCGGATCCGTAATACAGAGAACTGTCATTCATTGAAGTCATTGATAAAAAAATGCGTAGGGGTCCCCCCAAATTCAATAACCAGGCCCTTCAGGTCTGGGATGGATATTAAGGGGGACCCCAGCAAAAAAAAAAAAAAAAAATGGCGTAGGGTCCCCCTCAAAATCCATACCAGACCCTTGAGGTCTGGGATGGATTTTAAGGGGAACCCTAGCCAAAAAAAATGGCATGGGGTCCCCCATAAAATCCATACCAGACCCTTATCCGAGCACGCAACCTGGCAGGCCGCAGGAAAGGAGGGGGGGACGAGAGCGGCCCCCCTCCCGCCTGAACCATACCAGGCCACATGCCCTCAACATTGGGAGGATGCTTTCGGGGTCTGAGACCCCCAAAGCACCTTGTCCCCATGTTGATGCGGACAAGGGCCTCATCCCCACAACCGTGCCCAGTGGTTGTGAGGGTCTGCGGGCGGGGGGCTTATCGGAATCTGGAAGCCCCCTTTAACAAGGGGACCCCCAGATCCCCCCCCCCCCCTGTGTGAAATGGTAAGGGGGTACAAAAGTACCCCTACCATTTCACCAAAAAAGTGGCAAAAATGGTAAAAATGACAGGAGACGGTCTTTGACAATTCCTTTATTAAAATCTTCTTTCTTCTTTCTTCTGGTCTTCCTTTCTTCATCTTCTCCTTCCGTCATCTTCTTCCATCTTCTTCTTCCTTCGATTCGCTTCTTCTTCCTCCGGTCTTCTCGTCCTTCTTGTCCGGCATCGTCCTTCTCGTCCGGCATCAGCGTCTCTTCTCGCAGGCCGCTCCTCGCAATGGGAGGCTCCCGCTCTGTGAGGCTCCGCTCCGCTGACAGGTCTTTTATAACGAAGGCACCTGGTGACCCCGCCCCCCCCTCTGACGTCATGGGGAAAGCCATAGGGAATTCCACATGACGTCCCCATGCGTCAGAGGGGGCGGGGTTACCAGGTGCCTTCGTTATAAAAGACCTGTCACCCGGAGCGGAGCCTCACAGAGCGGGAGCCTCCCATTGCGAGGAGCGGCCTGCGAGAAGAGACGCTGATGCCGGACGAGAAGGACGACGCCGGACGAGGACGAGAAGACCGGAGGAAGAAGAAGCGAATCGAAGGAAGAAGAAGATGGAAGAAGATGACGGAAGGAGAAGATGAAGAAAGGAAGACCAGAAGAAAGAAGAAAGAAGATTTTAATAAAGGAATTGTCAAAGACCGTCTCCTGTCATTTTTACCATTTTTGCCACTTTTTTGGTGAAATGGTAGGGGTACTTTTGTACCCCCTTACCATTTCACACGGGGGGGGGGGGGGCGGGATCGGGGGGTCCCCTTGTTAAAGGGGGCTTCCAGATTCCGATAAGCCCCCCGCCCGCAGACCCCCACAACCACCGGCCAGGGTTGTGGGGAAGAGGCCCTTGTCCTCATCAACATGGGGACAAGGTGCTTTGGGGGGGACCCCAAAGCACCCTCCCAATGTTGAGGGCATGTGGCCTGGTACGGTTCAGGCGGGAGGGGGGGCCGCTCTCGTCCCCCCCTCCTTTCCTGCGGCCTGCCAGGTTGCGTGCTCGGATAAAGGGTCTGGTATGGATTTTGAGGGGGACCCCACGCCATTTTTTTTTTTTTTTTTTTTTGGCCGGGGTTCCCCTTAAAATCCATCCCAGACCTGAAGGGTCTGGCATGGATATTTGGGGGGGACCCCATGCCATTTTTTTTTTTTTTTTTGGCCGGGGTCCCCCTTAATATCCATACCAGACCTGAAGGGCCTGGTTATTGAATTTGGGGGGACCCCTACACTTTTTTTTTTTTCTGCAAAAATGACACTTTGTCATTCGAATTCATTCGTTATATCTGCTATAATAATTCCGTTCAAATTAGTTGAAATTCGATATTGGTAGTTGGATTTACTAACGATTCGTAACGATTCGTAACGATTCGTAACGATTCGTAACGATTCGTAACGATTCGTAACGATTCGTAACGATTCGTAACGATTCGTAACTTGAAATTGAAATTCGATATTTGTAGTTGGATTCGAATTGTTCTCTGTGTTATGAGAACCAACAATTCATTAGCCACGTTAACGATTCGTAACGATTCGTAACGATTCGTAACTTTACTAACGATTCGGAAAAAAAATTACGATTCGTCCGAATTTTGTATTTCGTACGAATTCGAACGGAATTTCGTACACGAAGTACGAATTACGAATTTTTTTATATACGAAACGGGACGAAACGAAACAAAACAAATTTTTTGACAGTTCCCATGTCTACTAAATTGTTTCTGTAAATCAGGCTGTGAGGTGAGGTAAGAGGGCGCCGCTGCCATTTTAGGTGCGGCTTTTGTCAGTGCTTCTTGAGGCTTTGCTGATTTTACTTTTGATTTTCTTCCATCGTACATGTCACCAGATTATGCCCACTCACTCCGGGAATAAACTAGGCACTATGTAGAGGTTTCAGTCTGGTTTGACTCGGTATATGAGGCTTTCAGGTATCGTACCCACTAACTTAATGGGGATCAGGGGTTATACTCTGCCCAAAATAACTAACAACATCTAACAACAACTAACAAGCTCGGTGCGGAGCTCTAAGCAGACATGTCTTGCTTAGACAGCTTTGCACATGTGCCACTTTTTAACCTCTTCACTCCCGCGCTATAGCCGAAATATGGGTACAGCGTGAACCTAAATTGCCGGGAGGGTGTCCATGTATGTCCTCCTGTGCATGTGCTGCCCGCCGCGTGCTCTATGATCAGCGAGTCCATGAGACTTGGCTGATCACAGACCAGAGTATGGGGCTGATCCCGGCCCTTTACCATGTGATCAGCTGTCAGCCAAAGACAGCTGATCACATAATGTAAACAGAAGCTGGTAATCGTTTGTGAGGAGATAAGCCAATTTCCAGCTTGTATAAATGGGACATCGGTCGCATACACCGAGGGCCACTGCTACGAACTACTACGGAAGCTAATTGTTAGTTATTTTGGACAGAGTATAACCCCTGATCCCCATTAAGTTAGTGGGTACGATACCTGGAGGGTGTGGAGATGTGACTCGGTGTACATCTTGTGGCATGTATGCGTTCCTTGATCATCCGATCGAGGGCGAATATTGCTGTGCAAAATGTAAGCAAATTTTTTCCCTGGGAGCCCAGGTTCTGAATCTTGGGAAACAACTGTCAACACTGAGAAGTCCCTCCATACTAAAGGAGAGTTGGGATCATACCAGGCAGGTGCTGGCAGGGGCCAGCACAGAAGCAGGTGGTGATAAAGAGGAGCAGTCACCAAAGCAGAGTAGATGACTGACAGTCAGGAACGCACATCATTGATCTGGTGGACAGATTACTGGGAGGGGCTGGGGAAGACCCCAATAGTCATGGTGTATATTGGCTCCAATGACAAGTCAGAGGAAAATGGAGTGCCCCAACAAATAATTTTAGGAACTTAGGAGCTATATTGAGGAAAAGGACCTCCAAGGTAGTATTCTCAGAAATACTACTAGTACCTCGAGCAACACCAGTAAAGGAGATTAGGCAAGTAAACAAGTGGCTGAGGAGTAGGGATGGGCCCGTGTTCGATTCGAACCCATTTTCTAATTGAACATAGGCCGTTCGTCCGCTTGTCGAGTCCAGAACGCTGCGGGCCGGTCGCATCAAATTCATGTGATGCAAACGCCCCACAATGCACTGCGCCAGTCGCAGTGCATTGCTGGCTGATGATTGGCCAAGCATGCACTGTGACCCCGCATGCTTGGCCAATCATAGCGCCAGCAGCGAGGAGAGCAATAATTGGCCACAGGCAGGATGCCTGTGGCCAATTATAGTTAGAGGGTTTAGTACACGCCCCACACTCTATAAGGCCGCTGCGCCAGCAGCCTTGTGTAGTGTGTTCCGGCATTCAGGGAAAGAGGATTGATAGGCAGGGACAGTGTGAACTACTTATCATTCATTTCCATGTGGGGAAAGTGCAGGGAAAGAGGATTAATAGGCAGGGATAGTGTGTCCTTCTCAGGCATTTGCATGTGGGGAAAGTGTGGTCTCTATAAATATAGCCATCTGCAGGAGTTAGTGTGTGTGTGTGTGTGAGTCCAGCACAGCACAGTATACAACCTGCACCCGTATCTGCCCTGGTGTCATCTAATCCAGCCATCTGCAGGAGTTAGTGTGTGTGTGTTGTGTGAGTTCAGCACAGCACAGTATACAACCTGCACCTGTATCTGCCCTGGTGTCATCTAATCACAGCCATCTGCAGGAGTTAGTGTGTGTGTTGTGTGATTCCAGCACAGCACAGTATACAACCTGCACCCGTATCTGCCCTGGTGTCATCTAATCCAGCCATCTGCAGGAGTTAGTGTGTGTGTTGTGTGATTCCAGCACAGCACAGTATACAACCTGCACCTGTATCTGCCCTGGTGTCATCTAATCCAGCCATCTGCAGGAGTTAGTGTGTGTGTTGTGTGATTCCAGCACAGCACAGTATACAACCTGCACCTGTATCTGCCCTGGTGTCATCTAATCCAGCCATCTGCAGGAGTTAGTGTGTGTGTGTTGAATGAGTCCAGCACAGCACAGTATACAACCTGCACCGGTATCTGCCCTGGTGTCATCTAATCCAGCCATCTTTTAGGAGTTAGTGTGTGTGTTGTGTGAGTCCAGTACAGAACAGTATACAACCAGCACCTGTATCTGCCCTGGTGTCATCTAATCCAGCCATCTGCAGGAGTTAGTGTGTGTGTTGTGTGACTCCAGCACAATATACACTACCCAATTGCTGTTTTTTCCCCATCTCCCTGCAGGCCATTACAATGTCTGGAAGGCCAACAAGGAGAGGCAGACAGTCACGAGCCAAGAAAAGAGGGTAAGCAGGCTCTGTGTCTAGAGACAACAGTGCTGGTCGTGGACGCGGTGCATCGTCATCAGCACGTGGCCATGGGACACACTTGTCCTTATTTTCGGCAGCTGGACATGTTGAGCCGCATCATGCCGAAGGCTTGGAAGAGTGGATGACCAAGCCCTCCTCATCCTCCTCATCCTCTCTCACCCAGGCTCAGGGTACTGTCAAAGCAGCTGCCAACGAGTACTCTTTCCTCTTCTCAATGTCATCAGTTACCCCTTCCCTAGATCCACCATGTCCTCCTGAGGAGTCCCCCGAACTGTTGAGCACAGTGTTGGGTACATGCTCCAGGAGGATGCCCAGCATTTTTAAGGCTCTGATGATGATACCCAGCTAGAGGAAGGCAGTAGCATGAGCGCAGAGAGAGGGGATGCTCAAGGATAGCAATCTGGCAGTCATGTTCCACCAGCTGCAGCATACTGCCAGGTTTGCTCCAGTGGTGAAGAGGGAGGGGATGATGAGGTCACTGACTCCATGTGGGTGCCTTATCGGAGAGAGGAGGAGGAGGCGGCACATCTCTAACGAGACAGGATGCCCTCCGGGGGCCAGCTTGAGGGCAGCACACCAACTGAATCACGCCGCAGAGCTACGCATGTGCAGGGCACTGACTCTGCGCGTTATTACAAAAGTTCTTTGGTGTGGGCCTTTTTTGAGACGAGTGCATCAGATCGCACCACTGCTATTTGCAACATATGTCTCAAGCGTATCTTGTGTGGCCAAAACTCAGCCGCTTGGGCACCACAAGCATGACCAGACATATATTGACCTGCCATGCAGCTCATTGGCAAGCGTACCTTAAAGACCCACAACAAAGAACAAAGCGGACCTCTCTTTGGTCCTCATCAGCTGGGATCTCCAACCCCACTATACCTTCAGTCCTCTCTGAAAGCTGCACTGAGAGGAATGAAGGTGTAGAATTAGGTGTGTCACAGCCAAGTACTTGCGGGCACTCTGCTAGCAGTACACCGACGTCCGATTGTACCAGGCAAATTTCCCTGCCATCCACATGCCCAGCGGTTGAATGCTAGCTTGGCTAAACTGCTAGCACTTTAACTGCTGCCTTTTCAGTTGGTAGACTTGGCCTCCTTCCATGAGTTTGTGCAATGTGCGGTTCCTCAGTGGCACGTTCCCAAATGCCACTTTTTCTCACGGAAGGCGATTCCAGCTCTCTACCGGCATGTGGAAGGCAATGTCTTGGCCTCGCTGGACAGGGCGGTCAGCAGTAAGGTGCATATTACCGCTGATTCATGGTCCAGCAGGCATGGACAGGGACGTTACCCATCTTTCACGGCCCATTGGGTCACTCTTTTGGCAGCTGGGGAGGATGCAGGACAAGGTGCAGTAGTGTTGGAGGTTGTTCCGCCACCATGCCTCCAAAATGCTACTACTGGTTGTGACACACCTCTCTCCTCCACCCCCTCCTCTTCTTCTTCCTCCATGGCCTCTTCGAGTGCTCTGTCCTCGGAACCAGTGGTGCTCCGTAGGCGTTCAAGGGGCTACGCAAGTACGCAGGCAAAAAGATGCCATGCCATGCTTGCGCTGGTGTGTTTGGGGGACAGGAGCCACACTGGGGCAGAGGTTCTGTCAGCTCTGCAGGTGGTTTGTGACAATGGCACCAACCTCCTCTCCGCCCTGCGACAGGGACAAGTGACCCATGTGCCCTGTATGACACACGTCCTTAACCTGGTGGTGCAGCGATTCTTGGGCAGGTACCCAGGCTTACAGGATGTCCTGAGGCAGGCCAGGAAAGTCTGTGTGCATTTCCACTGATCATATAATGCCAGTCCCCCGCTGGCTGAGCTGCAAAAGGAGTTGAACCTGCCCAAGAACCGCCTTATATGTGACATGCCCACATGGGGGAACTCAACGTTGGCTATGCTGCAGCGACTGCACGCGCAGCAGAGGGCCATCAATGAGTACCTGTGCGACTACGGCACCAGGACAGGGTCAGTGGAGCTCGGATTTTTTTCACCACAACAGTGGAGCATGATCAGGGATGCATGCACTGTCCTGTCACTATTTGAGGAGGCCACAAGGATGGTGAGCAGTGACAGTGCATGCATCAGTGACACTGTACCTCTTGTCCACCTGTTGGAGCATACGCTGCGTGGAATAATGGACAGGGCACTTGAGGCAGAACAGAGGCAGTTAGAGGAACACTTCCTTGCTTCTCAAGGCCCCCTTTATCCAGACAGTGTTCCTTCTCTCCCACCCATCACACAGGAAGAGGATGAGGAGGAGGAGGAGGAGGATTGTGTCAGCATGGAGGTGGAGCCTGGCACTCAGCATCAGCAGTCTTTTAGGGATGATTTACAGTCCCAAGAAACCGGTGGACTTGTACGTGACTGGGAGGAGGTGGCTGCGGATCATGTCATCCTTAGTGACCCAGAAGACTCCGGACTAAATGCCTCAGCTAACCTACGTTGCATGGCCTCCCTGATCCTGCAAAGCCTGTGGAAGTATCCTCGTATTCTTCAGATCAAGGAGAGGGACCATTACTGGCTGGCCACTCTCCTTGATCCACGGTACAAGGGTAAGGTTGCGGACCTTATCTTGCCATCACAGAGGGAGCAGAGGACGAGACATCTCCGGGAGGCCTTGCAGAAAGGTCTGTGCAACGCGTTCCCAGAGACTGGGAGGTTACAAACTCCTGGTCCTGGACGATGAGTTGCTGAGGCTTCGTCAGTAGCAGAAGGAGCGGTGGGGAAGGTGGACGTTTGACTGATGCGTTCAGACAATTTTTTAGTCCGCAGCCCCAAGGTATGATCGGTTCCAGCAACCATCGCCAGCGTCTGATATACATGGTGCAGGAATACCTAGGGGCAAGGTCAGACTTGGACACCTTTCCCACTGAAAATCCTCTGGCTTACTGGGTCTTGAGGATGGATCACTGGCCAGAGCTTGCACAGTATGCAATTGAGCTACTGGCCTGTTCTGCATCCAGCGTTCTTTCGGAAGGCACATTCAGTGCTGCTGGAGGCTTTGTCACCGATCACAGGGTGCGCCTGTCCACCGACTCGGTTGATTGACCGACCTTCATAAAGATGAATCAGTCTTGGATCACCACCAGCTACCAGGCACCTGAAGCTGATATAACTGAATAATTTATTTTGAAATGTCACATCCCTTCAAGACTGCCTATGCTGATGCTGAGTGACTGTCCTGTTATGTTGATTGACTATCCTCTTCCTCCTCAATGATCCTGATGATAGCTTGGAAGAACATTTTTGTTTATGGTGCCACCACCAGTGGCTAAGGCCCAATTTTTCAGCCCCTGTTTAACAGGGGCGTGTAATTGCAATTGTTTATGCAATGCTTTGCAACAGGTCTAATTGATGCGCTACATCAATAAGTACAATAAGTACAGTATCTGTGAGGGGTTTCAGTGTTGTCCCAATTTTTCAACCCCTGTTTAACAGGGTTGTGTAATTACTAAGGTTGAGCGAACCCGAACTGTAAAGTTCGGGTCCGTACCGGACTTTTGGGTGTCCGGGTCCCGGACCCGAACCCGAACTATTGGCTGTAAGTTCGGGTTCGGGTCCGGTGTTCGGCGATGTATTGGCGCCTTTTACAAGCTGCAGGGCAGCCAATCGACGCTAGTTTCACTAGTGTGCACTTAGAAGCCATCACAGCCATGCCTACTAATGGCATGGCTGTGATTGGGCAGTGCAGCGTGTGACCCTGCCTCTATATATAGTCCAGACACACAGCACACAGTGTCATTCTGCTATAGACAGGTTCCTGTGCTGCTAAGAGAGGATTTTAGGAGTTAGTGTGATAAAGTCAGTCAGTCAGTCCACATTCCTTTAATTTTCTTCAAATTAGTTAGATCAGTGAGCGATCTAGATAGCTAGAGTAGAGAGTTTCTTTATTAAGGAAAAGAAAGAGAGAATTATTCAAGAGATTCCTAAATCAATTGTACCCTGGCTGGGGTGCAGTGCAGTCTTTTAACAGTGCCATGAGGCCAGTGCCAGACCAAATATAAAAGTTTTACCTGCAAGCTCAGTGCACCATCACTGCTACTGCATATTTTAGTAAGAGATACACCATAGTCTGTGTGTATTCTGGTATTGGAAAAACATTGCAAAAAAATTTAATTTTGCTGTATTTTTTTTTCCCAATAGCATTTTCTGCGTGTTCATACACGCTTTAGACACTGTCCCTGTATTCTGATATTAGAAAAACATCGCAAAAATAGCATTTTCTGCGTGTTCATACATGCTTTAGACACTGTACGTGTATTCTGCTATTGACAAAAACACCCATTTAGGGCGAGATCATAAATTTTGAAAATATGAGAGATCATCAAAAAGGGGACGTGGCCCGGGTCGTGGTGCTGCTGGTGGCGCTCCTGTTGCAGGGAGAGGACGTGGTCGATCTGTGCCAGCTACACGCACTAGTGAAACACCTTCCTCAGGTGCGAGTAGGCGATAGAGCCTGCAGCGGTATTTCGGCACGCCTAATGAGGCTGTACGAATGTTGAGGCCAGGACAAGTACAGGCGATAGTAGATTGGGTTGCTGACAGTGCCTCCGGTTCCTTCACATTGTCTCCCACCCAGTCTCCTGATGAAAGTTCAGAGTTGGCACCTGCAGCCGATGTCCATCAGTCTTTCACCTCACCCCCTTGCAAATCAGCCAATCATTCTGAGCCCCAAATCATGCAGCAGTCTCTTCTGCTTTTTGATGACTGTTAGCAGGGTTTCCCAGGGCCATCCACCTAGCCCTGCCCCAGAAGTGGAAGAGATTGTGTGCACCGATGCCCAACCACTTATGTTTCATGATGAGTACATGGGAGGACCATCGCAGCACGTCTCAGATGATGACGAAACACAGGTGCCAACTGCTGCTGCTTTCGCCACTGTGCAGACCGACAAGGGGGCAGGGGTGAAGACTGGGTGGAAGATGATGTGGAGGACGATGAGGTCCTTGACCCCACATGGAATCAACGTCATGCAGGTGACCAGTGTAGTTTGGAGGAAGAGGCGGTGGTCGCACAGAGCCACCAGCACAGCAGAAGAGGGTGCAAAAGCGGAGCGTCCGTCCCCTAGACAGTACGTCTGCTACTGCCCAACGCAGCAAGGGACCGAGCACACCAAAGCCAGGTCAAAGGAGTTCCCTAGCGTGGCAGTTCTTCAGACAATGTGCTGATGACAAGACACGAGTGGTTTGCACGCTGTGCAATCAGAGCCTGAAGCGAGGCATAAACGGTCTCAACCTGAGCACAACCTGCATGACCAGGCATCTAAGTGCAAAGCACGAGGTGCAGTGGAGTAGACACCGCAAAAAACAAGAAAGGTCTCTGGCTCCTCCTGCTTCCTCTTCTGCTGCAGTCTCTGCCTCTTCATCCACCTCTGTAGTGACAGTGACACCTGCCAACCCGCAAACAGAGTATCTGCCAGCAACACTACCACCTGGGTCACCAACCATCTCCACAATGTCCCATGGAAGCGTTCAGCTCTCTATTTCCCAAACACTGGAGTGGAAGAGGAAGTACCCCCCTAGCCACCCGCGATCCCTGGCCCTGAATGCCAGCATTTCAAAATTCCTTGCCTTTGAAATGCTGTCATTCCGTCTGGTGAAGTCGCAGAGTTTTAAAAGGCTGATGTCATTGGCTGTCCCACAGTACGTCGTGCCCAGCCGCCACTACTTTTCCAGACGAGCTATACCTTCCCTGCACAACCAAGTGGGGGACAAAATCAGGTGTGCACTGCGCAACGCCATCTGTGACAAGGTCCACCTAACTACGTATGCGTGGACCAGTAAGCACGGTCAGGGACGTTATATCTCCCTAACAGCACACTGGTTAAATGTAGTGGCGGCTGGGCCTGAGGCGGATAGCAGTTTGGCGCATGTCCTTCCACCACCGGGATTGCAGGGCACTTCAGTTTGCCTCCTGTTGCTAACTCCTCCTACTCCGCCTCCTCATCCTCTACCGCCTCCTCATCTGGTCAGCGTAACACCTTCACCACCAACTTCAGCACAGCCAGGGCAGTTTTAAAACTTTCCTGTTTGGGGGAAAAACCCCACACCGCGCAGGAGTTGTGGAGGGACATGGAACAACAGACCGATGAGTGGTTGGTGGCAGTGAGCCTCAAGTCTGGCCTGGTGGTGTGCGATAATGGGCGAAATCTCGTATCAGCTCTGGGCCTTGGCGGTTTGACGCACATCCCTTGCCTGGCGCATGTGCTGAACTTGGTGGTCCAGAGGTTCCTTAAGAATTACCCCAATATGCCAGAGCTGCTGCAGAAAGTGCGGGCCGTCTGTGCGCACTTTCGGCGTTCTCACCCTGCTGCTGCTCGCCTGTCAGCGCTGCAGCGTAACTTCGCCTTCCCGCTCACCGTCTCATATGTGACGTGCCCACAAGGTGGAACTCCACCTTGCACATGCTTGCCAGACTGTGCGAGCAGCAGCAGGCGATAGTGGAGTTTCAGCTGCAGCACGCACGCGTGAGTCACTCTGCGGAACAGCACCACTTCATCGCCAATAACTGGGCCTCCATGCGAGACCTGTCTGCCTTGTTGCGCTGTTTCGAGTACTCCAACATGGCCAGTGCAGATGACGCCGTTCTCATCGTTACTATCCCAGTTCTATGCCTCCTTGAAAAAACTCTTCAGGCGATGATGGAAGAGGATGTGGCACAGGATGAGGAGGAGGAAGAGGGTTCATTTCCAAGGCTTTCAGGGCAGTCATTTACAAGTGGCTACGAGGGTGGGTTCCTGCACCAACAAGCGCCAGGTACACAATTGTCTGGCAGAAAGGGCACAGTTCTGGAGGATGACGAGGTTGAGGATGAGGAGGAGATGGAGGAGGAGGAGGACCCATGTTCACAGCAGGGTGGCACCCAGACCAGCTCATGTCCATCACTGGTGCGTGGCTGGGGGGATACAGAGGACACAGACGATACACCTCCCACAGAGGTCAGCTTTTCCTTGCCTCTGGGCAGCCTGGCACACATGAGCGATTACATGCTGCAGTGTCTCCGCAACGACCGCCGAGTTGCCCACATTTTAACTGGTGCTGATTATTGGGTGGCCACCCTGCTGGATCCCCGTTACAAGGACAACGTGCCGTCCTTAATTACCTCACTGGAGCATGATCGCTAGATGCGCGAGTACAAGCGCACGCTGGTAGAAGCCCTGCTGGTGGCATTCCCACTTGGAAGCGGGGGTAAGGTGGAAGCACAAGGCGAAGGCAGAGGAGGAGGAAGAGGTCGCCTACGCAGCCGGGGCACCGCCAGCACCTCGGAAGGCAGGGTTAGCATGCCGAAATGTGGAAAAGCTTTGTCAGCACGGCACAACAACCAGCACCACCAGCTGAGATGGAACGTCTTAGCAGGAGGCAGCATTTCACTAACATGGTGGAGCAGTATGTGTGCACACGCCTACACGTACTGAATGACGGGTCTGCCCCCTTCAACTTCTGGGTCTCCAAATTGGACACATGGCCTGAGCTTGCCCTTTACGCCTTGGAGGTGCTGGCCTGCCCTGCAGCCAGTGTATTATCTGAACGTGTATTTAGCACGGCAGGGGGCGTTATCACAGACAAGCGCAGCCGCCTGTCCAGAGCCAATGTGGACAAGCTCACGTTCATTAAAATGAACCAGGCATGGATCCCACAGGACTTGTCCTTACCTTGTGCAGAATAGACACGTATACCGGTGTTCTGACAAAAACTGTCTGGCCATCGGCTAGTGTCCAGCCACTTACTGTGCAGGCGCAGTGCTTGCGCAGTACGGAGGACAAGGAGATTCACAAAATCTCCAAAGATGAACGTCGCCTGCGCAGTGAGTGCAGGTTCAAGCCCCACCATCCAAGTTGACATACGGTAGCACATAGTAACAGGGCCCCTCACGGGCTCGCTTGGCTAGGCTTCAACCTCGGATGATGTGGCTTGAACCTGCAGTCACCGCGCATCGTCTTCGGAGAGTTTCGAAATCCTTGTCCTACGTACTGAGCAAGCGCAGTACAGGGCAGACACTATGCGACGGGGTACAGAATTCGACACATCATTCACCACTAGCCTTACCTAGCCATTTTTGTATTTTTGAACCAGTGTTGGCTACCTCGTCCTCCTCCACCGCCGCTTCCACCTACACCGCCACATCCACCGCCACCTCAACCTCCTACTCCATATGGACCTCGTCCTCCTAGGTCAAGATTATAATTTTTTCATTTTTTTAATTTCCAAGTATTTTATTTTCCCACTATCTTATCCATTAAATTTTATATTTTGTTCCAGAAAGTGCGTACTCTGGGGTATTCCCACCATATGTGTGAGAATAAATATATAGAAATATATAAATAATGGGGCGCTAGCATAAATGTGGAAAGGCTAATAGGAATAATAAAAAGAGTGCATTAAAATTAATATTGAGATAAAAATGTGGCGCTGATAAACGTCCACCACTCCAAGGGGGATCATCCAGCAAGGGTGGCTCCAGACACAGCGTCCAAAGGAATTAATGGAATAGAACAAGGAGTATAGCATCAAATACCATTGTTGCCTAGCCGATTTATTACAGCTCTCTCCCCCCCCCCATTTTTTTTGGTTTGCGCAGTTGTAACCCCCCCCCCCCCCCCGTTTACCCACCATATGTGTGGCATCGTGCCGTTGAGTTTCTGAGGTTCTTAATGACTTCCTGTACCTCTTCTGCTGAGAAGGGGGCCTCCAGCATTTTATTTGTATTTTTATTTTTTTTATGTTATTTTTTAAGTTATTTCCCTATCCACATTTGTTTGCAGAGCACTTGCCATGCTCTTAACAACATTTTGTTGCCATTTGCAGCCCTCTAGCCCTTTCCATGACTTTTTTACAGCCATTTTAGTGTTCAAAAGTTTGGGTCCCCATTGACTTCAATGGGGTCGGAGTTCGGGGTCAAGTTCGGTCCCAAACTCGGACTTTTTTCCGAAGTTCGGCCGAACCCGCCGAACCCGGACATCCAGGTGTCCGCTCAACTCTAGTAATTACAAATCTTGATCTAATAATTCACAGCAGGGCCCATTCCTGTGCCCACCAAGAGTAACTGTGAGGGCTTACAGTGTTGTGGCAACACCATCCACCACCACCACCAAAGGCCCAATTTTTCTGCCCCTGTTCAACAGGGGCATGCAATTACAATTCTTGATCTAATAATTCACAGCAGGGCCCATTCCTGCGCCCACCAAGAGTAACTGTGAGGGCTTACAGTGTTGTAGCACCAGAACCACCACCAAAGGCCCAATTTTTCCTACCACTGTAGAATAATGGCATGTAATTACAATTCCTGATATAATAGTTCACAGCAGGGCCCACCAAGAGTAGCTGTGAGGGCTTACAGTGTTGTGGCAACACCAACATCTAATAGGGCAAATTTCTGCAGAGTATATACGGCAGGCCCCTACTTTCAAACATCCAACTTACAAACGACTCCTACTTTCAAACGGAAGGAGAAAACAGGAAGGGAGAGGAAATCTACCCCTAGGAAGGGAAATTCTATCCTGTTAGATTTAATTTAATTTTGGAAAAAGGTATCTCCTCTCTACTGATGCTTAATCACCAATCCTTGTTTCAATAAAAACCCCACTTTTCCAATAACATTTGTCATTGGGACGGGAAGTGAGGTGAAATGTTCTGAACAGGTGCACAGACAGCAAAACAAATGTTACAGGGGTGATAGATTTTTTGGCTGTAGCTACACTTAAAAATGTACCTGTTCAAAATTAAAAACAGATTCTACTTAAGAACAAACCTACAGTCCCTGTCTTGTTTGCACCGCCTGTATACTGCTGTTCAGAGTATATAGGGTTGTAGGTATAGAGTTTTAATTTGGGTGCGGCGTTTCCCTTAATATCCATACAAGACCCAAAGGGGCTGGTAATGGGCTGGGGTAGGGGGGGGGGGGGGGTTGATGGGGTAGCCATGGCCTTTTTCTCAAAGATTTTCATCCATATTGCCAGGACAAGACATGACTTTAAAGCCGCAAGCAGTTTTAAATGGCTTTTTTTCCTTTACAAATGTCATTTTGTGCAGGGACAGTTCTAAACAAGGGAAACACATGCCACTTCACAGGCATACTTTAGACACCCCCCAGGTACAATTTTTTTTCACTTTATGCATTATTAAAATGACTGCTCCCGAAAAAACTTCAGTTTTTAAAACTTCTTTTTGCATTGATACATGTCCCCTGGGGCAGGACCCGGGCCCCCAAACCTTTTTTATGACAATAACATGCATATTGGCCATTATAATTAGCACTTTAGATTTTGAACGTTCGCGTCCATTGTAACTAATAGGGTTCTAACGTTCGTGCAAACTTTCGGTCCGTTCGCAGGTTCTGGTGCGAATGGAACCCGGGGGTGTTCGGCTCATCCCTACTGAGGAGCTGGTGTAAAAAGCTCTATAGAAGAGAGGGACTGCACCTAAATGGGAAAGGTGCAGATCTGCTTGGAATGAAGATGGCCGAAAAGTTAGAGGGCCTTTTAAACTAGACGACGGGGGGAGGGTCCAGAGGTAGAGATAGCCAGCATTCCAGAGGGTAGTATTGGGGGCATTAGTGGTAGGTTGACTAAAGCACCTAATCCCGAGGTAAGTTTACTAACAAGTCCTAATTTGCAACCCCAGAGCACCCAATAAGGAGATAGTATGTGACTGGTCTAAACTACGTGGCGTGTTCACCAATGCCAGGAGTCTGGCGGACAAGATGGGAGAACTGGAGCTCCTGTTGTATGAGGAGGATTTTGATTTTGTAGGAATTACAGAGACTTGGTTCGACAGCTCTCATGATTGGCTGGCAACCATTCAAGGGTATTCCTTAAATTGCAGGGATAGAGAGGGTAAAAAAGGGGGAGGGGTATGCCTGTATATCAAAAATGATGTACAAGTGAATGTGAGAGATGACATCGCTAAGGGAGCAAGGGAGGAGGTGGAATCCTTATGGATAGAGCTACAAATTGAGGAAACTAAGGGGAAAGTAATACTGGGCGTATGCTATAGGCCACCTAACCAGAGGGAGGGGGCGGACCTCCTATCACAATTTGGATTAGCGGCAAGACTGAGAAGTGTCATTATAATGGGGGATTTTAATTATCCAGACATAGACGGGGTGGATGGAACCACACATTCATCTAAGGTTCACAAGTTCCTAAATGTCTTGCATGACAATTTCTATGGGTCAGATGGTAAATGCACCAACTAGAAACAAAGCGTTACTAGACCTACTGATTACCAACAGTCAAGACCTGATCACGGATGTGGAAATACGGGGCAATTTAGGAAACAGCAATCATAGGTCAATTCATTTTAGTATAAATCACACAAATAGGAAACATAAGGGGTATACAAAGACACTGAATTTCAAATGAGCCAACTTCCCTAAACTATGATCCTTGCTAGATAACAATTGGGATAAAATCTTAAGAACTAAGAACACGGAGGAAAAATAGGATTTTTATAACCGCTTTTGTAAGGCAGGATGGAACACTGGACCCTAGGATAGCAGGTCTGGACGTGATGGTAGGGTCCACAGGGAACCTACCGCCATTTTTACTATTTCTACATACCAAGCTCTTCTGGGCCATGCTGGGGCCACCAGAAGTACCGACTTCTTTTCCTGCCTGATCCTGCGAAGAAGTCGTGGTAGTAGCAGAATAGGAGGGAATGCATAAATCAGAGAGAACCGATGCCACAGAGTCATCAACGTATCTGTCCCGCATGCAAGAGGATCCCTTGTTATTGACACAAAGTTGTCGTACTTGTTGTTAAACCTGGACGCAAAGAGATCTACATCCCGAACCCCCCATCTTTGGCATATGGCCAAGAAGATGTCAGGGTGAAGAGACCATTCCCCTGGGACTAACTGCCGGCGACCTAAGTAGTCCGCCTGCCAGTTCTCTACCCCGGGAATGAAGACTGCCGATATGCACGGCACATGTTGTTTTTCTGCCCAGATTAAGATCTGGTTTACTTCTCCCTGAGCCGCACGACTCCTGGTGCCTCCTTGGTGATTGATATAAGCCACTACTGTGGCATTGTCAGATTGGATCTGGACAGGGCAACCCTGTTACCTGAGCATCCAGGCCTTTAGGGCTAGATATGTCGCACGGATCTCCAGAATGTTGATGGGCAAGGTCTTCTCGGTCTTGGACCATCTCCCCTGGACAGTCGACTGTTCCAAAACTGCTCCCCAACCCGAAAGACTGGCATCTGTTGTTACCACTCTCCAGGTAACTGGTAAAAAGGATTTTCCTTTTTGCAGATTCTCAGGTATCAACCACCAACTGAGGCTCTAACGCACTGTAGGAGACAGACGCATCAGAAAATCTAAAACCTGGATCCTTTTATTCCAGGCAGACAGGATACTGTTTTGCAGCAGTCTCGAATGAAACTGAACATAGGGGACTGCTTTGAATGAAGCCACCATCTTCCCCAGCAGCCTCATACAAAGGCGAATAGAAGGACCCTTCTTAGCCCTGACTACCTGAATCTAGTCTTTTATGGCACTGATTTTTGATTCTCTTCTGGGCTGTAACTATGACCAGACCCAAATACTCTAGTCTTCTTACTGGTTTTAAAGAAGACTTCTCTACGTTGAGGACCCAACCTAGGTATTCCAGGTAGTTGACTGTGGTGACCAAGTTTTGGTCCAAGCGGGCTACCGACCGGTCTATCAAGAGCAGGTCGTCCAGGTACGTTATTAGCATTATACCCTAAGGTCTTAATCTGGCCAGAGGAGGAGCCAATATCTTTGTAAACACTAAGGTGCAGTAGCTAGCCCGAAAGGCAGAGCTACAAACTGAAAGTGGCGTTTTTCTACTTCAAAACGCAGATATTTTAGATGAGCAGGGAAAATAGGTACATGCAGGTATGCATCCTTGATGTCTATTGAAGCCAGAAGTTCCCCTCCTTGTAGGATGGAGACTACCGATCAGATTGATTCCATGCGAAAGGACCGTACTTTTAGGAATCAGTTTAGATCTTTGAGATCTAGAATAGGTCTGACATCTCCATTTGGCTTTGGTACCGTGAAAAGGTTTGAATAAAACCCCAAACCCTGCTCTTGCATGGGAACTACCACGATAATTTTTTGCAACAAAAGTCGCTCCAACGCTAGAAAGAGAGACTTCTTTTTCTCTGGGTCTCTGCGGACATTTGATCTGAGGAAACGAGGAGAGAGTAATTCTCGTAATTCTAGTTTGTAACCTAGAGTTATTGTGGAGACCACCCATCTGTCCTGAAAATACTCCTTCCAGACCCTTGAACTGTAGCAGTCTTCCCCTCACTCGAGCTGGTGGGGGCGCCCCTTCATAAAGAGGCTTTAGCGTTTTGTCTTGTAGACTTCCTCCCCAGGACTTCTTTTGTCCCTGGGGTTGACTCTGAGATTTAATTCTTGAGCCTGATGGAGGAGGCCGTTGTGACAGCCTGGAGGGTGATGCCCCTGGCACTGGGGAAAGAGAACGTTTAAAAGAGTGACGTTTACTACTTTTCTTAACTGGCAAGAGGGTGCTTTTCCCACTAGAGATCTTTTGGATATAATTGTCCAAATCCTCCCCGAACAGCCTTGCACCATGAAAGGGAAATCCAGCCAGAAGCTTCTTACATGGTGATTCGGCTGACTAATTTTTCAACCATAAGATTCTACGCATATGCACCAACCCAGGCGTAAGGCGAGAGGTCTGGAGGATAGAATCTCTGATTGCATCAACTGCAAAACACAAAGCCGTTGGTAGGTTGGCCAACCCCCGGGCTTGCTGTTCAGGTAAAACTTTGAGCACCTGTTTAACATGGTCTCTCATGTATTGACAAACTGTTTGCTGCCACTGCAGGTTGAGCCACTGAACCTGCCAAGGAGAAAACGTTTTTTAACAGGAATTCCAATTTCTTCTCAGTTGGATCCCTAAGCATCTGAGCATTGTCAACAGGACAAGTCAGACTTTTATTTATGGAGGATATGGCAGCGTCAATTGCGGGTATACCCCACATCTTTGTAAATTTTTCCCCCATAGGATAAAGTGTTGAAAACTTTTTAGGAGGGAAAAAAATGTTTATCTGGGTAATCCCACTCAGAATAAATAATCTTTTCCAGTAAACCATGAACAGGAAAGGAATGTGTAGTTTGAGGAGGCTTCAGTGAACCCAAACAAGAGGAGGGTTTTTCAACTGACTTAGATACGGGTAACTTAAATGTGGAGCGGACCAATCCAGCAAGAATTTGCACCAGCAACGTCTCATCCTGAGAAGTTGAAGAGGGCCCTTCTCCACTCGATTCCTCAGAAGAGGGGCCATCAGTTTCATCCTGATCCTCTGAGGGGGATTCCTTTCTTTTTTCCCAGATTTCCTCTGTTTGAGAGTCCTGGGTGGCAGAGGGGGACCTAGTGCATTTTCTTCCACTGAGTGAAGATGCGATTAAGGCCACTAGTTATTCCTCTAATCCATTTATGGTTGAGGAAAAAACCTCTGAGTAATGTATACAGGGGCTGAAGTGCCAGAAGCAGTTGCAGCCCCTGACCCCGAAGGCTCACCCTGGCCAACCTCCCCAGGTCCTTCAGGGGGGAAGGTGCTGCAGAGGGGGGTCCTCAGAGGGAGATCCCATAGAGCCCCTATTTTTCAGGGTATTTGTACCTCTTCTGCCCATAGTGCCAAGCAACAAAGGCAGAGGTAATACCAGAATGCATTGACTGCTGAGCAATGTAGTTCAGCAACTGCCACCAAGTCTCAGTCTGGTGCCTGGGAATGCCTGTGTCCCCCAAACGCACATGCGCCCATTTGCTCTGTGTCCCTCCATAAAGCTGGGTGCGCCTGAAAAATAGTGCACTTTATAGCTTGTGTGTAGCCTGCGATGTGGGTGCCTAACCATGCCGACGTTGTGTTACCGCTCTGCCCCCTTCATCTTTTTTTTTAAAAAGACCGCTTTCCAGCACAAGCCGGGCTCTGATCCTCGGAACAAGCATAGAGGGGAGGCTGGGGCGGAGGAAAGAGGAGGGCCGGTGAATGGGAAGCCGCTGTAATGGCGGCGGGCGGTGCGGTATACTATCGCTTCCCTGTGCCTTAAACCTAAGCCGTGGGGGGAGAATCCCTGAAAGAAAAAAAAAAACCCTTCCCACATCCTACCTGGAGCATGGCTTGGATGAGTGTACAGCATGGACACTGAGACAGACAGATCTGGCATGAATAGGTATGTGCTCTTGACAGCCCCCGGTGGCGACTTTAGGCATAGCATACATTTACTTAAAGGAGAAACCTACTAGAATTAGAAAAATTCTTAAGGAGTCTCCCTTACTTTATCCAGCTGCAGGGTTCTGTGAAACAGATCCAATCTTCACCTCTCACAGTTGGCTCCGTTTAGAAAAAAACCTTCAGAGACTGAGGCCCCCTTTGTATAGGGGGATCCGCAGTTCTGGGCCTGTAAAGCAGGAATATGGCTGAAAAAAAACAAATACTGGATCCCGGGGTCCAGCTCTCTAAAAAGAGAAGCATTACAGGTAAAAAAAATGGTATGCTTTAAGAGCATTCTAATTGGAGGCATTAGCCAGTGCATCCCAATAGGAAATACATTTAGAACGGCTAATAAAAGTCCTGGGTGGCTTAACTCCAACGTAAAAATGCATACAAAGCAAAGGAGAAGGCTTTCAAAAAATACAAGGCTGAGGGATCATCATCAGCATTCCAACTTTACAAAGAATGCAAGGGAGCTAAGATAAAACACAAAAGGCACATAGCGGAGGAGAGTAACAAAAATCCCAAGAAATTCTTTAAGTAAATAGTAAGAAACGGAGGTCAGATCATATTGGTCCCATAAAGAATGATGAAGGGAATCTAGTGGCCACAGGGCGAAGCGCCGTTTCGTCCAGCCGTGCCATTCTGCCGCAGTACAACTGCAGCGGCTGGTCGGCAAGTGGTTAAAAAAGGGCCAATTACAGACCAGTTAGCCTAACATCAATTTTATGCAAGCTCTTGGAGGGGATGACAAGGGACTATAAGCAAGATTTTATGACAACGGGATCATTAGCAGTAATCAGCATGGATTCATAAATAATCCTTCTTGCCAAGCCAACCTATTAACCTTCCATGAGGAGGTGAGTTGCCATCTAGTTAAAGGAAGGCCCGTAGACGTGGTATATCGGTTCCCCAAAAACGTTTACTGTACAAAGTAAGGTCCATTGACATAGACCATAGGGTGAATACATGGATTGAAAACTGGCTACAGGGGCGAGTTCAGAGGGTGGTGATAAATGGGGAGTACTCTGAATGGTCCGGGGTGGAAAGAGGGGTCCCCCAGAGTTCTGTCCTGGGACCAATCCTATTTAATTTATTCATAAACGACCTGGAAGATGGGATAAACAGCTCAATCTCTGTGGACTATGCTAAGCAGGGCAATAACTTCTCTGCAGGATGTGGGAACCTAGCAAGAAGCTCTAAACAAATGAATGGGGTGGGCAACTACATGACAAATGAGGTTTAACCGCTTGCCGACCGGCGCATAGCGATATACGTCGACAGAATGGTACAGACAGGCATAAGGGCGTACATGTACGTCCCCTTTAAGAGGCCGCCGTGCCATCGGGCGCGCTCCACGAGCCGGTCGGGACCCCCGTGAGGCCGGTCGCAGGTCCCGCGGACTCGATCGCCGTGGGGACATTCTGCTTAGCAACTAGTGACGCCGATCTCTGCTCCCTGTGATTGGGGCAGAGATCAGCATTCACTAGCTGACAGCCACGCCCCCCCACAGTAAGAAACACACCTCTAGGCACACTTAACCACTACACTGCCACCTAGTGGTTAACCCCTTCACTGCCAGTGTCATTTACACAGGAATCAATGCATTTAAATAGCATTGATTGCTGTATAAATGACAATGGTCCCAAAAATGTGTCAAAAATGTCCGATGTGTCCGCCATAATGTCGCAGTCACAATAAAAATCGCTGATCGCCGCCATTACTACTAAAAACAAAATTAATAAAAATGCTATAAAACTATCCCCTATCTTGTAAACGCTATAACTTCTGCGCAAACCAATCAATAATCGCTTATTGCGATTTTTTTTACCAAAAATATGTAGAAGAATACGTATTGGCCTAAACTGAGGAAAAAAAATGTTTTTTTATATTTTTTGGGGGATATTTATTATAGCAAAAAATAAAAAAGAATGTTTTTTTTTTTTCAAAATTGTCGCTCTTTTTGGTTTATAGCGCAAAAAATAAAAACTGCAGGGGCGATCAAATACCACCAAAAGAAAGCTCTATTTGTGGGGAAAAAAAGGACGTCAATTTTGTTTGGGAGCCATATCGCACGACCGCGCAATTGTCAGTTAAAGCGACGCAGTGCCAAATCGCAAAAAGGGGCCTGGTCCTTTGGCTGCAAATTGGTCCGGTCTGAAAGTGGTTAATGTAGAAAAATGTAAAATAATGCATTTGGGTGGCAAAAATATGAATGCAATCTACTTACTAAGGGGAGAACCTCTGGGGGAATCTAGGATGGAAAAGGACCTGGGGGTCCTAGTAGATGACAGGCTCAGCAATGGCATGCAATGCCAAGCTGCTGCAAGCAAAGCAAACAGCATATTGGCATGCATTAAAAAGGAGATTCACTCCAGAGATAAAATGAGAATTCTCCCATTCTACAAGACTCTGGTCTGGCCGCACCTGGAGTATGCTGTCCAGTTCTGGGCATCAGTCCTCAGAAAGGATGTGCTGGAACTGGAGAGTGTCCAGAGAAGGATAACAAAACTAATAAAGGGACTGGAGGACCTTAGTTATGAGAAAAGGTTACGAGCAGTGAACTTGTTCTCTCTGGAGAAGAGACGCTTGAGAGGGGATATGATTTCAATGTACAAATGTGACCCCACAATAAGGGAATTCAATAAGACACTCCGCCTTTCACTAAAATTAGAAGAAAAGTGATTTAACCTTAAACTTTATAGGGTTCCTTTACTGTCAAAGCGGTTAGGATGTGGAATTCTCTTCCACAGGCAGTGGTTTCAGCGGAGGGCATCGATAAGGTCAAAAAACTATTAGATAGGCACCTCAACAACCACAACATACAGGGATAAACAATGTAATACTGACATAAAATCAGAATGGGGTAAAGAGCCAATCACAGCGCCTTTTACCATGTAATCAGATGTGTCCAATGATAGCTGATCACGGATGTAAACACAAGTCGGTTATCGGCTTTTTTCCCCTCACGCTGACAGTGTGAGGAGAGAAGAAGAGAGACGATAACCGGCTTGTGTTAAAGGGACATCTACACTGATGATCAGGGAACTGATTATCAGTGTCATGATTATCCGTGCAGTCCCAACAGTGCTGCCAATGAGTTCCCACCAGTGCTGCCCATTAGTGCCTTCTCATATGTGTCATCTATCAGTGCTGCCTATCAGTGCCCATTAGTGCTGCCTACCAGTGCCTTTCAGTGCTACCTATCATAGCCCATTAGTGCCACCTATCAGTGCCTATCAGTGCCACCAATCAGTGCCTATTCATCAGTGCCGTCTCATCAGTGCCCATTGGTGCAGCCTATCAGTGCCCATCAGTAAATGAGAAAAAATTACCTGTTTGCAAAATTTTATAACAAGCTATAAAAAATGTTTTGTTTTTTTCAAAATGTTCCTGTTTTTTTTTTGTTTGTTTAGCAAAAAGAAGAAAAAACAGTGGCAATATAATACCACCAGAAGAAAGCTCTATTTGTGTGAAAATAAAATGATAAAAATGTCATGAGTACAGTGTTGCATGACTGCGCAATTGTCATTCAAATTGTGACAGTGCTGAAAGCTGAAAATTGGCCTGGGCAGGAAGGGGGTAAAAGTGCCAGGTAGGCAAGTGATTAAATGAAAGTGAGAGTGAAATAATAAAGGATAAGTTCACCTTTTGGGGAAAAAATAATAATTGCACATATTTTGCAGGGAAAAAAAAAGTTAATACATTTTTTCCCTAAGGAACCTGGAAAACATTAAAACCGTGATCAGTGGATCAGGGATCAAATGCCAGACTCCTGCATACAGGCTGGCTGTTTACCAGCTGCACGGCTTGTGAATGACCTATGAGGCCGCTCATCAGCAACCTTGCAGTCCATTCAGAAATACAAGACGTTATCCGCAAAGGCTGATGGTACTTGTAGTTAAAGTCATGCACAGAAAATTGTGAATGAATGATGCGTGTCATGTGGGAGGAGCCACGCATGGCTGCGTTATTTTCAAACAGTGACAGCGGGCTCCGGGAAATAATGCCCACTCGCGGTCACCGGTGGCGGGCAGATATAGGCTACACCTGCTGGAACATGTTCCACCCTAAATACTGGTGGAACATGTAAAATGTTCCAAAAGGTGAATTTATCCTTTAAATAGGTCAAATTTGTTTACATAACATGCCTAGGGGTGTCCTAATCCGGCCTGTGAATGAACACATCTCTGATGCATTTTGAAGGCGCTACAGCAGCACTGACATTAAATAGTTTCTTTTATATTTAAAATTGCCAGCAAATTACTTTGACAGCTCTCATTGCTGGCTTCTTTAGAAAAAAAAAGAAACAGCCCACAGACCCCTCCAACAGTGTTGTCTCTATGGAGGAGTTTGTGTGTTTTTTTTTGTTTTGTTTTTTTAAAGAAACTGTCAATGAGCATCACTTACCAGCAATTTAAAAGGCAATCTATTTATTTGTTGTAAATGTAATTTTTTCACATTCTACAACAAGAGTTCCCCCAAAATGCATATCAGGCCCTTTGAGTCTGGTATAGAGTTTGAGTTCCCCCAGGAATCCAGACCAGGTCTAGTACAGATTTTAAGGTGGACACCAAGCAAGAAAATATTGTGCGGTTCCCCTAAAATACCATAGCAGATTAGGGTTGTAACCTTAAAAAAAATGCTCCTGTCCCTTTAAGGCATGATTAAGGCACAGTGCTTTTGCCATGTCGATTATCCCTTTCCATGTTGTACAATACCTGGTTGATCCTGCCTGTTCCTGTGTTCCCCTCTGTAATCTGCCCACACTTATTATGGCTTCAGATCCACAATAGCTTAATCAGTTTATGTCCCTCCATCATCCTGCTCTCTCCTCAGCATGACTGCATCTCTCCCACTCCCCCTCCCTCTATTCCTGTAATTCCCGTAGTCTGTGTGTGAAACGGATCTCCTCCCCGCCCCTCCCCTCTCCTCCTGCCTTCATTGAGTTCCTATTTCTCTGCAGCTGCTCCTCCCCTCCTCTTTGTTAAACCTGCAGTGTCTCCCGGGGTTTACTATCTTTGGAGGCAGCAGCTAACCGGACAGTTTTCCAGGCTTTCACATGACAATCTTTTTAAACAATTTAAAAAACTATATCTAGTTTAACTCAAATTTCAAATTTAACAAATCTACCTCAGCTCCCTCACGGAGACAAGAGGGAGTGCTCCTGACTCCCACGACCACGGCTCCTCTTCACCCCTCAGGTGTATCCAACATAGCAGAACAACTACAACCAAGCCTCCACGATCTCCGCGCTGTGGCCGCAGATATTAAGGATACCTTATCCGCGGCCATCTCTGATCTCCGTCATGAGATCCACGCTATAGCGGGAAGAGTTCATGAGGTGGAAAAGACGACCCTCCGCCATGACACCGCTATCCATCACATCGATCGCTCTGTAACCTCCCATACCCTGCATCTCCGTGACCTACAAAGACACGTGGAAGATTTGGACAACCGTGGAAGGCGCCACAATCTTCGTGTGAGAGGCCTTCCTGAAACCGTCGACTCTGACCACTTGCTCCCCGCGGTGACTGACGTCTTTAACCGCCTCATCGGAAAACCAAGTCAATCACCCATTGAGATGGAGCGTATCCACAGAGCCCTCCGACCAAAAGGCAAAGACACGGATCCTCCAAGGGATGTAGTCTGCTGCCTCTCAGACTACAAGCTAAAAGAGGAAATCCTTAGGAACGCCCGCCTCAAGCGGGAGATACTACATGATGACCACCCTATCCACATCTATCAGGATCTGTCGGCCATCACCCTCAAAAACCGAAGAGATCTTCGCCCCCTGCTTGAAACCCTCCAGAACAAGGGCATACAATACCGCTGGAAGTTCCCCTTTGGGCTCTCAGCCACCCACCGCTCCCGCACGGCCCTTCTCAGAGTTCCGGAGGAACTGGATGCCTTCTGCCGTACGCTCGACATTCCATATGTCGACCTACCTAATTGGTATGCTGAATTCGCCTGGAACAGACCTCCTGCCCGGCCGGACAGAGAAGAACCGATGGACGCCCAAGCAACACACTTCCGAAGACGCCGTTCTCCGTCTCCGTCCAGAGGATACCCCGCACCATCTCATCATCGGCTCGCCCACAGCCCCACAACGGCCCCTCAGCAGCGACGTCCTCGCCGAGACTACTGAGAAGATGATGGGAAACCTTCACACTCACGGATCACCTAAGCTAAGTTTCTACCTCTCTGCCTAGCTAAGTTTTTTTTTTTTTTTTTTTTTTCCGCCCTGCTACCTTCCTCCTCACTTCTCTCCCATCACTACACGTCATCAGCAGCCATGACGAAAGTTTTCCCCTGCAATCTGCTCCCTCTTCAGCAGCGGTGTCCAGTTCTGACCCCTATCCTATACCTCAACCCTAGCTCACCATGCCGATCCGTTCCTAGACCCCAATCCACTCACTAGAGCTGACCATCCGAACTGATTTTATTACTATTATTATTACTATTATTGCTATACAGTGACATTGATCAATTGAATATCAAGGCTAGGTTCCCTTGAAGGTAGAATTAGTCGATAGATTGAAGGGACCTAGCCTTGATAATGAAATGATCAATGTTACTGCATAGTTACTGCATAGCAATAATTTATCCATCGATAAACCAATCCTTCCATCGATCGTTCGACCAATCCTTTCATTGATTATTACACTGATCCTTACTGACAACCGTTCAACCAATCCTTCCTATCGATTGATTGACAGATCCTACATCAATCGACCGATCCTTCACGTGATCCCTCCTTCAATCTATTAACTGATTCTTCCATCAAACGATCAATCAATCCTTCATTCGATCAATTGATCCTTCCAGCAATCGATTAAATTATTATTCCCTTGATTGGTCAACAAATGTTTTCATCAATCAATCTGTCCTTCAATTTATCTTCTTTTTCTTCAATCGATTGACTTTTTTTCCATCTATCAATCCTCCCTTCGATTCTTCATTTGATTGACCAACCAATCCTTTAATCGATCCCACACATGATCCTTTCTTCGAAGGATCGAGCCTTCCTTTAATGGATCATTCCTTCGATTGACCAATCCTTCCTTCGATTGACCGACTTATCTTTCTTTTGATCTTTTCTTCCTTCAATCAATTTATCCTTTGATCTTTGCTTATTTTTCGACTGATCCTTCCATCAAATGATCCTTCCTTTGATCAATCCTTCCTTCATTATTTTTCTTCAAACTATTTTTTGCAATATTATTTATCCTTTCCCATATAGTATGATCCCTGGTTGATTCTGCCTGTTTGTTTGTTCCTGTCAGTAAACTGACTTTCCGTCATTCTGCTCTCTCTGCAGCATCTGTAACTCCCTCTCTCCCCCTCCCTGTCATTTCCGTGGTCTGTGTAAAGCCGATCCTCCCCCTGCCCCTCCCCTCCTGAAAGTAAAACTAAAACAGCAGAGAAATGTGAGCCCCTCCCACTGGAGTCTTTCTGCTTGGGAGTAAGACCCGAAAAAAACCATGTGACTGCACAAAAGCACTGCTGGGAAAAGGTATTTGGAGATTATATTGCTGGAAAAAAAAAAACACACACTGCCATTACTATTACCCCATAAGAGAACCTTTAACCTCCCTGGCGGTATGATTCTGTCTGCAATTTTATGCTGAAAGCGGTACAATTATTTTGCATGGAAATTTGGCGTTTTTATATTGTAGGCATGCAATTCTTATGAATAACTCACTTAAATCTGTCCGAACCAGAGTCTAGTAGACATCCCGGGTATGATAAAGTTTGAAACACAAAATCATAAATTATAATATAATAAAAATATATATATAAAAATGATTCAATAATGTAATCAAATCAAAAACACTGAAATTTGCTCAGTTGCAGAATAGTCGCTGTCATTAAATTTAGTGTTTGATGATAAATTGTGATTCTAATTTATTATCCGTATTTTCTAGCTGGTCTAAAACCACTTTTGACATAAAGGGACACTTTTTGGTTGCTATGGACAATCTCCAGTTTCCAGGCAGAAAAAAATCTTTTTATTATCTAAAATGACATGCAGGGCACTGGGCAGACCACTAGGGACAAAGGGGATGTGTATTTTTTGTATACAGTACTGTAATCTGTAATATTACAGTACTGTATGTGTACTGTGTTTTTAAACTTTTTTGAATATGGCGAGATCTCCGCTCCCGTGCGTCGTAACGTTGCAGGGAACGGAGATCAGCGGCACTCGGCACTGTGTGAATCGAGCGAGCAGACGGCTCGCACACACATCAGGGAGACATCGCAGGATCCAGGGGAAAAGGGAAGTACCCCCCCCCCCCCTGTATCCTGCAACGCAAGCCCGAGTCTGGCTCGGGGTTACCGCTTTTGGTACTGAAGTTCCTGCCCTGAGCCAGACTCGGGATTACCGCCAGGGAGGTTAATGGGAGTTTATTTAATTATTTATCTAATCTGAGCATGCAGCCTGGCTGACCAGGAAAGGGGGACTATCTAAAGATATGAGGAAATGGGAACAGCCATACTTTTTGGGTTTTATTTTCTCTAATTTAAAGTGATTCTAAAGCCTAAACATTTTTATAATTTTTTTTAACATAATGCATTCCATTTAGGTGTCAGTGTTAATGGCAGTTAGTGTAAGTTAGGCTACTTTCACACTGGGTGCTTTACAGGCGTTTTAGCGCTAAATATAGCACCTGTAAAGCGCCTCTCCTATCACTTCAGTGTGCAAGTCCGAAGGCTGGATCGGTGCCCTTGTGGGACGTTAAAAAAAGTCCTGCAAGCAGCATCTTTGGGGTGGTATTGGAGTGGTGTATACACCGCTTCTAAAGCACCCCTGCCCATTGAAATCAATAGGCAGCGCCGCCGAAGTGCCTGCAACCTGGTGCTATTTTAAGCGGTGCTTTACTGTTTTAACAGTGCTTTTCGGCCGCTGGCGGGACACTTTTACCCCCTGCTAGCGGCTGATAAAGGGGTTAATAGTGCTAAAAAATAGTGTCGCTTTACCGCCGACGCCCCTCGCCTCAGTGTGAAAGTGTCCTTAGTGTCAGTTAGTGACATTGTCAGTTAGACCCCCTTTCACACTGATGGCATTTTTCAGACGCTAAAAGGCTAAAAATAGCACCTGTGAAGCTCCGGAAAAACGCCTCCCCTGCAGCCCCAGTGTGAAAGCCGAGTGCTTTCACACTGGGGCTTTCACACAAAAGTCCTGCAAGCAGCATCTTTGGAGAGGTGGAGGAGCGGTGTATGCATCGCTCCTCCACCGCCCCTGCCCACTTAAATGTATGGGCACTGCTACCGAAGCCATTGATAACGTCACCTATGACAAAACGCGTCTGGGAGGGTACGCAGTGACGCCACCACGCTACAACGAGGAGGACGGGCTCCTGAATTTGCCGGCCGGCTATTTGTTTTTTTATGCGCTCCGTACAGGAGATTTTATGTAAGTGCATTACTTTATTTAATAAATTGGCAAAACCAGAATTATGCTATGGGCGGCTTTCTTTCTTTTTTGAATGTCATTCCAATGAGTTTGCGGAGACAAAATATCCCATAACCTTATCTGGTGTAAGCTGTGGATCGGGGGAGAGAGAGGCCAGTGACACACTTGTCAGCCGGCTGATTGGCTGCAATCTAAAGCCCCATACACACGGTCGGACTTTTTCATCAATTTGGTCCGATCGGACAAGGTTGTTGAAAAATCAGACCGTGTGTATGCACCATCGGACAGTGTTCGTCGGTTTGTCCGTCGGACAAAGTCTTATCTCCTGCTGGAAAGATTTCCCGTCAACCCGGTCCGATCACACCAAATCCGAGCGTGTGTACGCTTGTCCGACGGACAAAGTGCTACGCATGCTCTGAAGAAATTCTGTGACGGAAGCGCTCGGTCAGGTAAAACTACCTTTCCTAATCGACACAGCACATTCGTCACGCTGCAATGTTAAAATGTCTTTAATGCAGCGCATTCTCTTTTTCTTTACAATGCAACAAGAATGACATCTTTTAGCTGCTCCTATTCACCCGCACTTCTCACAAACTTACTTCTTTATTACTTTGCAGCATTTATACACTACATGTTTATTTTTACTCAGATCGTAATACAATCTTTCTTATTTTTTTACCCAGATTTTTTTTTTTTGGGGGAATACATATTTGAAGGAGATTTTTTTTTTTTTTTTTTGGAGGGGGTTTGTATGTCTCAACTTAGCAAAACCACATTATTAACATTTGTATTTCTTGCTTACATTTACTAGGAGTTTGTTGGTTGTTGGTGCCCCTTGTTAATTCTAGGATTAGTGAAATGTACCTGCCTACTCAAAGAAAAACTGTCATTGTAGAAAAGTAAAACACAATAGTCAATGATTATTTCCAATCAAAAAAACCTTTATTTAGGTCTCAGCAACAGACCAAAGAGGAACGCAGCCATGGTGAAACTTGGGGAATTTGCAAAGCCTTGGACACCCATGGCAACCATCATTTTACAGACTTAAACAATTGGGGGCATGAAGACTACCTATCTAAATAATAAGGGAGCGCAATCTGGTCCTGAAGTCCAAAACATCCGGAACTGCAGCAGATGCCATCTAGGTCCCCAGGCTCTGGTACTACGAGAGGCTCCATCTTCTCTCAGACCAGACTGAGTCCAGGTTGTCACTCTCTTGTCTTCCTTGTACGCTTCCTTCCACGCCGTGGTGCTGGTGCTGGTGGGGTGGCAGAAGGAGGAGGAGGAGGCGGAGCAAGGTCACTCTCGCAAACATGTGTGAGGGGAGTCATCTCCCCAGCCATCCCCTCATTTAGTATTTTGAGGATGACCTCCTCACACATGCTGCGTTGCCCCGCCTCCATACCCGTAAATTTACTTGTAACCAAGGAGGCAAAGGCCTCCTCGTAGGTGGGTGTGGCATAGAGGGAGGCTGAGGCATCTTTTATCAGCTGGAGCGCTGACTCTCCCACCTCCCCCATGTTTTTCGCCCTTCTGTAGGGAAGGCGGAGGGGAGAGACTTGGGAGACAGTCAGGCTCCTACGCCTACCCCCCTCTTGGCTGCCACTACCCCCTGCCTCCTCCTGACTGCCACCTTCCACAGCCACCTCCTGGCTGAGGTCTTCCTGTGTATGAAAAAGGGACATAGTTTCAGTTATTTGTTCATCAAACACACACAATTCTCATCTAGTGACTGTTGCAAAATGTTTTCAAATACAAAACCATACAATTCTCAGCCCTGCAGTTTAGATTCTTCCCAAAAATGTCTCCCACACCACTGTCTGTTGATATGTCAATCACGTTAGGAAATAAGCAATTGGGGATCCTGAATTAACTGAACATCATTCATTATTCAACAAACTGGTTCCAAAACTACTATACCTGGAACAAGCTGGGCACCTGCACATATTCCTGACTGGAAGGCCCAGGTTGGTCCTCGGAAGCCTCATCAGGGGTGGCGTGCGTGGAAGGACGCGTGCAAGGAAGAGTCGAGAGTGACTTCCTGACAGTAGCCTGGTCTTTGAGAAAGTGGAGCCTCTCATAGTACCAGAGCGTGGGGACATAGACATCAGCTGCTGCAGCTCCAGATGCTTGTGACTTCAGGACCTTATTGCGCTCCCGGAAATAGGTAGTCTTCATGTTGTTTATCTTCACTTTTAAGTTTGCGACGGTTGCCATGGGCAGGGTAGGCTTTACAAATGCCACCAGTTTCAGCAGGGCTGCGTACCTCTTTGGTCTGTTGCTATAATCCCTGTGTTTTGCCTGCCATAAGAGGGGGAATTGCCGGTATTTATCAATGAAGTGTGGGAGAAAGCTCACGTTGTAGAAGGCCTCCATCACCTCTGCAAGACACAACGCCACACAAAACAATATAAATAATGTCAGCCTAAACTCTCCTAATCTTCTCCATAAAGAAGCCTCAAGTTCTAATCAGTCTAGGCTAGTTATGTACCAACGTCAAATTGTACCTTCGTTTGTAGCGATCGTCTCGTGCGTGAGCTTTCTCTCCCCTCGTCTCCCAGATCGTGGCTACGACACAGGCGTGTGACGTTTTATATACAGTGCGCATGCGTCAAACTCCGCCCGCCCCTGACGATCTTTCTCGTCTATTCCCCACCCCTTCTCTTTACGGCGCAGTGGGGAGAGCACATGGCGGGGACACAGCAGGTGCGCCCCAAATATCCCCCCAACGAGGAGGTGGACGAGGAAAGTCCGGAGGCAGAAACGTCCCGATCCCGGAGCCTGAAATTCAAGGCCTCCAATATGTCATTTGGAGAAATGTTGGAGATGGTGGACATATTAAAGAGGAGCGACTATGATGGGAAGTATGGGCCTTACCTCAACCCCAATGTCCGCAAGGCCAAGATCATGTCTAAAGTTGTGAGAAGGCTGTACAATCATTTTGGGGTACAACGATCCAAGGAGCAACTGAGGAAACGCTGGTCAGACCTGAAACTGAGGGAGGCCGATCAGTACAGAAAGATCAAGAGAATTCTTCAAAAAAGTAAGTAGTTGTGTTTTGTGTTTGCTTTCTTGCTTGCATACTGCTCCATTGTGTTTTGATTTTTACCAAGTTGTACATTCCAAAATGGCCACTTTCAGGTTCGTCTGTGCATTCGATCGTACTCAGCCTCGATCTTTCTGCCACTGTCATGGTCGTGTGTGTGCATTCGATCGTACGCAACCTCGATCGTTCGGCCACTTATAATACGATGTTTGGTGTTTTTTTGGGGAAAGGAAAGTTGTTCTCACTAGAAATGTCATCAAGAATGTAAAGCCAATTTATTCAATGTAAAGGAGAGGTCACTCAGTAGCTGTTTACCCATCTGGACTCTAGAGCACTAGTGCTGGGACACCCAAACCCCCTTTTTATTATGCTTTTCCACACATGTGCTCCAGTGGATACTAGAGGGGGGTCTCCATCACACAAACTTCTACCAAAAAGCTAGTCAGTTTAGCACCTTTACAAAGTGACTTCATTCATGTAGTTGACATTTGTAACTGGCCAAACTAAAATAGTGTCCGTCACTTTCAAGCAATGTTTGTCATTTCCTATTTCTGCCCTCAATAGCTTGTGTTGCTAAATCTTCCTTTTGGACATTCTCATAGGGGAGCGAAAACTTGGGCCGTCTGCGGAAACCCCCAAACCAACACCTCCCAAAAAAGGGGAAAGAGCAGAAGCAGAGGAGGAGGAGGAGGAAGGAGAGATCATCGAACTTGGAGAAATTGTCACCACAACAGGTGAGTGTGGGAGAACACAGCTACTGGTAAGCTAATCCATGTATGGCTGCCTCATTTCCAACACCCCATTTTTGTTTGTTTGTGGTTTTTAGGTGACGTGGATGTTGTGGAAGAAAAATCGCACTTTACCACAGAGAGTGCCCACGTACTCATCGGAGAGATAATGGTCTGCAATCGAGATCTAGATTACATAAAGCAAAACATCAATGATGTTCAACAAAAATTGAAGAACATCATTGATGTTTTAGGAAAAATATGAAAACGCACCAAGTAATTAACACACATTTGTGCCTGCTTCTGAACACATTTGCAACTTAAAAACTGTCTGAAATTTGGAACATGCACACATTGTGTCCACATGTGCTAGCTCCCACCATGGTGGATGAATGGCAACGTTTTTTTGGGGGTGCAAACACTTTACGAACTACGAAAGTGGTTGTGGTGAAGGGGTTGCACCCCCAAAAAACGTCCATTCATCCCCATGATGGAAAATGGCACTTTTGAAGCTTCTAGGCATGTGTTTTCCCATCTAATGACCATTTTCAGACCCAAATTGTGTGCATGTTCCAAATTTCCACTTTTCGGGGGTGACCCCCCCATGTGATGAAGGCAAGATCAAACACACTTTGAACATATAGTCATGTCTGATCTTGTCTTCACTTTACAAAGTTGAACTTTCCAAGTTCCTAGGTTCTGTTTTGCTCCATGCCTGGTTTTACCAATTGCGGAATGTTTGTAAACAATGTTGTAAATAACCAAGATGTTGTCAGTTTTGGCGTGAAGATTGTAAACGCACTTGGGAATGTTTTCCTAGTAAACTTTTATTTTTCTAAATGTGTGGCTTCCTTATTTAAAAAACACAATGCATTATGTATGTAAAATGAAAAGGATATGGGGGGCAATGGGTGTTATTTACTAAAGGCAAATCCACTTTGCACTCCAATTTTCTTTCCCGGGGAACTTTTTCAATGCACTTGTAGAGCATAGCGGATTTGACTTATGTAAATGACACCCACAGTGCTTTGTACGAAAACACGGAGCACAGCATTTTGGAGAATACACACATGTCAGACCTGGTGATGAAAAGGAGTATTTGGGGGGTCAGTTATGCAGTACAAACCTTCTCTAGACCAAAGATTAGGTAGCAAACACACAACATGAGAATAATCTTTTTGGGAAGAAGAGACTGTTACCTCCTTTTGCCCAGAAAGTGCATTCCCACTGTCGAAGGCAAAGGGAAAAAATGTCAAAGTAAAATAAGCTAAAAAGAAGACTGAAATGACATGAAATCATAGGTTGGTTAAAATATCAGATTTATTAAAAAATGCCTCTCACACATCGTCAGGCAGAGCAATGGCCCCCCTACCCACAAAGTACTGCATATATTGGTCCCGGACCACACGGGCATTTAGAGGGGGCAAGCCTGGACGTGCCACTCGAAGGGCTGTGAGTTCGGCATTTGGAGGGCCCTCCACATCTGGGCCAACGGGCACCACATAGTTCCTGTTATGTCTTTTGAGGAAGTTGTGCAATATGCAACAGGCAAGAACTATGTGGTTCAGTTTGTATTCCGCCAAGTTAAATGCCGTCAGGAACAGGCGGAAGCGGCTGGCCAGGATGCCAAAAGCGTTCTCCACAACTCTTCTGGCTCTGGACAGCCTGTAGTTGAAGACCCTCTGGTCCGGGGTGAGGGTCCTCATCGGGAACGGCCTCATCACATGGGGAGTCAACGCAAACGCTTCATCTGCGACAAAGACGAAGGGGAGTCCTTCGGCATTCTCCTCTGGAGGTGGCAAGCACAGACTGCCACTTTGGAGACGCCAGTAGAACTCCGTGTGCGTAATGGCCCCACCATCCGATATCCGGCCGTTCATCCCCACGTCCACATACATAAACTCGTATGTTGCCGACACCACCGCCAACATCACTACACTATTAAACCCTTTATAATTATAATAGTAGGACCCCGAGTTGGGCGGTGGGACGATGCGGACGTGTTTCCCATCAATTGCCCCTCCGCAGTTAGGAAAGTCCCAACGGCTGGCAAAGTGGGAGGCCACAGTCTGCCATTCCTGTGGCGTGGAAGGGAACTGTGGAGTGAAACAAGAAAAAAAAATTAGTCACTTTGCACCTAAACATTGCAAGCAGATTAGACAATCAACATCTTGGAACAAGAGCATTGTCTAAAATTGGAGGCTGGAAAGTATTTGCACAGAAAAGTAGAGGCTCCCCTTCACAGATTACTCACCCCCCCATCAATCCCCCCACTTCTGATGGGCCATTGGCAATAACTCGGGGTTTTGGGGGGGGGGGGTGGGTGGACAGCTAACCCTCTGCACTTCATTGATTGGCAAATGGCTCAATAATGTGGGCTAGTTTGGCCAGACCCTCTGTACTTAACACTATTGGCAGGCCACAGGAAAGATCAAATAACATTTCAACCCCCCCCCCCCCCCCCCCCCCAAAAAAGGCAGGCACAGTGTGACATTATTAAATTACCAAGCAAGCTAATAGGAGGGGAAGAAGAAAAAAAAATAGGAAATGGAATGTATGGAGGCAGTCCCTTGCACTACATGCTTTGCTGAATTCATCCCTAAAGATGCGCACTATAAAGAGGTAGGTATATAGTGTGTATGGACCTTGGGAAAGCCAGCAGATAAAGGATTGGTACCATCTGACAGAGCAGTTGGGGGAGGGGGTTCCTAATGAGTTTGCCCCCCCCCCCCACCAAAAGAACAAAAAAAGGGGGCTCTACATGAAGTAAACCACACAGCAAACATTTGTGCATATTTTAGGGGGTGTTTTGGGGCAAACAATACTATGCAGCAGACAAAAGACATTGCTTAAGTGACTAGGCCATAGGTGTCTATTGGGGCAGAAGAGCATGCTGGTGAGGTAAGTGAAGGGAAAAATGCATGAAGGAGAAAAGGGGCACAGCATATTAGAACATATTGCAATCATGGTAATTAGGGAAGGAGGTCAAAAATACAAGTCATTAGCAAAGAGAGCATACATAGAAGGGAATAGTAAAGTATAAATGTTACCTTAATATAGTCCTCCTGCAGGACCTGAATGATGGCAGAACAGGTCTCTGGAATAATGATTCCCAGGGCCTGGGGAGAGATACCTGAAGAGAACTTCAAATCCTGAAGACTTCTCCCTGTCGCCAAGTACCTCAACGTGGCAACAAGCCTCTGCTCCGGAGTAATGGCTTGTCTCATGCAGGTATCCTGCCGGCTGATAAAGGGGGTCAGCAAAGCCAAAAGACGGTGAAAATCGGGGTCCGTCATCCTGAGAAAGTTCCTGAAATCATCAGGATTATTCTCCCGGATCTCACGAAGCAAAGGCATGTGCGAGAACTGGTCACGCTGAAGCAACCAATTCTTGGTCCACATACTCCTCGTCACTCTGTTCATGGACGGGTCTTGGGTCAAAGCTAAAAGCCCGACACCAATTCCGCGTACAGCACGAACTCGGCGACGAGTACGCACGGGAAACATCGCTCAGAAGGTCACAAAAGGTCGGCTGGTCAGAACGGACAAACAGAAAGCACCGATAAACAGCAAGGCCTGAAAGAACGAAGTGAATACCAGCAACGAGCAGACAATAAGCAGTGCAAATCAAAGCGTCCTATATCAAGATATAGGCCGCAATGACCAACAAATGCGAACTGACTACACGCACTAATAAACAGATACGCACGACAAGCACAAACTGAAGAGCAGTAACGATCTGAGTCAGAAAACTGAGAAGCGCGAATCTTAAGTCACCAAACTTCCACTAACTCTCGATAAACACGGGATCAGCAGAAGGAGCCCAACGGGTGCCTGACGTGGTGCTGAACTTCCCTTTTGTAATCTTGTGGACGACGACTTACGTCACGACGTTCTTCCGGACCGGATATTCCGACAACGTAGTCCGACCGTGTGTACGCAACGCCAACATCGGACAAAGTACGTCGGACACAGTCCGACTGACCTGGTCCGCGGATTGTCCGAGCGTGTGTATGGGGCTTAAGCGTAATCTGCTTCACCTTCTGGTAAGCACATTGTTATCTAGGTGGTCGGGCACTTCTCTTCACCAATTGTATATGCAAGTCACTGAGGTGTAAGATCTGAGTCACGTTTGGATTGGTTTGGTGTTCCTACAATCATCATCTTTTTGCTGCTAGAGGATTTTCATTTACATCCACTGAGCGGATGATATCACCACATGGACTTTACTATATCTTCAATTGCCTTGGTCTTTGTCACACTTAGGTCTACATCTAATATATTTTTAAGGTGTTAATGTTTTTACTTATTTGATGTTGGTTTAGCTTCTTAAACTCTTAGTATAATTGGCGCAGCTTTTCATTGTACAAGTTCATTATTAGTGTGTGTATCCCACTCTGAGAAGCAGACTTTATAACCTTTAGGGACCTCATTTATAGTTTAGCGCGGTTTTATTTTCCTTTTACTGCTACCGAAGCGCCTGCAGGCCGCTAGCGGGGGTGAAAAGCGCCGCTAAAAATACGGTAAAGCACTGCTAAAACTAGAAAAACGCTTTAAGGTTTGTTTTAACCTTGGTAGTGACGTTTTGACCTTGGTCATGAAGGGGTTAATGCAAAAAAAATGGTTTGGGTACCCCTTAAAAATACATATGAAACCCTTTTCCTTTCTGACAGTCTGGCATGGATATCAAGGACGACCCCACGCAAAAAGAAATGGCATGGCAAATGGCCCGAATATACTTTTGGGTCGGTCATGAATTTTAGGGGAAACCCACCCAAAAAAAAAAGATAACCCCCCCCCCCCCCCCCAAATTCATGCCATACCCTTATCCGAGCCAGAAGCCTTGCAAGACCAGGAAAGGGTGGTGATAAGCATACTCTCCCCTTCCTAAACCATACCAGGCCAATGCCCTGGATATGGGGGTATCTATACTGATGAGGAAAATGGCATCTTCCCCACAACCCTCACCCAGTGGTTTGCAGGCAGGGGTCCTATATGTTAATGAAAGCCTCTAAAATTTAGGGGGCCCCCAGATATCTACCCACACCAAGGAAATTGAGTGAGGAGTGCATAATACCCCTACAAATAAAAAAAAGGGAAAAGTGTAAATAAAGACACCACACATCTGTTATTAAAGAATAATAAAAAAAAATGCCCCACAATGTAAATCCATCACATTGTTCAGCAAAATATCCATGCATGCAGAGCCACGGTCAAATTTGGTAATGTCATTGCCCAAATGTGGCCAAATGGTCAGTAATCCCTTTTGTTTACATGGCTGGGGAATCCCAGGGAATCACTGGTTGTCAGGGACATGGCAGGTGCTGCTTCCTCAGCAATCATTGACAGGAATCATATATAGAAGCAGTAGAACCTCTCAGTCTACCCCAGTGAGTTGTTTCTCCTCCTTGCTGTCCTAAGCTGGAGGCATGATTCCATTGGCATGGTCTTAGCGGGTGTGGGGGGAGGGTCCTGCTACTCCAGACAGTATGCCTGAGACTGGCAGAGCACACTGGAAGGACTGGGCATGTTTGGGGGCTCACGCATGCGCACTTATTGTTTCCATGTCATGCGCAGTCATTGTGACGACTGATGGTGCACAAGACAGGGGTATCAGGGAAGGGGAGGCACTTGGTGATGGGGGCACAGCTATGTAATGTACCCACTAATTGGCAGGATACACACCCATCTAATAGTGGCAGGTGACATTTTTAGATACTGGGGAACTATAGATGATACCTGGATGTGATACAAGATTTAACAATGCCTCTGATTAACATTATTCAGGCAAGTGGCCCTGGAAAGATGGATTTGGGCTATTCCAGGCTGACACAACTGCCTTAGCCTTTGGTGGTCTCTGGATATCACCTCATAGCAAATATATTGCTCTGTTACTGGGTAAACTATACATTAAGGTTTGCTATACTGTAGATTTAATTTACAATGCAGATAAGAATGACTCTGTTTTTTTGTTTTTCTTGAAAATCAACCCCATTCTATTTTTTTTGTATGTGTTCACAGTCTTGCCATATACTATGTAAAGAACGTTGGTACATTTTGTTGGCGTGACATCTATAGGACATATGGTTTAACATTTTAACAGCTTGCCGACCGGCGCACGACGATGTACGTCAACAGAATGGCACGGACAGGCATAAGGGCATACAGGTACGTCCCCTTTAAGTTGCCGCCGTGCTATCGTGCGCCGGTCTGGACCCCCGTGAGGCCGGTCGCGGGTCCCACAGACTCGATGGCCAGGGGGACACCCGCAATCATCTCACGGGAAGGCTGAACGGGGAGATGCGGAAATAAACAGCATCTCCCCGTTCTGCCTAGCAACTAGTGACGCCGATCTCTGCTCCCTGTGATTGGAGCAGAGATCAGCATTCACTAGCTGACAGTCACGCCCCCCCCACAGTAAGAAACACACCTCTAGGCACACTTAACCCCTACACTGCCACCTAGTGGTTAACCCCTTCACTGCCAGTGTCATTTACACAGGAATCAATGCATTTAAATAGCATTGATTGTTATATAAATGACAATGGTCCCAAAAATGTGTCAAAAATGTCCGATGTGTCCGCCATAATGTCGCAGTCACAATAAAAATCGCTGATCGCCGCCATTACTAAAAAAAAACATTATTAATAAAAATGCTATAAAACTATCCCCTAACTTGTAAACGCTATAACTTCTGCGCAAACCAATCAATAATCGCTCATTGCAATTTTTTTGCCAAAAATATGCAGAAGAATACGTATCGGCCTAAACTGAGGGAAAAAAAAATGTTTTTTATATATTTTTGGGGGATATTTATTATAGCAAAAAATAAAAAAGAATGCGTTTTTTTCAAAATTGTCGCTCTTTTTTGTTTATAGCGCAAAAAATAAAAACCGCAGGGGCGATCAAATACCACCAAAAGAAAGCTCTATTTGTGGGAAATTTTGTTTGGAAGCCACGTCGCGCGACCGCGCAATTGTCAGTTAAAGCGACGCAGTGCCGAATCGCAAAAAGGGGCCTGGTCCTTTGGCTGCAAATTGGTCCGGTCTGAAAGTGGTTAAAGAGCCACTTAGTTTAGGACAATAATAGCACTGATATTCACAAGGCATAGTCATTGATATGTAGGAGGTGTCAAAGCAGAATGAAACCCTCTCAATCAATATGAGCTATTTTTAATCCTTCTGCGGTTAGCATTAGTAAATAGATAGGAATGTATATTATATTTTCTTGTTCTAACCTTTTTTTTCTACCTTTCTTCGGTTGCTTCCTGGTTTCTGGCCTAGGCAACATGATGTCATACATCCCAGGAGTTTTTATGGGGCATTTTTTTCTTTCATCTGGAGGAAGATTCTCAGCTAAGCACACCCTCCTGCCTGTGTGCCTGAGCTTAGGGCAGATGGATTCCAGGCAGTAAATGCTACATTAATCATTTGCCCCTATTCAAAATGACCATGGCCAGGAATGCTAGGGGGTGTTTTTCCCACAACCGGTTTTAAACCAACAACAGTAAAATCAGTGTGTATATGCAGTAAAACATGCTTGTTATACTCACTGTGGAACCTAAAGGGGTTAATCTTCTGCATTGTGTTTAAAAGGCTGTTTGATCCTGTCTCCTCTGATCCTCACCTTCTTCCAGTGTCTCCAACTCATTTCCAGATATTATAGAGGTCAGGGGACAATCTGCACAAGCTCAGTTTGGTGTGTATTCCCAGGGAGTTTTTTTTTCTTGGGAGAGTACATGTGATCAGCACAGGGCCAATCAACACTGTCCAGACAGAGGGTCAGGGGTCCTGCAGTCTTATAGCACAGTGAGAGCAGAATGAAAACTCCTCCTACAAGCTTAAACCAGAAACTGATAAAAGTCACAAGACTGCTATATACTGCTGATTAGAAAAGGTATTTAGCAGTTAATATTTACTAAAATGATTGCATGTTCATGTGCTGTGTACTGTGGGAGACCAGATATAGTGAATGCAGGCTCCTGGCTTTAGTAACACTTTAAAGCATGTAGACATGGATGGATGGGGGGGGGGGGGGGGTGCTTTGAATATTAAAAATTAATTAAAAAGCTATTTCAGTTTGTGGTCTTCAGATACAGTTTAGTTCTCCTTTAAATGATTATGTGGCTAGACATCCCTAAATGCTTTTCTCTAGCTTACTCTATTTATTTATACATAATCGCTTTCCCAAGCATTGATAGCACTCTTTAAAACATCAGTGAACCTGCCATATATCTGGGTGGACTTGAACAGTTGGTTGGCCCCCACTGTAAGGTAATCCTCCCTCGTTGCTGAACATCCCTGTACTCACCCCAGAAGGCTTTATGCAGTGAACATACCCTGGTATGACTCTGGGACTATTGTGTATGATCATCCAGGCATAAACCACTTTTAAGTGCCCAATGGGGTTTATTTACTAAAGCTGGAAAGTGCAAAATCAGACTCACTTCTGCATAGAAACCAATGAGCTTCTAACCCCAGATTATTCAATTAAGCTTTGGTAATAAAACCTGGAACTCATTGGTTTCTATGCAGAAGTGAGCCTGATTTTGCACTTTCCAGCTTTAGTAAAAGTGCACTTAAAAGTGGGGTATGCCTGTATAAGGGTAAAAATCCAAAAAATGCAGAAGATATTGATAAATACACTATGATAATTGGACACGTACTGTCATGTTTTTATGCTTTTAGATTTTATTTTGACATTTGTTATATAAATTGTTTCATGTAGTGTGGGTACCTTAAAAATCTGCCTAATAATATCTTTCTTCTATATTTAAAACTTAATCTGCTATGCTGTTGTAGATATGTACAGGTAGCTCAATGAATACAGGAAAAGAGATACACTGGTCAAAAAAGAATATGAATGTAAGAAAAAAAACTTACCTCCAGCAGAACATTTTGGGTATTTTATCTTCTTATTTTTACATGTTGCTTCCAGGCCCTTTTCTGGTACCATTCCTTCATCACATTCAAATTCAATGGTTTGCCCATTTTCAAGCTCAGTGCTTTTGTAACGAATATTATTAATAGCCATTTCTGTTTGTTGTAGAACACAGGAACCTGGAGGAATTCAGTACAAATATTTATATATTGTATGTTCAAAGGACTGGAAAGCAAAAAATAGTTTCATAATCGAATGCATTAATCAATGATTTGATGATTATCAAGACAATGTTATTCGAAGCCAAGTACGTGTCCCTACTGATTGGTAGTCAGGCTAAAAAATTGGTACAATAAAAACAAGTCACTAATGCTTATCTGTAATAAATTTAAATCCTAATTCTTGACTTGTTATAAAAACGTAGCCTTACAACTAATGGATTACTTGATCTTTGTTTATTTTTATTTCCTCCCTGTTAGAGGAGAATTGTCAGCCTGTATTTATTTTATTATTATTCATTTCAGGTACTTATATAGCACTGTCAATTTACGCAGCGCCATACATAAATATTGTACATTCACATCAGTCCCTGCCCTCAAGGAGCTTACAATCTAAGGTCCCTAACTCACATTCATACATACACATACTAGGGCCAATTTAGACAAGATCCAATAAACCTACCAGCATGTCTGTTGGAGTGTGGGAGGAAACAAGAGTACCCGGAGGAAACTCACACAGGCACAGGTAGAACATGCAAACTCCCGGCACAGAGGGGGTTATTTACTAAAACTGGAGTATGCACAATCTGGTGCAGGTCTGCATAGAAACCAATCAGCTTCCAGGTTTTATTGTTAAAACTTAATTGAATTAGCTGAAGTTAGAAGCTGATTGGCTACCATGCACAGCTGCACCAGATTCTGAGTGCACTAGTTTTAGTAAATCTTACCCATTGTCGTGGTTGGGATTTGCACCAGCGACCATTTTGGTGGTAGACGGAAGTGCTAACCACTACACCACTGTGCTGCCCTCATCTACTGCTTGAGCCACATGTTAATAACAGAAGCTGGAAGAGAAACTGCCAAAATGAATTACATGAATGGAAACTAAAAGTGTTTTAATTGACAGTTATACCATTTAGATTCTCAGAAAATGGCCCTATACAAATCTATGAGAGATCATTGCACAGAGCAGCCAGGAAGGGTGGGTTAGTGTATATCTTATTGCAGATACACCTCTGTACCTTAACAATTTAAAGCAGAGTTGCACCCATTTAAAAGTCAGCAGCTACAAAAAGTGTAGCTGCTCACTTTTAATAAACAGACACTCACCTGTCCCATCGACCAGCGATGCGGGCACAAAAAGCCTCGCTCCTCCCCCACTCCTCTCCGCAGCGCTGGAATTGTAATTGTGGGTGCCCAGCTCTGGCTTCACAGCCGGGCACGCACTGCGCATGCGCGAGCCGCACTGCACGTTGTGAATAGCCGGGCAATCTTCTGGGACCTGTGATGTGTTCCAGAAGATTGCAGGGAGGGAGGGGGGAGAGGTGAACTTCCTTCCGGAGCTGTGGCGCCAGGGGAGGAAGTAGGAGCTGGGTGCCTGTCAAAACTGGGTACTCGCTCCCCCTCCCCCCAAAAAAAAATGATAGGGGGTCACCAGTATCTAAAGCGGAAGTTCCATTTGTGGGTGGAACTCTGCTTTAACATATATTTTATCCTAATCACATGAAGTATGTACATCATACTACATTGCTTTTTGATTTCCAAACAATATACACACTATGCCCACTATGTTACTCTGTGTGGGAGGCTGTAGATGATGCTGGCTTCATGAGCCAGTCAGCTAATTACCTCATCTGCATGCTTAGCCTAGGTTGGTCAGACACTTAAAAGAATTGCAGACAACCCTGCTCTTTGCTGTTTATGGCCTTACTACTTCTTTGTTGTGCAGAATCTGCTTGTGAAGATAGTAGCCATTTACTACTTCTACACCAAAAAACATTGACTCTGCCTCTATGTTAATGTTAGGCAGATGCCTGTGTTGCACAAATGAACTACACAACACCAGCAATGAGGGGGTAGATTCAGGTGTATGCTGTGCAGTGTGCAGGAGGCACACTACACTCACTGAATATTAGGCAGATGCCTGTGTTGCACAAATCAACTACACAACACCAGCAATGAGGGGGTAGAGTCAGGTGTATGCTGTGCAGGAGGCACACTACACCCACTGTAACAGCGCTAGGTTAGGAAGCAAAGCAAAGCTGACACTGTCCCTGCCTATCCTGCTCTCTCCCTGAACACTACACTCACTGTAACAGCGCTATCTAAAGAAGTATAAAGCACAGCTGACACTGTCCCTGCCTACCCTTCTCTCTCCCTGAACACTACACTCACTGTAACAGCGCTATCTAAAGAAGTATAAAGCACAGCTGACCCTGTCCCTGCCTATCCTGCTCTCTCCCTGAACACTACACTCACTGTAACAGCACTATCTAAAGAAGTAAAGCACAGCTGACACTGTCCCTGCCTTGCTGGCGGCTTTATATAGTGTGGGGCGTGTACTAAACCCCCCTGAGCTATAATTGGCCAGTGGCATCCTACCTGTGGCCAATTATGTCTCTCCTCGCTGCCGGCGCTGTGATTGGCCAAGCATGCGGGGTCACAGTGCATGCTTGGCCAATCATCAGCCAGCAATGCACTGCGACTGGCGCAGTGCATTGTGGGCCGTTCGTATCACACGAATTTGATGCGAACGCCCCACAAAGTTCTGGTTTCGACTAATGGACGAACGGCCGATGTTCGATTCGAACATGGGTTTGAATCGAACATCGAGTTCATCCCTATTGGATATACTTGAATCTTATCACTTCAACAACTGTTCAATAAATAGATACCATTTCAGTAGACAACCCCTTCTGAATTTCAGTTCAGGAATCTGCAATTTTTTTATCCTATGTTTGCACTATTGCTCCCTTCATTTCTCCCCATCCACTGTTGGAGTGAAAGACAGACCGCCTTTTCCTAAGAATAAATTGAGTAGAGCCTATCAGGAAACATTTGAGAATGAAATTGTGCACCTATAATAATATTTTAAGATTGGTGATTTTCAATCCAGTCTATCAGACTGTCTACATGATAAAACAAACTGATAACCAGGTTTGGCAAGTGTCCAGAAATTCACAAAAAAAATTTAAAACATGGAGAAAATTTTAAGGAAATCTCTTTCCAAAACAAAATATAAAAGTGAACAGTAGAAGCAGGTAGGTGACAGCATAATCTGTCAGAACACAGCTGTTGTTGCAGAAAGTCTCACTTCATGGTGGACAAGGCATGCTGCCCCAATACAATCTGTGATGGGAGTCATATTGGTTGGGGGGCCCGTGGAACCCAGCTTCCCTTGGAGAGGTTGAAAACCATTGTTTCAGCTCCCCATGTACCTCTTATGTGTAAGTCACCTGTCTATTAGGGGCACAGGGTGACCGAGAAAAGGATGGACAGCTACTCAATGGACACTGAGGATGTGGTGTGGAGTACTTCAAATGGGAAAGTAATATTTATCAAAAATATCCCTTAAAAAATATATAAAGACTATTCTTGGTTTGTTTGATTCTGGACTATACATGTGCATTGAAACATTTGGTCACATTGATCTCTGTTCAATGTAAGAGTCAGACAGTCTGCTACCGGGGTCTCCTGCTATTGTCCGAAGGTGTTCTGTGTTTATACTTATAATAATGTGTATTGTAACTTGTAAAATCAAAGCTGGCAAGTATGACCTGAAGTGGGGATAGCGGATTAATCACAACATTGTCTGGGTGGGCATTGAGTCACCTAGGCTGGGTTAGGTAACTAGTTAATTAGCTTATGTTAATTATGTTCTTGGTTACAGCTTGTATGGTTAGGGTAATATGATCAGAAGGGGGGGATGTCTTCCTGTGGTATATATTCTGTGTGAGAGTGTCAAATAAACATTCCACGTTCCTACAAGCTAGTGTCAGCTAGTGTTGAACAATCGGCTATAATATCTGATCTCTGATGTTCAGACTGGAGGAGGCTGTATACTGACGGAAGCACAAAGAGTGGGAAGCGGTTCCATAATATTGGTGGCATTGTTCAGATGCTTCCTGCAGTCTGGGGTATCCAAACCTCCACTGGGATCCAAGGTCCAGATAGCAGGAGAGGAGAGATACAGATACCAGCCGCCATAGAAGAGGAATTCGTAAGGAGATTGCGAGATACAGCACAGAGGACCAGTATCAGAGTAGGTCCTGCTGGGATGGTATGACTGTCCGCTAGGAACTCTGGAAGGAAACGCTAGCTCGTGAGCAGCGCCACCTGGGAAAAATTCTCCCCTCCATTCAGGAAAGGTACTGGTCGCAGTAATACTAGCCAACAATTCAACACCTGGTGCCCGAGCTACTTATCAGCAGGCCCAGACACGACTGAGTGTGCGTGGGTTTATGAATATGCAAATAGGCGCATAGAGCAAGTAGGCATTTACATTTTAATTGTAGTAAGACCTGGGCAAAATCTTTCTGCAGAAACAGACAAGTACCAATGGTTTCAGCTACCTGGTCCTGCTCGGTAGCTTTCTTGTTTTGGTTTTGCCACAGTTTTTCCACTTCAGCCCCGGAAGAATTTACCCCCTTCCTGACCCCCCCCCCTTCCTGCGTCATTTCAACTGACAATTGCACGGTCCTTTTTTCCCCACTAATAGAGCTTTCTTTTGGTGGTATTTGATCACCTCTGCGGTTTTTATTTTTTGCGCTATATATATTCTTCTACATATTTTTGGTACAAAAAAAATAAATAAATCGCAATAAGCGGATATTGATTGGTTTGCGCTAAAGTTATAGCATCTACAAAATAGGGGATAGATTTATAGCATTTTTATAACTTTTTTATTTATTTTTTACTAGCAAATGGCAGTGAGCAGTTATTTTTATCATGACTGCGACATTGCGGCGGACAGTTTGGACACTTTTGACACTTTTTTGGGACCAGTGACATTTATACAGTGATCCAAGCTAAAAATAGCCACTGATTACTGTATAAATGTCATTGGCAGGGAAGGGGTTAACACTAGGGGGCGATCAAGGAGTTAAATGTGTTCCCTAGGGGTGTTCCAACTGTGAGAGGTATGGGACTGACTAGGGGAGGAGAGCGATTGGTGTTCCTACTTAGTAGGTGCACACAATCTGTCTCCTCTCCCCTGAGAGAACCAGGATTTGTGTGTTTACATACACAGATCCTGTTTCTCGCTCTGTCACGAGCAATCGCAGCTGCCCGGCGGCCATCGCGCTCCGGGGACATGCTGCGGGCACACGCCTGCTAAAGCATTATAAAGAACCAATGTACAGCTACGACGGCTCGCCCAGCAGTGCCATCCTGCCGCAGTATAACTGCGGCGGCTAGTCCAGAACTGGTTAACTTTAGGCCTAGTTAACAGTGATGTGATTTCAGATGCGACTTGGGTCACACTGAATCTCATGACAATGGAAACAACAGTGGTTCTTCTAATGATGCTCGTTCACATTAATGCAGCGCAGCTGCAATGCAACTTTGGGGAAGGGTCCTGTACTACTTTGGTGCGATACAGTGTAATTTTGTGGTCAATAAAACTTTAATAGAAATGCATCAAAATAACATTTAAATGCATGATGCGTTTTTGTGTACAATTTGTGCTGGCTGTTAGGAGCTAGCACTCACTAGCATCATAACCACCAGTGAATCATCCCTGCTGTCGGCATCAAGGGTTAGTCATCTGTTGATTAGGAGGTGGTATCCGCTGGCTTCCCAACAACAATGGGCCCCCTAAATCCATAGAAAACATTTATCTGAGAATGCAGCCTGGCATGCAGGAAAGAGGGGGGCGAGGGAGTGCCTCCCCTTGAACCATACCAGACTGCATTCCCTAAACATGGGGGGGGGGGGCATATTGATTAGGACAAGGGCTTCTTCCCCACAACCCTGGCCCGGTTGTTGTAGTGATGTTGTAGTGATGCGGGGGGGGGGGGGTAGCTAATCAAAATCTGAAGCCCACTTTAAGAAGGGGGCCCCCAGATCCCAGCCTGTGAATGAGTGTGGGGTACATAGCACCCCTACTCATTCACCCAAAAAAATTCAAAAGTAAATAAAAAACACAAGACAGTTTTTGAGAAATCCTTTTTTTTTTAAATGTATATACATGTCCCCCATGTAAATCAATCAAACACAATAAATGCTGGTCGTCGACCCGCACAGAAAAAAAAACAAACAAACACACTACCCGCATTACAAAAAAAAAAAACAGCAAGGTGGTCCCCCCAATCCTTACCAGGCCCTTCAGGTCTGGAAAACATTTTAAGGAGGACTTCTGGTATTGATTTTAAGGTGAACCCCACGGCAAAAAAAATGCCCCCCCCCAAACTTTATACTAGATCCTTATCCAAGCATGCAGCTTGGCAGGCCAGAGAAGGGGGGCAAGTAAATGCCCCCCCCTTCTTGAACCATACCATGCCACATGCCTTTAACATTGGGGGGCACTTTTTTTGCCAGGGTAGGAGGACCCCCTGGAAAAGCATCTTGTCCCCAGGTTGATGAAGACAAGGGCCTTTTCACCATGACCCTGGCTTTGTGGTTGTGGGGGTGCGGGGGGAAGCTTTTTGGAATCTGGAAGCCCACTTTAACCACTAGCTGACCGCCCACTGTCAAATGACGGCGGAGCGGTGCAGCTATTGTGGCGGGCCGCCGTCATATGACGGCGCTCGCTTTTTGGGCACTAGGGGGCGCGCGCACGCCGTGGGAGGCGCGCGCACGCCGTGGGAGGCGCGCGCGTGCCCGCCGTGGGAGGCGTGCGCGCGTGCCCGCCGCGTAGCTGGGACCCCGATGCGCGTGCCCGGCGGTCGCGATGACCGTCAGGCACCCGCGATTGCCCAGTAAGTGAGCAGGACGTGGATCGGTGTGTGTAAACACACCGATCCACGTCCTGTCAGAGGAGAGGAGACCGATGGTGTGTCCCTTGTACATAGGGACACCGATCGGTCCCCTCCCCCAGTCAGTCCCCTCCCCCCACAGTTAGAATCACTCATATAGGGTACATTTTAACCCCTGCAGCGCCCCCTAGTGTTAACCCCTTCCCTGCCAGTCACATTTATACAGTAATCAATGCATTTTTATAGCACGGATCGCTGTATAAATGTGAATGGCCCCAAAAATGTGTCAAAAGTGTCCGATATGCCCGCCGCAATGTCGCAGTCATGATAAAAATCGCAGATCGCCGCCATTACTAGTAAAAAAAAATAATAATAAAAATGCTATAAATCTATCCCCTATTTTGAAGACGCTATAACTTTTGCGCAAACCAATCAATATACGCTTATTGCGATTTTTTTTTACCAAAAATATGTAGAAGTATACGTATCGGCCTAAACTGAGGAAAAAATTCGTTTAAAAAAAAAAAAAAATTGGATATTAAATTATACTAAAAAGTAAAAAATATTATGTTTTTTCAAACTTGTCGCTCTTTTGTTTATAGCGCAAGAAATAAAAAACGCAAAGGTGATCAAATACCACCAAAATAAAGCTCTATTTGTGGGGAAAAAATGATAAAAATTTTATTTGGGTACATCGTTGCATGACCGCGTAATTGTCATTCAAAATGCGACAGCGCTGAAAGCTGAAAAATGGCTTGGTCAGGAAGGGGGTGTTTGTGCCTGGTAGGCAAGTAGTTAAGAAGTTTTGTTTACCTGCGGGGGAAAGCGACGCTGTCATTTGGCAATTATCAAGCAACAGCTATGTTCGTGTTCAGCAGTTTTTTTCATACAGGTCGTAATTGACATCAGGGGACTTTTTCTTTTTTAAATAAAGGACTTGTCAAAAACTGTCTTTAATTTACTTTTGACTTTTTTTTTTTGTGAATAAAAACGGAAAATTCCTATCAAAATACTTACCGTAATTTTCCTTTCCTGATGGACTCCATGGCAGCCAACGTGTGGGTTTAGTCCCGCCTCCACGTTACTCCCATAAATCTTTGCTCCCTGCCAGAGGCCGTGTTCGGTAACTATCCTACTCCAGCCATTTGGGAGGGAACTCCGGCTGCCATGGAGTCCATCAGGAAAGGAAAATTACGGTAAGTATTTTGATAGGAATTTTCCGTTTTCCTGACAGACTCCATGGCAGCCAACGTGTGGGAAATAACTCGCCGTACACACCCGGGTGGGCAAAATGCTGAACAAACAAAGATTTATTTGACACCGTCAACTGACAAAACTTTAACACCAAAATCAACTGAGGATAGAGCCGCTGGCTCAACACAATAGTGAGACATAAAGGTATGGATTGACGACCAAGACGCCGCTCTGCAGATCACATCAGGAGCCACATGGCGCGAGGCTGCCCACGAAGTTGAAAGACTTCTGGTTGAGTGTGCTGTCACCACCTGAGGAGGAGCCGAGCCCTTCTCTTTATATGCCCACTGAATCGCTTGTACTATCCAAGCAACAATAGATCTGACTGATGCTCGGGAGCCCTTGTGTTTCCCATAGAACAGGACGAACAGATAATCTGACTGGCGAAATGGGGCTGTAACTTCCAAGTATTGCTTTAAGGAGCCACCAACATCAAGAGGATGAACATCTGAGATTCCAGTGGACCTGAAGGTGGGGAGTGAGATCTCTTGGTTCTCATGAAAAACCGAGGTGACTTTAGGGTTTGACCCTAACATTGGAACCAGGACCACCCTGTCTGGAAAGAAGGTCAGAAAAGGTTCTTTGGCTCCTAGAACCTGAATTTCGGACACCCTCTTCGCCGAGGTGACGGCCACTAAAAAGGCAGTTTTCATGGTAAGCTCTCTGATGGAAAGTGGTTTGTCCAGATGAGAGAAAAAATCCAAAACGAGAGGCAGGTCCCATTTGGGGAATCTGGGCTTCCTTTGAGGTCTCAGTCTCACTGCTCCCTTATTGAATTGTTGAATAAGGGCATGTTTAGCCCATGACACCCCCGTGAAGGCGGATATAGCTGACACCTGAACCCGAAGGGAACTAACCGACAAGGGTAAATCCAGACCTGACTGCAGGAAACTCAAGATGTCTTGAACTGCCGGGGAGCCGCATGAATTGGCTCTGGAAGACATATGTGCCAAGAATTTAGCCCAAATCCGCTCATACACTTTATTAGTGCTTCGCCTCCTTGCACTTAGGAGAGTGGGGATAGCTTCCTTGGGACATCCTAGTGCTTCCAACCTTCCCCTCTCAAAAACCAAGCCCTCAACTGTAGGTGAGCTGGACACGGGTGGAGAATCATGCCCTGGGAGAGCAGATCCCGTCTGGCCGGAAGAGGAACTGGTTCCTGGAAGCTGAGAAGAGATAGGAGAGGGAACCACGGCCTGTTGGGCCAGTGAGGAATTATGGCTACTATCTCCACCTCTTCCCATCTGAGTCTCCTCAGGAATTGAAAGATGATCGGAGTCGGAGGGAAGGCATATGCCATGTGGAACCACCAACGCTCTGTTAGTGCGTCTATCCTGTAGGCCTGCGGATCCCTGAACCGCGAGTAGTACCTTGTTAGCTTCCTGTTGTGTTGGGAGGCAAAGAGATCCACTTCTGGAGAGATCCCCAAGGTCACGATCCATTTGAACACATCCTCGTGAAGAGCCCACTCATTGTTGTCCAAGTGGACTCTTGAGAGAAAATCCGCTTGGACATTGAGAACCCCGGGTACATAGGTTGCCGTCAAGTTGGCCAGATTCTTCTGCGCCCAGCGCATGATTGGTTCTACCTCTAGCAGCAGAGATCGACTTCTGGTGCCCCCCTGTTTCCTTATGTAGGCAACAGCTGTCATGTTGTCCAATCTGAGAACTACAGACGCTCCTGTTATCAGATGAGGGAAGGCCACCAGTGCTAGAAAGGCTGCACGTAACTCTAGGACATTCGACACTATTCCCCGAGAAGGGAAGTCCCAAATGCCCTGAGCCACCTCCGTCAGACAATGAGCCCCCCAACCTCTGTTGCTGGCATCTGACGTTACTGTGATCCACTTGATTGGAAGAATGGAATGGCAATTTAGCAGGTTCTCCCGTTGAAGCCACCAGAAGAGGGAACCCCTCATGACTTGCGTGATACGAATCGGTTGGACTTTGTCCCCCGACCACTGATGAAGAAAACCCTTCTGAAAGGGACGCATTCTCCATTGCGCCCATTTCACCATCGATATTGTGGACACCATGGTGCCTATGATCTTCAGACAATGAAGAGCGCTGAGATGAGAAGATGCGAGAGCCAGGCGGATCCTGTCTCGAACTATTGTAACCTTCTCCTCGGGCAGAGAGTTGGTACCTCTTACTGTGTCGAAGAAAGCTCCGAGGAACACGAGAGACTGCGAAGGTTCCAACTGGCTCTTCTCCACATTCAGGAGCCATCCGAATTCCCTGAGAGTTGAGATGGTCTGATCTCCGTGATCTACGAGACGATCTCTGTCCTGAGCCAGGAGGAGTAGATCGTCTAAGTAGTGATGGATCCGGATTCCTCTGATCCTTAAAAGAGCCACAATTGCCAACAGGACCTTCGAGAAGGTACGTGAAGAAGTTGACAGACCGAAGGGAAGGCATGTGAATTGTAAGTGCAGTTGGCCTATGGAGAACCGAAGGAATTGTTGAAAGTCTGTTGCCACAGGCACGTGGAAGTAGGCGTCTTTGAGGTCTATGGAGACCATCCAGTCCCCTGGCTGTACTGACTGTTGGATCGTGGACAGAGTCTCCATCTTGAACCTCTCTTTTTTTATGAAGTGGTTTAGATGCGTCAGGTCTATTACGGGTCTCCATGCACCACTCTTCTTCTGGACCAAGAAAAGAGGGGAATACATTCCCATACCACGTTGCTCGACTGGCACGGGAATAGCAGCGCCTTGTTCCAGTAAAGATCTTACGTAGGCTGATAGTATTTGCCTTTTTCCTTCTGACGATGGAATGGACGTGGGAACACACTTGAGCTTGGGGACACTGCTGAATGTCCAAGTGTGTCCTGAAGAGACCGTCTTGACGGTCCAAAAATCCTGGATCGAGGCCGCCCAGACGTGCCGGAAATGGAGCAGACGAGCTCCCACCTGGCCCATCTGGGCGGGCTCGATCTCAAAAGGACTTGGTCGGTTGTTTCTCACCCGACAAACTGCTTTTTGTAGCCTTTTTGAACGATGATTGCCTGGACCTCCAAGATCTGGAAAATTCCCGTCCAGGCTTGTAACTGCACGCCTCCCTGGCACGCTCTTGATTCTGCCTCCTTGGAAACGGTCTTCTTTGGTTTTGCAGGCGCCGGTCTTGGGGAAGAAAACCTGACTCACCCCCAGTGGCCTGAGTTATAGCACTATCCAACTTATTCCCAAAAAGTGACGAACCGTCAAAGGGAATCCGGCACCAAACCTGCTTTGATGCAGGGTCGGCAAGCCAAGGACGGAGCCACAGGGCACGCTTGGCAGTCACTGAGGATAGCATAACTCGAGCCACCAGCCGAATAATGTCAATTGAAGCCTCCCCCAAGAAAGCCGAAGCCAGCCTCAGTTCCTGGATAGGTGAACTTTTGGCTAGATCTTCTGATACACCTCTAAGTGTCTCGTCGACGTTATCAGACCAGACCTCCATCGCTCTAGACAAGGCAGCCAGAGCCAGGGCTGGCTTACAGGCCATGCCAGCCGTGAGGTAGACCCGCTTCAGGTCAGAGTCTATCCTTCTATCCAGAGCGTCCTTGAAGGAGACTGTTTCCTCTAAAGGAAGGGTCACATGTCTGACCAACCGCATTACTGCCGCATCCACCAGAGGGGATGATTCTAACTGCCTTACTTCATCTTCTCTGAATGGGTAAAGCCTCTGAATTTTGGAAAGGAGAGAGTTCTTCTTCTCTACCTTTCCCCACTCTTCCGTGATAACTTCTAATTCTGACAGAAACGGAAAGCTGATACGCTCTTTCTTTAATTGTTTGAAAAATTTTCTCTGCTTCGCCGGAGCCTCCACTGGGTCTTCCCAATTCAAAGTTTCCTTGATAGCTTTGACCAAAGGAGGGAGCAGAGAGAAGTCAAAACCGGAACCAGCCTCATCTTCCTCAGATTCACTGTCTGAGAGGACAGCGGAAGGATGGCTGGGTAAGGATGATTCCCAGGTGTCCTGAGCCTGAGCATCCCTCCCTGGAGATCTTGGCGACTCTACGGGAGACATATGGGGGGCTTCCAGCTTCTTTAGACTGTCCTTGACCATCTTCTCAACTAGGGATTTTAACTGTTGGTCGGAGTCACTCCTTTCGCCAGTTGCTTTCACATAGCAGGCATCACACACAAAGGGACTTGTCTACAGGGACATGAGCCCTACACCCCCAACATAATCCTTCCGAATGACTGGAGCAAGCCGTGAAAGGCCGGGATGGTTCCCGGCTACGGTGACTAGATCTCTCAGGAGAACCGTGGCGTCTGGATCTGGAAGAGGAGTGCCGGCGGTGGGATTTTGACAAATCACTTCCTCGGTGAGAACTCCGGTGTTGGGTAGACCTAGAAGGGCTGACAAAGAGAAAAAAAACAGTCCAACCATGTCAGTGGAACAACACTTAGAATGACGTTCCACCATCCCCCCTCCCCCAGCAGGCATCCCAGGGAATACCCCCTACCAAATACCTGCTGCGAGAGGGCTGGCCACTAGCAGGCGGTGACGGATCCATGGATCTGGAAGGGTCCATTGTGGCTGCAAGAAAATGATCCCGTTCAAAAAACAAAATGCCAGACCAAAACCACATAGCATACCTGTCCCTTAAAGATTCCCTACCTTTTCCTGCAAAAAACGGGTCTCAGGAGTGCTTCAGCAAGCTTACAGGCATTCCAGAAGCCTGTAAGCTATTTTTCCCTTTTAAATTTGCCGCCTATCGTGACGTCATCAATGCGACGGCCACGACGCTAGTGCGCATGCGCGAGTACCGCTACGCGCATGCGCGAACCAAGCCTCGTTCTCGCGTCGGCCCCGCGCATGCGCAGAACGGCCGTGTGGCGAACCAGGAAGGCACTCGGCGGCTGGAACGCAGAAGGAACCAGCCGCCATGATAGCCAGACACACCGCACCAGCGGCGTGTGGGGGACACAGGGACACAAGGAAAACAGACACCACATAATATACAAAAACCGGCTGCCATGAGACAAAGAACAGATGCAACTCACCCCTCCTGCGATCGATCACCTGGCCGAAGGTAAGCACAACATACTTGCCGGACTTGTGGGGAGACAGTCACCTGCTAGTAGCTAGGGTAATGACCATAACGCGGTTTTGCCTTGTCAGTGACCAGGATTACACCTCTTCAGCGCCTCTTCCATATGCCCCTTTCCATACTCCGCTAGTAGCTAGAGTTTATTGGAAATTTGCGACTCCGAGTCGCTCGGCCAGTCCTAATCGCAGGAAGAAAACGATAATCTTCAGGTAGAAAGACAAAAGATAGGTCCTTCGTAGGAGGACAAAAAAAGAACACGGCCTCTGGCAGGGAGCAAAGATTTATGGGAGTAACGTCCTATAGGGTAGTGGAGGCGGGACTAAACCCACACCTTGGCTGCCATGGAGTCTGTCAGGAAATTGGATGTATCCCATACTCATTCACATGGGGAGGGGGGGGGAACAGGACCCCTTCTAAATCACTTGACCTCTGGAAGGTTTTATCCCCTATATGAGCAAGGGATTTTTTTCTATTTTTTTCTCAGCACTGTGCTACTTTAACTGGCAATTACTCATCATGCAAGAAGGTACACAAATTAAATTCATATCATTTTTTTTTTCACACAAATAGGAGCTTTCTTTTGCTTATATTTGATCACCACATTTATTTTTTATTATATAAATAAAAATGGACCAAAAATCTTTTTTTTAAACTTCTATTTTCTACTTTATGTTATAAAACATATCCAATAAAATAAAAATGTCTTCATAAATTTAGGCCAAAATGTATTTTGCTACATCTGGCAAGTGCTAGAAGTGATCGGGGGTAGAGATGAGCCGGATGTTCGAGTCGAACGTAAGTTCGACTCGAACATCGGGCGCTTGCCTGTTTGCCTAACAGCGAACAATATGCGATGTTCGTGGCAAATTCATTTTTTTTTTTTAAACGGACATTTTTTCTGGAGCAGTGATTTTTTTTTAATGCGTAAAGCGGAGCTCCACCCTAAAGTGGAACTTCCGCTTATCGGATTCCTCCCCCCCTCCGGTGCCACAATTGGCACCTTTCAGGGGGAGGGGTGCAGTTAACTGTATAATACAGGTATCTGCACCCACTTCCGGGACGAGATAGCCGGAGCTGCCCCGCCCATATCCGAAGATGCCCCATTGTGTCTTGGGAAACACAGTTCCCAGGACACAACAGGGACCAATAACGGCGTGCAGCGCGACTCGCGCATGCGCAGTAGGGAACCGGGCAGTGAAGTCGCAAGCTTTACTTCCTGATTCCCTGACAGAGGATGGCAGTGGGGCAGCCGAGAGATGAGCGATCGCTCGTCATCCTCTGCCGACACCGCTGGAACCTGGAACAGGTAAGTGTCCATTTATTAAAAGTAAGCAGCTGCAGTATTTGTAGCTGCTGACTTTTAAAAAAAAATAAAAAATCGGGTGCACCTCCTCTTTAAAGTGAAACAATAAAAATTAAATATTCCTTGGGGGGTGTCTATAGTATGCTTGTAAAGTGGCAAATTTTTCCCATGTTTAGAACAGTACCACAGCAAAATGACATTTCTAAAGGAAAAATTGTCAAAACTGATCACGGCTGTAAGGAATTGTCGGGTCTCGGCAATATAGATAAAGCTCATTAAAAAAAAAAAGAGCATGGGTTCCCCCCCCCAGTCCATTACTAGGCCCTTTGGGTCTGGTATGAATATTAAGGGGAACTCCGAATCAAAATAAAAAAAATAATTGCGTGCGGTTCCCCCCAAAATCCATACCAGACCTAATTTTAAGGAGAAGCCTGCGCCAAAATAAAAAAAAATGGCGTGGGGGTCCCCCTCAAAATCCATACCAGGATTATATATTATAATATAAGGATTTTAAGGGGAACCCCGTGCCAACATCTTTTTTAAAAATGGGGTGGGGGTCCCCTCAAAAATCCATACCAGACCCTTATCTGAGCACGCAACCTGGCAGGCCACAGGAAAAGAGGGGGGACGAGAGAGCGCCCACCCCTTCTGAACCGTATCAGGCCACATGCCCTTAACATGGGGAGGGTGCTTTGGGGTCTGACCCCAAAGCACCTTGTCCCCATGGTGATAGGGACAAGGGCCTCATCCCCACAACCCTTGCCAAGTGGTTGTGGGGGTATGCGGGCGGGGGGCTTATCAGAATCTGGAATCCCCCTTTAACAAGGGGACCCCCAGATCCCAGCCCCCCCATGTGAATTGGTAATGGGGTATATTGTACCCCTACCATTTCACAAAAAAAGTGTCAAAAATTGTAAAAAAACACAAGAGACAGCTTGGGACAAGTCCTTTATTAAAAAAAAAAAAAAAAAAATGTCCCGCAATGTAAATTCCCGCCGCCCGACGGACCGAAAAACATTAAAAAAAAGCCGACTGACGCTTCTATGTGACAGTTCTTATATAGCTGAGAGCGGTGCCACCCGGTGACGTAAACGGGTGACCCTGCCCCCCTCTGACACCACGGGGGGCTTTGGTGAGGGCTTGGTTGGCATTGTGGGCCAAATCTTGTGCCAAAAGAAAGATCTGAACTTAGGTTTTGAAGTTGATGCCTGGAAACAGCATGGCGTTTCTCTGGGTTAAGAGGAGCTAGGAGTTGTGAGATGTCTCTTGCAGGAAGCGTCTGCTGTCCAGGCTTTTAGCTTGAGAATCCTGTGCAAATAAATGGAGTTTAGCACTATTCTGGATATTTGTCTCATGACCTGTTCCAGGGCATCAGAAAAGAAGACCAGATGGAAGTTCTTGTTTGCTCTGCAAATGCATGAACCTGAAAGACAGGGTCAAGTAGGTTGCTCATAGTCCTGGTCCAATTAGCGGCAGTTTGACATACAGATCTAGCAGCAAGAGCTGGTTCATTTGCCTCATCTCCCCCTCCTGTGCCACAGTTGGCACCTTTTGGTTGGGGAGGGACAGGATATTTTTGACAGGTATTCTGCCCCCACTTCCAGGAGTCCGTGCCGCGGCCCATAAAGTCACCTCAGCTGCGGTGCCAACATCGCTGGACTCCATGACAGGTAAGTGTTCTATTATTAAGAGCCAGCAGCTGCAGTATGTGTATGCTGGCTTTTAATTATTTTTTTTTGGGCAGACCTCGACTTTAAAAAGCATCTCTCAGTTTGTCAATAAAATCTTTAAAGGATGGAACATCTTCAATTGGTACAGCGAAATGTTTGCTAAGGACAATGATGGCAGGGTCAACCACAGGAATAGCCTACTTTTTTGTAAACTCTTTTTCCACTGGACAAAATTTAAATCTTTCAGGAGTAACCCAGTCATCAAAGACTGCACATTCTATCTGTTTATGAACAGGGAATGTTTTGCAAGGCTAAGTAGGTCTCTTTTTACCCAAAGAAATGTAGGCAAGATGGAGGAGAGTCAATTTGTACAATGCCAAAGCTTTTGCAGACATAGCTATTCAATGTTAGCTAGCATGTTGTTTGAAGCTCCCTCTTCAATAGAGTAACAGTGTTGGGGAGAGAAATCCAATGCAACTTCCTCCAACACTGCCTCTACGTCCTGCTTATTCCCTCTAGGATTGCCATATCACGGTCTGACTCTGGTTAAGAAACTGGATTAAGAGCAGAGGAGGGTCTTTTTGAGCTCTGGACAAAGATGACTGAATTAAAGGACATAGAAATTGGAAGAAATTCGGACCTGGATGTAGAATTACATTTTTTTTGTCAAGCAGGCTACTTGTTGTGTGCCTGAAATAGAGCTACAATTGAATGTGGAGACCAGTGTTAAGACTGTGTCTAATAATCATACAATGTGATAACAAACTAAATAAGAATGTAATGTAAACAACAATACATAATACACAATACATAATATCCATCAATTAATATTGATGAAGTCACGTGAGCAGGGATGCAACGCGTCAGGGAGGAGTCAGGTGTCATCACGGCCGAGACCAGGAAGTACTCTGTGCTGGTTATCCAGAATTTTTACTGTAAGTCACTACATTTCATTTTATAATAGAATTGTGTTGGACTACTACACGATGGGGATATTCCTTTAAATTACATGCCTTCATCTTACTTGTCAATTCTGAAGCCTTCTACCAGTGACCTGTTAGTGCTGAGACGATTGGAGGAGATCGGTCGATTGCTGGCTTTCCATCTGGTTTCTGATTGCAGGCTTTACTTGACCCGTAGGGGTCTTGCATAGAGGTGAGAGGCTGGGGGAATCGTGTGGCGCACCACGGATTGCTGCTAAGGATTGGAGGAGTTTGAAACCGATCTTTCTTTGCACATGCACTTTTCTACTAAATAGTTTTTGCATTAACTGTTATATGAAGATGTGTCTTCAGTCACGCCGGAATTATTGCACTTCATTATATACACTTGGATTTATATATTTAGTGTGTTTTTTAAATTTTTTGCAATTCATGCAACTTTTTTTACTTGATGCAATTTTTTTCAATTTTTTTTTCACTTTTAGGCACTTTCATGCACTTTAAGAATATTATTATTGGATATTATCTATTGTTGTTTACATACATTCTTATTTAGTTTGTTATCACATTGTAGGATTATTAGACACACGTTTTAGATCTATTTATTGTGTTTATCCAGCTACACATTTTAGTTAGCGCCACATACTTCTTATTATCTATATTGGCTGTTCTGTGTGTGAACACTTATATATGTTTGGCAGCTTCTCCTATCCTTAAATTCTTTATCTTGTCCAGTACACTTTGGTTTTGCGCATTAGTTCCTTTTCCTTTTCAGTGTTAAGACTGGTTCCTGCTCAGATGCAAGTGACGCATCATCAATCTGAGTTTAAGTGTTGTGTGGGCCTTTGGCAGAGTGGGTGGGAGGAAGCACCTGAGTACCTTATAAGGGCCCTAGGCAGAAGTAACTTTGAGGTGTGAGACCAGTGGTGTGATGTGACATCTGGTCATCCACCTTGAACTAAGCCCTGAGTGGTTGAATTTTAGTACCAAGTTTGAAAAGTTTACACTGTAAGGTGAATACATTCCAAACACAGCCCCGTATGTTTCGTTTTACACAGTAATGGTCAAATATAGATGACCCTTTCTTACCTGTTCACTACTGTGGACTGGATATAAAGTCCTGAATTCACCTGTCACAGTTGACAAAGCCCTGAAAGGCTATTTAGGGACTATAGGGTTGATTTACCAAAGGCAAATCCACTTTTCACTTGGAAGTGCAGTCACTGTTATTCTGAGGGGAAGATCAAAATGAGGGGAAGCTCTGCTGATTTCTATCACCCAATCATGTGCAAGCAAAAATGCTGTTTTTTTATTTTCCTTGCATATCCTCCCCCTCAAATGTACAGCAACTGCACTTCCAAGTGCACTTGTAGTGCAAAGTGGATTAGCCATTAGACCCCTTTTACACTAAGCTGATCTGGGCGTCAGCGGTAAAGCAGCACTATTTTTTTTAGCACCGCTTTACCAGTTTTAGCTGCGCTATTTGGCCACTAGCGGGTGGTTTTAACCCCTGCTAATGGCCGAAAAGGGGTTAAATCTGCCTGCAAAATGCTGCTGTAGCGGCGCTTTGCCGGCGGTATAGCAGCGCTGCCCCATTGTTTTCAATGAGCGGGGGCGCTTTAGGAGCGGTGAGTTCACCACTACTAATGTGCTCCAAAGAAGCTGCTGGCAGGACCTTTTCTGACGCCCTGCCAGCGCACCGCTCCAGTGTGAAACCCTGCAGGCTTTCACACTGGAGTGAATGGAGCCACTGTTTCAGGGCGATTTGCAGGCAATATTTTTAATGCTATAGTGCCTGCAAAGCACCTCAGTGTGAAAGGGGTCTTAGTAAATAAATCCCTATGTTCCATATCGATTAACCATGACCCTGGACCTGTATAGCACCCCGTGGCTAACTGAAAGCATTGCCCAAGTGCCAATGTGAATTCCCTGTGAAGGATTCAATGCCTGAAGCAACATTACAGGGCAGTCCCAAAGTGTGGGGTCTGGGTACAGCTCCAAAGGTTTTACCGAAGTTGTACTGTTTCGGATTCTAGAAGCATTAGAAGACAGTGAGGTTTGATTTAAGAATTCTAGGAAAATAATAAAAGAAAAAATAATAAACTATTGAAGCTGTTTTTTCCAGGAAGAAAAAGAAGTCCATCGTCTACAGCAGGGTTAGGCAACCTAGGGCCCTCCAGCTGTTGTGGAACTACATTCCCCATGAGGCATTGTAAGGCTGGCAGTTACAATTACTCCCAGAGGCATGATGGGACTTGTAGTTCTACAACAGCTGGAGGGCCCCAGGTTGCCTACCCCTGATCTACAGACACTAGAAAAAAAACGAGGAGCGAGTGGGGCATGGTTATAGGGGAGAGGTCCCAGCAAGGCGTGTCCTCAAAAGCTTGCCAGTGTCTAATCACCTGATGGTACGAGCCTTTAACATTAGGTGTATCAATAAGTTGCCTGTGTCCTGTACTGTATGATTAAGATACATCTTGATTTCTACATATAGGAGAATCTGTAAGCACATTTAAAACACAGAGCAGAGTCTGGCTGTCAATCTGACACAGAGCTGAAACTTCTTCTCAAATTTTGAAACCCTCTTAATTCTCAGGTCCAGCTTTGCTTATTAGGAGTGCTGACCGTGGCTCCTGTATAAAGAAAGCCTGCAATTCTGAAACAAATGTGTTTTATAAATGAAAGAGGTTCCCATTTAACCCATATTCCTTAATTAGTCCTTGATAACCCCTTTCTCTCCCTCTTCCCTAAGCTATTTCTTTTACAGTTTGGATGTAAAGTGCTGTTATTTTCATCTACTTCATTTGATATATATACAGCAAAAGCATTTCATTTGTAAATCTTTTAAAATAAATTGTTTAACGGTGCTTAAAATAATGTAATTGTGCATTAAGTTCAATTGCACATGCTGGCTCAAACCACTGAAGTACCAAACTGTATATTAGTATAGTGAATTGCAATACTGACAAATGTGTAGGTTAAGTATTACTTACGTATGTCATTTTTACTTGTTATTAAATACTGTACACATTTTAAACAGCAGAATTTTAGGTGGAAAGAGTGCAGAGTCACATTTACTGTAGATTCTGGTATTTACCCTTCTTTAGGCATCTTGGGTAGTTGAGCACACCGTCCAAGCACTGAATTTTCAGAAGCTTTTCATCAGATATCTCATATCCGTCTCTGCACTCAAATGATATCATATCAGAATGTTCACTGTAAATTTTTTTGATTTTTTGGTCATTGATCCATCTAAGCTGTATATTGTTTTGTTCCATGTCAGTTGTTTTTACTGTACAAGGTACTGAAAACAAGTAAAAGTTATAATTGTTTTAAACAGAAACAATAACATAAAGAACATACTTAAATCATTTTTGTGCATACTGTAAATAAAGAATATCCAAGAATATGTCTAATAGTCCACAATTCTTAATATAAAATATTTATGGGAGTACAATATAACTTGCCATGTGCCTTGTCACATGGAGCATGTAGTGCACTCCAATGTCACAGCAATGGGAACACACTGCAATAAAAACACATTAGTAGAATGAAAAAGGTTTAGAACATATGCCAAATGCTTCCCGTTACCTGTGTTCCTGCTGACTCTCTAGGACAATGTGTCTTATTGGTGACAAAGACAGAAACAGAAATGGTACAAAAGTCCTAAGCCTTCCCCATTGTATTCAAAATAAAAATTTGGAATGAAATTGTACTTCCTATGCACAATGCTATTACCACCTGCCCAACATCAACAGACAGTCATGCAAAGAGAAGGAATGGAAAGTTGTTTTTGTTGCTTCTACTGCACTAGACATTCAAGTGAGTCATTTTATTGGCCTATATACATTTCAGCACTTCTGAAATATGGTGTAGGCAGATGTCTGGTACAATATCAGAAACCAATAATCTTCCATGCTTTTATGGATCTTTTAGGGCTGGGGTCTCCAAACTTTTCAGTGACCGGACCACATTGTATTTTTTACAAACATTTGTGGGCAAAAATTTATTTTTTATTTTTAATGAATTAATAAAGTTTTACTTGGGAGTTTTTTTTTCTTTTGCAATCCACATTATACGATTCAGAACAGTGAAATCAATTCAATAAAACAAAGCAAAGAAATTCCAAAGAGATTTGAGCTATTAATAAAGGTTGAAGAAAAATACATTTTATCTGCACCTTCTTCATCAGAGTCCCCTTTAAATAAGAGTCCCCCCCTGTACATTAGGATCCCCATCAGATTCCCCCTTTTATCAGAGCAGAGAGCTGGAGACTTTGCACATCAGCTGGATAAAATCTTGTAGCAGGGGGCGTGGTTTAGCGCTCAGTGAAGATGGCTGCCTGAGCGGGAAACTCAGCTGCAACAAAGGAACTTTTCCATGTATGTTCCCCTTTATTGCTAATGTTGTTGGGAAAATCGGAGGCCCCTTGCGCTAATTCCCACACTCTCAGCTTGGGAAGAACCTCCTTGCGTTATTCCAATCACAGCAGCTGACCACTCAAGAGCTGTCTCCCCCAGCCTCCCCACCACCATTTATGGCTCATAAGTAGGGATGAGCCAAACACCCCCCGGTTCGGTTTGCACCAGAACCTGCAAACGGACCGAAAGTGTGCACGAACGTTAGAACCCTATTAATTACAATGGACGCGAAGGTTCAAAATCTAAAGTGCTATTTATAATGGCCAATATTCAAGTTATTGTCCTAAAAAAGGTTTAGGGACCCGGGTCCTGTCCCAGGGGACATGTATCAACGCAAAACGAAGTTTTAAAAACGGACGTTTTTTATGGAGCACTCATTTTATTGATGCATAAAGTGAAAAAAAAAAAAGTGAAATATTCCTTTAAATATCATACTTGGGGGGGTGTCTAAAGTATGCCTGTGAAGTGGCATGTGTTTCCCGTGTTTAGAACTGTCCCTGCAAAAAATGACATTTGTAAAGGAAAAAAGGCCATTTAACCACTTAAACCCAATTTGCAGCCAAAGGACCAGGCCCCTTTTTGCGATTCGGCACTGCGTCGCTTTAACTGACAATTGCGTGGTCTTGCGATGTGGCTCCCAAACAAAGTTGGTGTCCTTTTTTTCCCCACAAATAGAGCATTATTTTGGTGGTATTTGATCACCTCTGTGGTTTTTATTTTTTGCGCTATAAACAAAAATAAAGCGAAAATTTTGAAAAAAAAATCTATATTTTTTACTTTTTGCTATAATAAATATCCCCAAAAATATATAAAAAAAACATTTTTTTTTTTTCCTCAGTTTAGGCCGATACATATTCTTCTACATATTTTTGGTAAAAAAAAAATCGCAAGTAGCGATTATTGATTGGTTTGCGCAAAAGTTATAGCGTTTACGAAATAGGGGATAGTTTTATAGCATTTTTATTAATATTTTTTCTTTTACTAGTAATGGCGGCGATCAGCGATTTTTATTGTGACTGCGACATTATGGCGGACACATCGGACATTTTTGGGACCATTGTCATTTATACAGCAATCAGTGCTATTTTAATTCAGGTGTATGCTGTGCAGAAGGCACACTACACTGACTGAATATTACGCAGATGCCTGTGTTGCACAAATAAACTACACAACACCAGCAATGAGGGGGCAGATTCAGGTGTATGCTGTGCAGTGTGCAGGAGGCACACTACACCCACTGTAACAACGTTGGTTAGGAAGCAAAGCAAAGCTGACACTGTCCCTGCCTATCCTGCTCTCTCCCTGAACACTAAACTCACTGTAACAGCGCTATCTATAGAAGTATAAAGCACAGCTGACACTGTCCCTGCCTACAGGCATCCTGCCTGTGGCAAATTATGGCTCTCCTCGCTGCCGGCGCTGTGATTGGCACAGTGCATGCTTGGCCAATCATCAACCAGCAATGCACTGTGACTGGCGTAGTGCATTATGGGCCGTTCGTATCACACAAATTTGATGCGAACGGCCTACAAAGTTCTGGTTTCGACGAACGAACGAACGGCCGATGTTCGATTCGAACATGGGTTTGAATCGAACACCGAGCTCATCCCTACTCATAAGACACTTACACTGGTTTATATGATTATAATAATAATAAACAATTAAACAATTGGTGATGAATAGCATTAGTGTCCGCAATTGATGAGGCAGGACAGGAGTCCACCCTTATACAGACAGATGGGATCTGTCAGATAACCACTGCAGCCAATCAGACCTAGGGTGACCCTAATGTGCAGTCACTTCAATATCTAAGCTTGGAGTTGCCCAGATATCACTAATATGACAGTTAAGGGAACTGCAATCTATGTTAAAGCAGAGCTCCACCCAAAGGGGGAAGTTCTGCTTTAAGGCCTCCTCCCCCCTCTCCTCTTCTCCAAACAGCATTTTTTTTTGTTGGTGGGTTGTCTCGCAGGTACCTGGTTTTTACAGGTATCCGCTTCCACATCCGATTGGATTGCACAAGATGTCTGATTTGCAGTCAATCGCTTCAGATATCAAGAACACCAAATCTGAAGGAGGAATTGTGGGGAGCGACTGACCGACTAAATGGAGGTGGAACAGGTGGCAGGGCACCATGATGCCAACATACAAGAGCTGCAGAACCATACAGCATTGCATTCTCAACTTTTTATTAAACTGCTGCGGAAAATAGAGGATTTGGACAATTGAGGCTGGATTAAAGGCATCCTGGAATCAGTCAAAACATGCCAAAATTTCCTCAGCTTTACAAGTATTGTTTAATAAACTCCTGAAGAGACCCCAGGATACATCGGTTGAATTGGAATGAGCTCAGAGCTCTCTGACCCAGAGGCAGAAAAGGAGGTCCTCCTAGGGACAATATACTGTATGTTGCTTTATTGATTACAAACTGAAAGAGGAGGTGTATGAGAAGGCTAGAGACCAAGAGGATTTCACTTTGCCATCCTTATGATCTCTGCATACCAAGATCTCCTGGGCCACAAGAATCACAGACTTCCCTTTCTGCTTGATCCTGCGAAGAAGTCGTGGACGCAGGCAGAAAAGGAGGGAATGCATAAATCAGTAAAACTGATTCCACAGGAACACCAAGGCACCTGTTCCGCATGCTAGCAGGTCCTTTGTTCTTGACACAAAGTTGTCGATCCCTTTGTTGAACCTGGAGGCAAAACAGATCAACGTCTTGAATCCCCCATCTTTGACATATTACCAGGAAGATATCGGGGTGAAGGAACCATTCTCCTGGGAACAACTGCTGGCGACTCAAATAGACCGTCTGCCAATTTTCTATTCCTAGAATGAAAAACTGCCGACAGGCAAGTTACTTTGTTTCCTGCCCAAGATAGGATATGATTCACCTCTCTCTGGGCCGCACAACTTTTTGTGCCCCCTTGGTGTCGGCGATTGATATAGGCAACTGCTGTGGCATTGTCGGATTTGATCCTGACAGCACAGCTCCGTGAACTAAACGTCCAGGACCTCAGGGTCAAGCGCTCTGCCGGAATCTCTAGAATGTTAATGGGCAAGGTCATTTTTGATCTGGACCACTTTTCTTGGACAGTTGCCTCTTCCAGGACTGCTTCCCAACCTTAAAAAGGTTGGTGTAAGTTGTTACCACTTCCCAGGTAACTGGTAGGAAGGATTTTTCCCTTTTGCAGATTTTTGGTTATCAACCACAAACTGAGGCTCCGGCGCACCTTTGGAGTCAGACACATTGGGAAATCTAAAGCTTGGACCTTCTTGTTCCAAGCCGATAGGATACCGTTTTGCAGCAGCCTCAAATGAAACTGAGGCTAAGGAATGGCCTCGAAGAAAGCCACCATATTTCCCAACAACCTCATGCAAAGCCAAATCAAAGGATTCTTCTTTGCTTTGACCACTGGAATTAGTTCCATTATGGCACTGATCTTTCTCTAGGTTGAGAATCCAACCTAGGTATCACAGGTAGTTGACTGTGATGACCATACTTTGGTCTAAGCGGGCTGCCGACTGGTCTATCAAGAGCAGATCGTCTAGGTAACAGGTCACAGGGAGCTATGATCCTTGACAGTGTCACTAGGCAGAATAGGGCGATGCTTGTTTACATTAGCATCTCTCCGTTCTTCAGCTCCGTGAGACGATCGTGGGTATCCCCGTGGCGATCGAGTCCGCGGGACCCGCGATCCTACTCACGGAGCTCCCGGCACGTGACCACATGGCGGCAAATTCAAATGGACGTACCTGTATGCCCATTTGCCCAGCTGTGCCATTCTGCCAACGTATATGTACATGCAGCGGTCGGCAAGTGGTTAATAAACACAAAAATGAGTGCACTATAAAGGTAAAAAAAATTGTGTGCAGCAGCCCCCAAATACTTACCTGAACCCCATCTCGATCCAGCGATGTGCACAAGAGCAGCGGCTCTCCCAGATCTTCCTCCTCATTAGCTGAGACAGCAGCTGAAGCCCTTTGTCAGCTGACCTCACAGTGTCAGTTTAGGCTCTGAAAAGATTGTGACCATATGGTTGAGATCCACTCAGAAGCCCTGACCGGCACCTGTCTCAGCCTCTCAGTGTTACAATATGAGACTGACCCTGCCCCCTCCACAGCCCAGCACTCCAGTGAGTGCTGGACAAGAGAGCAGAGAGCCGATGACTGTCAGTCACTCCTCTCTACTCAGAGCTGAGGGGAAGAATATATTTGATATTGATATTTGATAGCTCAGTTCTTACTGCAGAGCCGACGGGGGACAGCTGCAGCATCAGGCCTATGCTGCATCCACCTAGGTAAAATATACTGTAAATGTTTTTTTTCAAAGTCCAAACCTCTCTTAATTTAGATGCTTTTTTATTCATAGGGCTTATCTGATTTAGATGGATCTTAATTTTGTAGGGGGGGGGGTGGCTTTGTAAGATAGATAAGGGTATGTATGGGGTGTGTGCTTTTCTTCCCTTTTTTTAAGGAAATTTGATGTTCATTTTTCATCTTAATAGTGTAATAATTGTGTCTTTTCTCCCCCCCCCCCCCTTTTTTTCTTGACTGAAGATACAGTTCACATATAGAGGTAATCAGCATGTATATTTCATAGATGTATGTGAATAAAATAATTGTTAGTTGGTCTAGTCTGTGGTGGGATTAATATTTAGTCAGTTCTCTAGATTGGGCCTCCGCAGATGGCACAAGATGAGGGACGGTGGAGAGATGGGCTATGAGTGTTTTCCCATTTCTCTCTTTCTCCCCCCCCCTTTTTTTGTTCTCTGCTAAACAAAAATGGTGATAACATCCTTGTAATCTGTTTGATATATTCAATGCATCCGATGTAATATGTTTCTGCTTATTCTTTATGTGCTTAATATGTTTGTCTTTGTAGAATATGTGATGTATTGTATAGATAATAGGCGTGGAAATACGTCACTCTATTAAGCCTAACACCACATAGTCATTTTATATAAAAGACCAGCAACTTTTAATCTGTTTAGTTTGTTGTGCGATGTTATCGATTTATAACAATAAAATGTTGATTTTGTTTATTTGTGTAATTTCTCTCTGATTATCTCCACTTTGGGGAGCAAGAGGTTTCCTTTAATTCTTATTGCTATTAGGGATGGTGTCCACTGAGAAACCAATACATTTGTTGTAAACAGGGCCCCTTCACATCATTGTGCGTGTAATGGACATTGTGTCCCACCTGGCCTATAGCAGATTGACAACTGGGCAGGACATGACGTCCACTCAGGCGGCACAATCTTTTACCAGCTATGTCCAACGGTGTTAATTTTTCACCATTTTGCAATTTTTAGCCTAGAAATATTATTTATTTTTTCAGTTGACAAAATCTAATTTTTTTTTAATTTCATTTGCAATTGCTCATTTTCTTTTTTTTCAGACTTTTTCCGATCGTGTGTAGAAAATTCTGACACACAAGTGCCACGCATGCTCAGAAAAAATTTGGAGACGAAAGCTATTGGCTACTGGCCTCTACGTAGTCCCGTCGTAACTTTTGTACGTCACCTCGTTCCGAACCACCGGATTTTCCGACAACTTTGTGCGACCTTCTGTATGCAAGACAAGTCTCGGACAAAATCCGTCGGAAAAAATCTGATAGATTTTGTGGTCGGAATGTCCGATCTACCCACACCAAGGAAATGGAGTGAGGAGTGCATAATACCCCTACAAATAAAAAAAAGGGAAAAGTGTAAATAAAGACACCACACATCTGTTATTAAAGAATAATAAAAAAAAATGCCCCACAATGTAAATCCATCACATTGTTCAGCAAAATATCCATGCATGCAGAGCCACGGTCAAATTTGGTAATGTCATTGCCCAAATGTGGCCAAATGGTCAGTAATCCCTTTTGTTTACATGGCTGGGGAATCCCAGGGAATCACTGGTTGCCAGGGACATGGCAGGTGCTGCTTCCTCAGCAATCATTGACAGGAATCATATATAGAAGCAGTAGAACCTCTCAGTCTACCCCAGTGAGTTGTTTCTCCTCCTTGCCGTCCTAAGCTGGAGGCATGATTCCATTGGCATGGTCTTAGCGGGTGTGGGGGGAGGGTCCTGCTACTCCAGACAGTATGCCTGAGACTGGCAGAGCACACTGGAAGGACTGGGCATGTTTGGGGGCTCACGCATGCGCACTTATTGTTTCCATGTCATGCGCAGTGATTGTGACGACTGATGGTGCACAAGACAGGGGTATCAGGGAAGGGGAGGCACTTGGTGATGGGGGCACAGCTATGTAATGTACCCACTAATTGGCAGGATACACACCCATCTAATAGTGGCAGGTGACATTTTTATATACTGGGGAACTATAGATGATACCTGGATGTGATACGAGATTTAGCAATGCCTCTGATTAACATTATTCAGGCAAGTGGCCCTGGAAAGATGGATTTGGGCTATTCCAGGCTGACACAACTGCCTTAGCCTTTGGTGGTCTCTGGATATCACCTCATAGCAAATATATTGCTCTGTTACTGGGTAAGCTATACATTAAGGTTTGCTATACTGTAGATTTAATTTACAATGCAGATAAGAATGACTGTTTTTTTGTTTTTCTTGAAAATCAACCCCATTCTATTTTTTTTGTATGTGTTCACAGTCTTGCCATATATTATGTAAAAACGTTGGTACATTTTGTTGGCGTGACATCTATAGGACATATGGTTTAACATTTTAACAGCTTGCCGACCAGCGCACGACGATGTACAGGCATAAGGGCGTACAGGTACGTCCCCTTTAAGTTACCGCCGTGCTATCGTGCGCCGGTCTGGACCCCCGTGAGGCCGGTCGCGGGTCCCACAGACTCGATGGCCAGGGGGACACCCGCAATCATCTCACGGGAAGGCTGAACGGGGAGATGCGGAAATAAACAGCATCTCCCCGTTCTGCCTAGCAACTAGTGACGCCGATCTCTGCTCCCTGTGATTGGAGCAGAGATCAGCATTCACTAGCTGACAGTCACGCCCCCCCCCCCACAGTAAGAAACACACCTCTAGGCACACTTAACCCCTACACTGCCACCTAGTAGTTAACCCCTTCACTGCCAGTGTCATTTACACAGGAATCAATGCATTTAAATAGCATTGATTGTTATATAAATGACAATGGTCCCAAAAATGTGTCAAAAATGTCCGATGTGTCCGCCATAATGTCGCAGTCACAATAAAAATCGCTGATCGCCGCCATTACTAAAAAAAAACATTAATAAAAATGCTATAAAACTATCCCCTAACTTGTAAACGCTATAACTTCTGCGCAAACCAATCAATAATCGCTCATTGCTATTTTTTTGCCAAAAATATGCAGAAGAATACGTATCGGCCTAAACGGAGGAAAAAATAAATTTTTTTATATCTTTTTGGGGGATATTTATTATAGCAAAAAATAAAAAAGAATGCGTTTTTTTCAAAATTGTCGCTCTTTTTTGTTTATAGCGCAAAAAATAAAAACCGCAGGGGCGATCAAATACCACCAAAAGAAAGCTCTATTTGTGGGAAATTTTGTTTGGAAGCCACGTCGCGCGACCGCGCAATTGTCAGTTAAAGCGACGCAGTGCCGAATCGCAAAAAGGGGCCTGGTCCTTTGGCTGCAAATTGGTCCGGTCTGAAAGTGGTTAAAGAGCCACTTAGTTTAGGACAATAATAGCACTGATATTCACAAGGCATAGTCATTGATATGTAGGAGGTGTCAAAGCAGAATGAAACCCTCTCAATCAATATGAGCTATTTTTAATCCTTCTGCGGTTAGCATTAGTAAATAGATAGGAATGTATATTATATTTTCTTGTTCTAACCTTTTTTTTCTACCTTTCTTCGGTTGCTTCCTGGTTTCTGGCCTAGGCAACATGATGTCATACATCCCAGGAGTTTTTATGGGGCATTTTTTTCTTTCATCTGGAGGAAGATTCTCAGCTAAGCACACCCTCCTGCCTGTGTGCCTGAGCTTAGGGCAGATGGATTCCAGGCAGTAAAGGCTACATTAATCATTTGCCCCTATTCAAAATGACCATGGCCAGGAATGCTAGGGGGTGTTTTTCCCACAACCGGTTTTAAACCAACAACAGTAAAATCAGTGTGTATATGCAGTAAAACATGCTTGTTATACTCACTGTGGAACCTAAGGGGTTAATCTTCTGTATTGTGTTTAAAAGGCTGTTTGATCCTGTCTCCTCTGATCCTCACCTTCTTCCAGTGTCTCCAACTCCTTTCCAGATATTATAGAGGTCAAGGGACAATCTGCACAAGCTCAGTTTGGTGTGTATTCCCAGGGAGTTTTTTTTTTTTCTTGGGAGAGTACATGTGATTAGCACAGGGCCAATCAACACTGTCCAGACAGAGGGTCAGGGGTCCTGCAGTCTTATAGCACAGTGAGAGCAGAATGAAAACTCCTCCTACAAGCTTAAACCAGAAACTGATAAAAGTCACAAGACTGCTATATACTGCTGATTAGAAAAGGTATTTAGCAGTTAATATTTACTAAAATGATTGCATGTCCATGTGCTGTGTACTGTGGGAGACCAGATATAGTGAATGCAGGCTCCTGGCTTTAGTAACACTTTAAAGCATGTAGACATGGATGGATGGGGGGGGGGGGGGGGTTGCTTTGAATATTAAAAATTAATTAAAAAGCTTTTTCAGTTTGTGGTCTTCAGATACAGTTTAGTTCTCCTTTAAATGATTATGTGGCTAGACACCCCTAAATGCTTTTCTCTAGCTTACTCTATTTATTTATACATAATCGCTTTCCCCAAGCATTGATAGCACTCTTTAAAACATCAGTGAACCTACCATATATCTGGGTGGACTTGAACAGTTGGTTGGCCCCCACTGTAAGGTAATCCTCCCTCGTTGCTGAACATCCCTGTACTCACCCCAGAAGGCTTTATGTAGTGAACATACCCTGGTATGACTCTGGGACTATTATGTATGATCATCCAGGCATAAACCACTTTTAAGTGCCCAATGGGGTTTATTTACTAAAGCTGGAAAGTGCAAAAATCAGACTCACTTCTGCATAGAAACCAATGAGCTTCTAACCCCAGATTATTCAATTAAGCTTTGGTAATAAAACCTGGAACTCATTGGTTTCTATGCAGAAGTGAGCCTGATTTTGCACTTTCCAGCTTTAGTAAATAAACCCCATTGTGTACTTAAAAGTGGGGTATGCCTGTATAGGGGTAAAAATCCAAAAAATGCAGAAGATTTTGATAAATGCACTATGATAATTGGAAACGTACTGTCATGTTTTTATGCTTTTAGATTTTATTTTAACATTTGTTATATAAATTGTTTCATGTAGTGTGGGTACCTTAAAAATCTGCCTAATAATATCTTTCTTCTATATTTAAAACTTAAACTGCTATGCTGTTGTAGATATGTACAGGTAGCTCAATGAATACAGGAAAAGAGATACACTGGTCAAAAAAGAATATGAATGTAAGAAAAAAAAAAAAAAACTTACCTCCAGCAGAACATTTTGGGTATTTTATTTTCTTATTTTTACATGTTGCTTCCAGGCCCTTTTCTGGTACCATTCCTTCATCACATTCAAATTTAATGCTTTGCCCATTTTCAAGCTCAGTGCTTTTGTTGTAACGAATATTATTAATAGCCATTTCTGTTTGTTGTAGAACACAGGAACCTAGAGGAATTCAGTACAAATATTTATATATTGTATGTTCAAAGGACTGGAAAGCAAAAAATAGTTTCATAATCGAATGCATTAATCAATGATTTGATGATTATCAAGACAATGTTATTTGAAGCCAAGTACGTCTCCCTACTGATTGGTAGTCAGGCTAAAAAATTGGTACAATAAAAACAAGTCACTAATGCAGATCTGTAATAAATTTAAATTTAAACTCTTGATTTGTTATAAAAACGCAGCCTTACAACTAATGGATTACTTGATTTTTGTTTATTTTTGTTTCCTCCCTGTTAGAGGAGAATTGTCAGCCTGTATTTATTTTATTATTATTTATTTCAGGTACTTATATAGCACTGTCAATTTACGCAGCGCCATACATAAATATTGTACATTCACATCAGTCCCTGCCCTCAAGGAGCTTACAATCTAAGGTCCCTAACTCACATTCATACATACACATACTAGGGCCAATTTAGACAAGATCCAATTAACCTACCAGCATGTCTGTTGGAGTGTGGGAGGAAACCAGAGTACCCGGAGGAAACTCAGACAGGCACAGGTAGAACATGCAAACTCCCGGCACAAAGGGGGTTATTTACTAAAACTGGAGTATGCACAATCTGGTGCAGCTCTGCATAGAAACCAATCAGCTCCCAGGTTTTATTGTTAAAGCTTAATTGAATTAGCTGAAGTTAGAAGCTGATTGGCTACCATGCACAGCTGCACCAGATTCTGAGTGCACCAGTTTTAGTAAATATTCCCCATTGTCGTGGTTGGGATTTGATCCAGCGACCCTTTTGCTGGTAGACGAAAGTGCTAACCACTACACCACTGTGCTGCCCTGTAAATCGTTCTCATCTACTGCTTGAGCCACATGTAAATAACAGAAGCTGGAAGAGAAACTGCCAAAATGAATTACATGAATGGAAACTAAAGGCATTTTAATTGACAGTTTTACCATTTAGATTCTCAGAAAATGGCCCTATACAAATCTATGAGAGATCATTGCACAGAGCAGCCAGGAAGTGTGGGTTAGTGTAGATCTTATTGCAGGTACACCTCTCTACCTTAACAATTTAAAGCAGAGTGGCACCCATTTAACCCCTTCACATCCTGCCCATAGTCATATGACGCCCACAAGGTGGATCTCCCATCCTGGGTGGGCGTCATGACGTCCTCTCATTCCTGGCCGCCTAGGGGGCGCGCACGCGCCGCCGGCGTCGCTCGGGACCCGGTGCGCGTGCCCGGCGGCCGCGATGTCCGCCGGGCAGCCGCGATTGCCCGTTAAAACAGCGGGACCGTGCGGGACTGTGGAGCTGTGTGTGTAAACACACAGCTCCACGTCCTGTCAGTGGTGAGGAGACCGATGGTGTGTTCCCAGTACGGAGGAACACCGATCGGTCTCCTCCCCTTGTGAGTCCCCTCCCCCCACAGTTAGAATCACTACCTTAGGGAACATATTAACCCCTGCAGCGCCCCCTAGTGTTAACCCCTTCCCTGCCAGTCACATTTACACAGTAATCAATGCAATTTTATAGCAACGATCGCTGTGTAAATGTGAATGGTCCCAAAAATGTGTCAAAAGTGTCCGAAGTGTCCGCCGCAATGTCGCAGTCACGAAAAAAAAAATTGCAAATCGCCGCCATTAGTAGTAAAAAAACATAAAAAAAATGCAATAAATCTATCCCCTATTTTGTAGACGCTATAACTTTTGCGCAAACCGATCAATATATGCTTATTGTGATTTTTTTTACCAAAAATATGTAGAAGAAAACGTATCAGCCTAAACTGAGTAAAAAAAATCATTTTTTTTTAAAAAATGGGATATTTATTATAGCAAAAAGTAAAAAATAGTGTTTTTTTTTCAAAATTGTCGCTCTTTTGTTTATAGCGCAAAAAATAAAAACCGCAGAGGTGATCAAATACCACCAAAAGAAAGCTCTATTTGTGGGAAAAAAAGGACGTCAATTTTGTTTGGGTGTAATGCCGCACGGCCGCGCAATTGTTAAAGCGACGCAGTGCCGAATCGCAAAAAGTGCTCTGGTAAGGAAAGGGGTAAAATCGCCCGGTGCTGAAGCGGTTAAAAGTCAGCAGCTACAAAAAGTGTAGCTGCTGACTTTTAATAAACAGACACTCACCTGTCCCACCGACCAGCAATGCGGGCGCACAAAGCCTCGCTCCTCTCCCCATCCTCTCCGCGGCGCCGGCATTGTAACTGTGGGTGTCCGGCTCTGGCTTCACAGCCGGGCATGCACTGCACATGCGAGAGACACACTGCGCGTTGTGAATAGCCGGGCAATCTTCTGGGACCTGTGATGTGTCCTATAGAAGACTGCAGGGAGGGAGGGGGGAAGGGGGGAGAGGTGAACTTCCTGTGGCGCCAGTGGAGGAAGGTGGTCACCAGTATCTAAAGCGGAAGTTCCATTCGTGGGTGGAACTCTGCTTTAACATATATTTTATCCTAATCACATGAAGTATGTACATCATACTACATTGCTTTTTTATTTCTGAACAATATACACACTATGCCCACTATACTACTCTGTGTGGGAGGCTGTAGATGATGCTGGCTTCATGAGCCAGTCAGCCAATTACCTCATCAGCATGCTTAGCCTAGGTTGGTCAGACACTCAAAGAATTGCAGACAACCCTGCTCTTTGCTCTTTGCTGTTTATGGCCTTACTACTGCTTTGTTGTGCAGAATCTGCTTGTGAAGATAGTAGACATTTACTACTTCTACACCAAAAAACCATCGACTCCAGTTGTCATTTTGGGTGTATTTAAAGGTATTGTCCAAACATTTATTTTTGGTATCAGATAGGGAGTGCAGGGAATGTGGGTGAGTGCAAGGTGTTTTGAATGCATACTGTTTTTACACTTTACTTCATTGTTTTCAAAAGAAAAATAGAGTGAAAGCAAACTTAATGATGACACAGGGAATAGTTCTAAAAAGGGCTTTAGGGGTTAAGTAGAGATCTGTGGTCTTAGGTTGCATGATCTGTGAAGCATAGAAGGCTTCTAAGAGTGTACTCTATCCCTGCAATTCATAGACCTCAAGCACAGTTTGTTAACTGATAGTAAATGAGGTAAAGCTTCACTTTGCAAAGAATACTTAATCATATGTGTAGCGCCATAACCCCTGGGGGCGGCTATGTTTTTCTGGGCTTACCGATTACCTCCTCCGCCTTGTAGCTCGTCGTTCTCGTCTAGGGGTTCCCAGGGTTAGTACCCAGTAACTGTGGTTTTGCAAAAACGTTGAACAAAACACAGTCTCTCAGTTGGGAATAGAGTGCACTTGGAACTTGCTGACACTTGAATAAATGTCTCTCTCTTTAGTTAATCCAGGGAGTAGCCACTCGCAACTGGATAGCTCACTGTTGGATAAACCCCTGTTTGTTGATCTAGTAGCCAACAAGTGATTTCTAGTTTAGCAAAGTCTCTGCCACAGACTTGGTTAGGAAACTTTAGAATGAACACACCAAAGTCTCTCACAGGGACTTAGTTGCAACTGAAGGTTAGGTTAGGAACTTTTCCTATGGTACCAGTATCTTTCAGCCGATCCGGCCATACCGTAGGAAATGCGGATTCAACTAGTGTCCATACATCTCAGCTTCCAGGTTCTTACCGAGCAGCCAGCCATGTACGTGGCCCTCCTCTGAAGAGTCCTCCCCTGGTTGCATGTAGAGTTGCTGGGTCTCTCCAATCCTGAGACGGCACCGGAACACTTCAGAATCCTTTTTCAGTTACTGTGCCTCGAACTAGCCAGTTCCGAGGCTCGGGAACAGATGGATCCCCACCCCAGACCATGAGACCTCTGGGGCTGGTCAAGAGAACCAGGACCATGGGGTTTGCAGACAAACCTGGACCGAGACCCCTCACGGGGCTGGTCAGGACCGGAACCCGCACAGGGATGGACCTGGAACGCGTGACTTCAGCACCTTAAGTACCCCCCCCCCCAGAATACACAGCAAGGCAAGACGCGCCCACTGATTGGCTCCGGAGAAAGATGGGTACCTAATGCGTCCAACCAGACTGCGTTCTCAGGCCTGTCACAGGTGCTCACCTCACCTATGACCAGGCAGAACCTTAATACAGCCCATCCAAACTGATGCCAAAGCATAACCTAGAATAATTAACCCCAAAACTCAGTTGTAGTTTTGGGCAAAAACTAAATTAACACATAACGGGGCACTTTGAAAAAGTGTCGGCGCTACATATGCATAAAAAAACCCCCAAAAAAATGCATTTCTGCTTTCACACAAGTCGATAACGGAAGTCAGCAGAGCTTTTCCTCATCCACTAAGCTCTGGAGCAAAATTCAGCAGCAGAGATTTGCTACAAATTCATACTTGAATCTTATCGCTTCAACAACTGTTCAATAAATAGATACCATTTCAGTAGACAACCCCTTCTGAATTTCAGTTCAGGAATGTGCAATTTTTTAATCCTATGTTTGCACTATTGCTCCCTTCATTTCTCCCCATCCACGGTTGGAGTGAAAGATGGACTGCCTTTCCCTAAGAATAAATTGAGTAGAGCCTATCGGGAAACGTTTGAGAATGAAATCGTGCACCTATAGTAATATTTTAAGATTGGTGGTTCTCAATCCAGTCAGACTGTCTACATGATAAAACAAACTGCTAACCAGGTTTGGCAAGTGTCCAGAAATTCACAAATTTTTTTTTAAAACATGGAGAAAATTTGAAGGAAATCTCTTTTCAAAACACATTATCAAAGCTAACAGTAGAAGCAGGTAGGTGACAGCATAATCTGTCAGAACACAGCTGTTGCAGAAAGTCTTACTTCAAGGCGGCCCAAAACTTCCTGCAGTTTCTCCACTTTCTGGTAGTGGGGACAAGGCATGCTGCCCCAATACTATCTGTGACGGGAGTCACATTGGTCGGGGGGCCTGTGGAACCCAGCTTTCCTTGGAGAGGTTGGGAAACCATTGTTTCAGCTCCCCATGTACCTCTTATGTGTAAGTCACCTGTCTATTAGGGGCACGGGGTGACTGAGTAAAGGATGGACAGCTACTCAATGCACACTGAGAATGCGGTGTGGAGTACTTCAAATGGGAAAGTATTATTTATCAAAAATATCCCTTAAAAAATATATAAAGACTATTCTTGGTTTGTTTGATTCTGGACTATACATGTTCATTGAAACAACTGGTCACATTGATCTCTGTTCAATGTAAGAGTCGGACAGTCTGCTACCAGGGTCTCCTGCTATTGTCCGAAGGTGTTCTGTGTTTATACTTATAATAATGTGTATTGTAACTTGTAAAATCAAAGCTGGAAAGTATGACCTGAAGTGGGGATAGCGGATTAATCACAACATTGTCTGGGTGGGCATCGAGTCACCTAGGCTGGGTTAGGTAACTAGTTAATTAGCTTATGTTAATTGGTCCTGCTCGGTAGCTTTCTTGTTTTATTTTTTCCACAGTTTTTCCACTTCAGCCGGTTTTTATTTTTTTGCGCTATATTATATTATTTTATATTATATTATATTATATTATATATATATATATTCTTCTACATATTTTGATAAATTAAACAAATAAAAATCGCAACAAGCGGATATTGATTGGTTTGCGCTAAAGTTATAGCGTCTACAAAATAGGGGATAGATTAATGGCATTTTTATAACTTTTTTCTTTTTTTACTAGTAAATGGCAGTGATCAGTTATTTTTATCATGACTGCGATATTGCGGCGGAAAGATCGGACACTTGAAACTTTTTTGGGACCAGTGACATTTATACAGCAATCAGAGCTAAAAATAGCCACTGATTACTGTATAAATGTCATTGGCAGGCAAGGGGTTAACACTAGGGGGCGATCAAGGGGTTAAATTTGTTCCCTAGGGGTGTTCTAACTGTGAGGGGGATGGGACTGACTAGGGGAGGAGACCGATCGGTGTTCCTACTTAGTAGGAGCACACAATCTGTCTCCTCTACCCTGAAAGAACCAGGATTTGTGTGTTCACATACACAGTTCCTGTTTCTTGCTCTGTCACGAGCAATCGCAGCTGCCCGGCCGCCATCACGCTCCGGGGCCATGCTGCGGACACGCATCTGCCAAAGCGTCCTAAAGAACCGACGTACAGCTAAGACGGCTAGCCCAGTAGTGCCATCCTGCCGCAGTATAACTGCGGCGGCTAGTCCAGAACCGGTTAACTTAAGGCCTGGTTTTTCACTGATGTGATTTCAGATGCGACTTGGGTCACACTGAATCTCATGACAATGGAAACAACAGTGATTCTTCTAATGAAGCTCATTCACATTAATGCAGTGCAGCTGCAATGCAACTTTGGGGAAGGGTCCTGTACTACTTTGGTGCGATACAGTGTCATTTTGTGGTCAATAGAAACGCATCAAAATAACATCTACATGCATGATGCGTTTTTGTGTACAATTTGTGCTGGCTGTTAGGAGCTAGCACCCACCAGCATCATAACCACCAGTGAATCATCCCTGCTGTCGGTATCAAGGGTGAGTTATCAGTCGATTAGGAGGTGGCATCCGCTGGCTTTCCAACAATGAGTCAACATTGCAAACAAAAGAGTCGTCTTTAAAAAAAAAACAGCATGGTGGTCCTGGTCCAATCTGTTTAAAAAAAAAAAAAAAGATGCCTGGGGCCCCCTAAATCCATAGAAAACCTTTATCTGAGCATGCATGGAAAGAGGGGGGCGAGGGAGTGCCTCCCCCTGAACCATACCAGACTGCATTCCCTAAACATGGGGGGGGGGGGGGGGCTTATTGATTAGGACAAGGGCTTCTTCCCCACAACCCTGGCCCCGGTTGTTGTAGCTTATCAAAATCTGAAGCCCACTTTAAGAAGGGGGCCCCCAGATCCCAGCCCCCCATGTGAATGAGTGTGGGGTACATAGCACCCCTACTCAGTCACCCAAAAAAAATCAAAAGTAAATAAAAAACACAAGACAGTTTTTGAGAAATCCTTTTTTTTTTTAAATGTATATACATGTCCCCCATGTAAATCAATCATCAAACAAAATAAATGCTGGTCGTCGACCCGCACAGAAAAAAAAAAAAGCACTACCCGCATTAAAATTAAAATAAAAATAAAAAAAACGGCAAGGTGGTCCCCCCCAATCCTTACCAGGCCATTCAGGTCTGGAATACATTTTAAGGAGGACACAAAAATATTTTCTTTTTAAAAATGTATGAGGTCCCCCTCAAAATCCATACCAAGCCCTTCGGTCTGGTGTTGATTTTAAGGTGAGCCCCACGGCAAAAAAATGCCCCCCCCCCCAAACTTTATACTAGATCCTTATCCAAGCATGCAGCTTGGCAGGCTAAAGAAGGGGGGCAAGTGTATGCCCCCCCTTCTTGAACCATACCATGCCACCTGCCTTTAACATTGGGGGGCACCTTTTTTTGCCAGGGTAGGAGGACCCCCTGGAAAAGCATCTTGTCCCCATGTTGATCAAGACAAGGGCCTTTTCACCACGACCCTGGCTTGGTGGTTGTGGGGGTGCGGGGGGAAGCTTTTTGGAATCTGGAAGCCCCCTTTAAGAAGTTTTGCTTACCTGCGGGGGGAAGCGACGCTGTCATTTGGCAAGTATCAAGCAACAGCTACGTTCGTGTTCAGCAGTTTTTTTTTTTTCATACAGGTCTTAATTGACATCAGGGGACTTTTTCTTTTTTTAAATAAAGGACTTGTCAAAAACTGTCTTTAATTTACTTTTGATTTTTTTTTTTTTTTCGGTGAATAAATTGGATGTATCCCATACTCATTCACATGGGGGAGGGGCGCAGGACCCCTTCTAAACCACTTGACCTCTGGAAGATTTTACCCCCTATATTAGCAAGGCATTTTTTTCTATTTAGCACTATGCTACTTTAACTGCCAATTACTCACCATACAAGACTGTACACAAATTAAATTCATATACCGTATATACTCGAGTATAGGCCGTCCCGAGTATAAGCCGAGGCCCCTGATTTACCACAAAAAAACTGGGAAAAGTTAATGACCCGTGTATTAGCCGAGGGGGGGAAACGGAGCAGCTACTGTAAGTGGAAAAGAGTGTCAGCAAATGCCCATCTACATGTCCCCTGTGTCCTATACAACCCCCCGTGTCCCCAGTGCAGCCTACCTGTGCCCATCGATCCGGTGTCCCGCTGTCCGGTGTCCCTCGGGGGCCGCTGTCCGGTGTGCGGTGTCCCTCGGGGCCGCTGTCCGGTTGTCCTGCCGATCAGCGTACACGCTGAGGCGCCAGGCGCCATTGCAGGTTTGAAAGCCGCGCCTCCTCCTCCTCCTCGTCCGTGATAGGAGGAACACTCGGTTTTCCCAGCAGTCCGCCTATCACGGATATTCTCTCATCCTCGTCCATGAGATGAGAATGACAGAACATCCGTGATAGGCGGAACACTGTACTGCTGGGAAAATTAGTGTCCGCCTATCACGGACGGGCGAGAGGAGGCGGCGCGGCTTTTGAACAGTGCCGTCTGTCTACATGACAAGCTGTTCATGTAGGCAGACCGCACTGACTCGAGTATAAGCCGAGAAGGGGACTTTCAGCCCTAAAAAAAGGGCTGAAAATCTCGGCTTATACTCGAGTATATATGGTAATTTTTTTCACACAAATAGGAGCTTTCTTTTGCTTATATTTGATCACCACGTTTATTTTTTATTATATAAATAAAAATGGACCAAAAATGAAAAAAATAATTTAAACTTCTATTTTCTACTTTATGTTATAAAACATATCCAATAAAATAAAAATGTCTTCATAAATTTAGGCCAAAATGTATTCTACTACATGTGGCAAGTGCTAGTGATCGGGGGTAGGGATGAGCCGGATGTTCGTGTCGAACGTAAGTTCGACTCGAACATCGGGCGTTCACCTGTTGGCCGAACAGCGAACAATATGCAATGTTCGTGGCAAATTCAATTTTTTTTTTTTTAAACTGACATTTTTTTCTGGAGCAGTGATTATTTTTTAATGCTTAAAAGTGAAACAATAAAAATTAAATATTACTTTAAATATCGTGCCTGGGGGGTGTCTATAGTATTCCTGTAAAGTGGCACATTTTTCCCATGTTTAGAACAGTACCACAACAAAATGACATTTATAAAGGAAAAATTGTCATTTAAAACTGATCACAGCTGTAAGGAATTGTCGGGTCTCGGCAATATAGATAAAACTTATTGAAAAAAAGAGCATGGGTCCCCCCCCCCCCCAGTCCATTACCAGGCCCTTTGGGTCTGGTATGAATATTAAGGGGAACTCTGAAACAAAAAAAAAATTAAAAATTGCGTGCGGGTCCCCCCAAAATCCATACCAGACCTGATTTTAAGGGGAAGCCTGCGCCAAAATAATAATGAAAAAAAATGGCGGGTGGGTCCCCCTGATAATCCATACCAGACCCTTCAGTTCTGGTATGGATTTTAAGGGGAACCCGTGCCAATTTTTTTGTTAAAAATGGGGTGGGGATCCCCTCAAAAATACATACCAGACCCTTATCCGAGCACGCAACCTGGCAGGCTGCAGGAAAAGAGGGGGGACGAGAGAGCGCCCCCCCTCCTGAACTGTATCAGGCCACATGCCCTCAACATGGGGAGGGCGCTTTGGGGTCTGACCCCAAAGCACCTTGTCCCCATGTTGATGGGGACAAGGGCCTCATCCCAACAACACTTGCCCGGTGGTTGTGGGGGTATGCGGGCGGGTAGCTTATCAGAATCTAGTATCAGAATTGGTAATTGGGTATATTGTACCCCTACCATTTCACTTCTTATATGTGACAATTCTTATATAGCTGAGAGTGGGGCCACCCAGTGATGTAACGGGTGACCCCTGACCCCCTCTGACACCAGGGGGGCTTTGGTGAGGGCTTGGTTGGCATTGTGGGCCAAATCTTGTGCCAAAAGAAAGAGCTGAACTTAGGTTTTAAAGTTGACGCATGGGAACAGCATGGCGTTTCTCTGGGTTAAGAGGAGCTAGGAGTTGTGAGATGTCTCTTGCAGGAAGCATCTGCTGTACAGGCTTTTAGCTTGAGAATCCTGTGCAAATAAATGGAGTTTAGCACTATTCTGGATATTTGTCTCATGACCTGTTCCAGGGCATCAGAAAAGAAGAGCAGATGGAAGTTCTTGTTTGCTCGGCAAATTTATGAACCTGAAAGACAGGGTCAAGTTGGTTGCTCATAGTCCTGGTCCACTTAGCTGCAGTTTGACATACAGATCTAGCAGCAAAAGCTGGTTAATTTGCCTCATCTCCCCCTCCTGTGCCACAGTTGGCACCTTTTGGGGGGGGGGGGGGGCAGGATATCTTTGACAGGTATTCTGCCACCCACTTCCAGGAGTCCGTGCCGCGGTCCATGACGTCACCTCAGCTGCGGTGCCAACATCGCTGGACTCCATGACAGGTAAGTGTTCTATTATTAAGAGCCAGCAGCTGCAGTATGTGTAGCTGCTGGCTTTTAATTTTTTTTTATTTTGGGCGGACCTCCGCTTTAAAAAGCATCTCAAAGTTTGTCAATAAAATCTTTAAAGGATGGAACATCTTCAATTGGTACAGTGAAATGTTTGCTAAGGACAATGATGGCAGGGTCAACCACAGGAATAGCCTACTTTTTTGTAAACTCTTTTTCCACTGGACAAAATGTAAATCTTTCAGGAGTAACCCAGTCATCAAAGACTGCACATTCTGTTTATGAACAGGGAATGTTTTGCAAGGCCAAGAAGGTCTCTTTGTACCCAAAGAAATGTAGGCAAGACCAAGGAGAGTCAATTTGTACAATGCCAAGGCTTTTGCAGACATAGCTATTCAATGTTAGCTAGCATGTTGTTTGAAGCTCCCTCTTCAATAGAGTGACAGTGTTGGGGAGAGAAATCCAATGCAACTTCCTCCAACAATGCCTCCATGTCCTGCTTATTCACTCTAGTATTGGCATATCAGGGTCTGACTCTGGTTAAGAAACTGGATTAAGAGCAGAGGTGGGTCTTTTTGAGCTCTGGACAAAGATGACTAAATTAAAGGACATGGAAATTGGAAGAATTTTTTTTTTTTTTTGTCAAGCAGACTACTTGTTGTGTGCCTGAAATAGAACTACAATTGAATGTGGAGACCATTGTTAAGACTGTCTAATAATCCTACAATGTGATAACAAACTAAATAAGAATGTAAACAACAATATATAATACACAATACATAATATCCATTAATTAATATTGATGAAGTCACGTGAGCAATGATGCAACGTGTCAGGGAGGAGTCAGGTGTCATCACTTCCTAGGTCACGGCCGAGACCAGGAAGTACTCTGTTCTAGTTATCCAGAATATTTACTGTAAGTCACTACATTTTGTTTTATAATAAAATTGTGTTGGACTACTACACAATAGGTATATTCCTTTATATTACATGCCTTCATCTTACTTGCCAAGTCTGAAGCCTTCTACCAGTGACCTGTTAGTGCTGAGACGGTCGGAGGAGATCGGTCGATTGCTGGCTTTCCATCTGGTTCCTGATTGCAGGCTTTACCTGACCCGTAGGGGTCTTGCATAGAGGTGAGAGGCTGGGGGAATCGTGTGGCGCACCACGGATTGCTGCTAAGGATTGGAAGAGTTTGAAACCGATATTTCTTTGCACATGCACTTTTCTACTAAATTGTTTTTGCATGAACTGTTATATGAAGATTTGTCTTCAGTCACGCCGGAATTATTGTAGTTCATTGGACTATGCACTTATTCTTTATCTTGTCCTGTACACTTTGGTTTTGCGCATTAGTTCCTTTTCCTTTTCAATGTTAAGACTGGTTCCTGCTCAGATGCAAGTGATGCATCATCACTCTGAGTTTAAGTGTTGTGTGGGCCTTTGGCAGAGCGGGTGGGACGAAGCACCTGAGTACCTTATAAGGGCCCTAGGCAGAAGTAACTTTGAGGTATGAGACCAGTGATGTGATGTGACATCTGGTCATCCACCTTGAACTAAGCCTGAGTGTTTGAATTTTAGTACCAAGTTTGAAAAGTTTACACTGTAAAGTGAATACATTCCAAACATAGCCCTGTATGTTTCGTTTTACACAGTAATGGTCAAATATACAGGATGACCCTTTCTTACCTGTTCACTACTGTGGACTGGATATACAGTCCTGAATTCACCTGTCACAGTTGGCAAAGCCCTGGAAGGCTATTTAGGGACTATGGGGTTGATTTACCAAAGGCAAATACACTTTTCACTTGGAAGTGCAGTCGCTGTATTTCTGAGGGGAAGATCAAAATGAGGGGAAGCTCTGCTGATTTCTATCACCCAATCATGTGCAAGTAAAAATGCTGTTTTTTCTTTTCCTTGCATATCCTCCCCCTCAGATGTACAGCGACTGCACTTCCAAGTGCACTTGTAGTGCAAAGTGGATTTGCCTTTAGACCCCTTTCACACTAAGCTGCCCCGGGCATCAGCGGTAAAGCGGCACTATTTTTTTTTTACGCACCGCTTTACTGTAGATTTAGTGGCGCTAAAGGGGGTTAAATCTGCCCGCAAAATGCTGCTGTAGCGGCGCTTTGCCGGCGGTATAGCAGCGCTGCCCCATTGTTTTCAATGGGCAGGGGCGCTTTAGGAGGGGTGAGTTCGCCACTCCTAATGTGCTCCAAAGAAGCTGCTGGCAGGACTTTTTCTGACGGCTTGCCAGCACACCGCTCCTGTGTGAAAGCCCTCGGGCTTTCACACTGGAGTGAATGGAGCCACTGTTTCAGGGCGATTTGCAGGCGATATTTTTAATGCTATAGTGCCTGCAAAGCGCCTCAGTGTGAAAGGGGTCTTAGTAAATAAACCCCTATGTTCCATATCGATGAACCATGACTCTGGACCTGTATGGCACCCCGTGCTAACTCAATGCATTGCCCAAGTGCCAATGTGAATTTCCTGTGAATGATTCAATGCCTGAAGCAACATTACAGGCCAGTCCCAAAGTGTGGGGTCTGGGTACAGCTCCAAAGGTTTTACTGGAGTTGTACTGTTTCGGATACATTGCTTCTAGAAGCATTAGAAGACAGTGAGGTTTGATTTAAGAATTCTAGGAAAATAATAAAAGAAAAAATAATAAACGATTGAAGCTGTTTTTTCCAGGAAGAAAAAGAAGTCCATCGTCTACAGCAGGGTTAGGCAACCTAGGGCCCTCCAGCTGTTGTGGAACTACATTCCCCATGAGGCATTGCAAGGCTGGCAGTTACAATTACTCCCAGAGGCATGATGGGACTTGTAGTTCTGCAACAGCTGGAGGGCCCCAGGTCGCCTACCCCTGATCTACAGACACTAGAAAAAAAACAGGAGGAGCGAGTGGGGCATGGTCATATGGGAGAGGTCCCAGCAGGACGTGTCCTTAAAAGCTTGCCAGTGTCTAATCACCTGATGGTATGAGCCTTTAACATTAGGTGTATCAATAAGTTGCCTGTGTCTTGTACTCAGTGGCGGAACTACAGCCATAGCAGCACATGCAGGCGCTATGGGGCCCGCAGCCAAATGGGGCCCGTTGAGGACAGGCGCTGCGGCTCCGCGGGTGAGAGCGGCGGCTCCAGGGGCGTGAGCGGGCTGGCCAATCAGGGAGCTGGCGGGCGGGGGAGCAGAGAGATGACATCATCTCTCACTGCCCGATGCCCGCCCTGCATCCCTCCAGTGCTGTTCCCCCCTCACTGTGTAGACAGCCTGGGAAGCAGAGAGGTGACATTATCTCTCTGCTGCCTGACTGATAATCAGCTGTCACTGACTCAGTGACACAGCAAGTGACAATCCGTAATGTGTGGCAGGTGACGTGGCAAGTGACAATCCGTGATGTGACAATCTGTAATGTGGCAGGTGACGTGGCAAGTGACAACCGGTGACGCGGCAAGTGACAATCCGTAATGTGTGGCAGGCGACGTGGCAAGTGACAATCCGTGACGTGACAATCTGTAATGTGGCAGGTGACGTGGCAAGTGACAATCCGTAATATGTGGCAGGTGACGTGGTAAGTGACAATCCGGGATGTGGCAAGTGGACAATACGCAACATGTGGCAGGTGACATTTCGCAACATGTGACAAATGGACAATCCACAACATGTGGCAGGTGATGTGGCAAGTGACAATCCGTAATGTGTGGCAAGTGACAACCCGGGATGTGGCAAGTGACAATCCGTAATGTGTGGCAAGTGACATGGCAAGTGAAAACCCGGGACATGGCAAGTGACAATCCATAATGTGTGGCAAGTGACGTGGCAAGTGACAACCTGGGAAGTGGCAAGTGACAATCCATAATGTGTGGCATATAACGTGGCAAGTGACAATCCGTGATGTGACAATCTGTAATGTGGCAGGTGACAATCCATAATGTGTGGCAGGTGACATTCTGCAACGTGTGACAAGTGACAATCTGCATCTGGTGGCAGGTGACGTGCCAAGTGACAATCCGGGACGTGGCAAGTGGACAATCTGCAACATGTGGCAGGTGACATTCTGCAACGTGTGACAAGTGACAACCTGCATCTGGTGGCAGGCAACGTGGCAGGTGATGTGGCAAGTGACAATCCGGGATGTGGCAAGTGGACATTCCGCAACGTGTGACAAGTGACAATCTGCATCTGGTGGCAGGCGAGGGTGGCAAGTCACACTCTCTGGGCTCCCACTGATTCTGCATTATGGTGAGTTGAACTATTTCATTTTATATAACAGAACAGAAATTGGTTAGAAGGCATGGAGGTCAGCGATGTGTGTTCAGGGGCTGCATACAGTATATTGCATACTTTGTTGTTCAAAATTAATATAAGCTGTTGCCTGGGTACTGTGCCACATGAGTGTGGTAATCTGTTGTTCAATGGCAGTAGTTAATTTTTTTTTTGTGTGGGGGGGGGGGGCTGTTTGCAGGGGGGCGGGGGGCCCATACAACATTTTGCTATGGGGCCTTGTGATTTCTAGTTACGCCCCTGCCTGTACTGCATGATTAAGATACATCTTTTCTTAGTTGAATGATTTCTACATATAGGAGAAACTATAAGCACATTTAAAACACAGAGCAGAGTCTGGCTGTCAATCTGACACGGAGCTGAAGCTTCTTCTCAAATTTTGAAACCTTCTTAATTCTCAGGTCCAGCTTTGCTTATTAGGAGTGCTGACCGTGGCTCCTGTATAAAGAAAGCAGTGGCGGAACTACCGCCATAGCGACCCACGCGTTCGCTATGGGGCCTGCAGCCAAGTGGGGCCCCGTCCTTGTTCCCAAATATTGCTTTTCGCTGCCTGCCGCCGCCGCTAGAGGTTCGCGGCTGGCGGAGATATGGTCTCCGCCAGCCGCCATTTTCCATAAGACCAGACGAATTAGACAGCGAGCCTGCCGAGTTGCTGCAGTAGAAATAGAGCTGTGGCGCCGCCCACCCCCCGCCCCCTGTCTGTCATCTGTGACCTGCTGTGGAAAGGGGTGGGGGTTGGGCGTTGCCACAGCTCAATTTCTATTGTAGCCGGCCGGCTCCTCCTCTATTTTGTTCCCCCCTTGGAGACACTGCTGTTGGGATACAGAAGGGCTCCAATGGGGGGGGGGGGACACCTGAGATGTAAGGAGGCACTCTGCTGGCTGGGGACACCTGAGATGTAAGGAGGCACTCCGCTGGCTGGGGACACCTGAGATGTAAGGAGGCACTCTGCTGGCTGGGGAAACCTGAGATGTACGGAAGCACTCCGCTGGGGACACCTGATGGCATCTGGTGGCAGGCGACGTGGCAAGTGACACACTCGGGGGTCCCACTGATTCTGATTCTGCATTATGGTGAGTTGAAGTATTTAATTTTATATTACAATGTAATAATAGAAATAATGCGCTTCAATCACCCTGACACCATAACAACCGTGGTGCTGGGATGATTGAAGCGCCAACACCAGGTGTTTGGAGTATCTTTATCTGCTGATTGTTAAACTTTCTAGAATACACATATTTCTATTGTGGTGTAGGATCTTGGCCTGCTGTCCCTTCATTCCTCTTTTTTCTTCCTCTCTCTCTCTTTCTTTCTTTGTTTGTTTCTCCCTCCATCCCTTGTTCATTTCAGACTCTAACCACACCCCTTTGAGTCACGCCCCTTTAAGCCAAGCCCAATATTACGATGAAACCAAGCCCATACTTCGCCGTGGCACGCTTTGCACGGCGCATTTTTCTTTCCTCACTAGGCCACACCTACAAACAAATGCCCACCCCCTAATTTTAATAAGACTCCGCCCACCGACAAAAAGTGTCCTGGTGAGCATGAGGAATGTAAGTTTACTGTTAAGCCTCTCGGGCCCCGTGAGTCCGGCCTTGTCCCGACACACGCAGCTGCATAGAGCAGGAGCACAGACTAGAGTGGGCGGGAGCAGATAGCACGAGCGCACCTGTAAAGGTACATCGTTTTCGGCACATGAGGAGGCTCTGGAGTCTGGATAGGAGGTAGGAAGAGAGTGGGAGACAGACTGTTTTGCACAGATAATTTTTTTTTTTTTTTTTTTTTGGGGGGGGGCTAAACAACATTTTATTATAGGGCCCTGTGATTTCTAGTTATGCTCCTGAAAGAAAGCCTTGAATTCTGAAACAAATGTGTTTTATAAATGAAAGCGGTTCCCATATAACCCATATTCCTTTATTAGTTCTTGATAACCCCTTTCTCTCCCTCTTCCCTAAGCTATTTCTTTTACAGTTTGGATGTAAAGTGCTGTTATTTTCATCTAGTTAATTTGATATATACAGCAAAAGCATTTAATTTGTAAATCTTTTAAAATAAATTGTTTAACGGTGATTAAAATAATGTAATTGGGCATTAAGTTTAATTGCACATGCTGCCTCAAACCACTGAAGTACCATACTGTATATTAGTATAGTGAATTGCAATACTGACAAATGTGTAGGTTAAGTATTATTTACGTATGTCATTTTTACTTGTTATTAAATACTGTACACATTTTAAACAGCAGAATTTTAGGTGGAAAGAGTGTAGAGTCACATTTACTGAACATTCTGGTATTTACCCTTCTTTATGCATCTTGGGTAGTTGAGCACACCGTCCAAGCACTGAATTCTCAGAAGCTTTTCATCAGATATCTCATATCCGTTTATGCACTCAAATGACATCATATCAGAATGTTCACTGTAGACTTTGTCGTTTTTTTTTTTTTTTTTTTATTTGTAGGCCATTTAATCTGTATATTGTTTTGTTCCATGTCAGTTTCTTTTGCTGTACAAGGTACTGAAAACAAGTAAAAGTTATAATTGTTTTAAACACAAACAATAACATAAAGAACATACTTAAATAATTTTTGTGCATACTGTAAATAAAGAATATTCAAGAATAAATATGTCTAATAGTCCACAATTCTTAATATAAAATATTTATAGGAGTACAATATAACTTGCCATGTGCCCTGTCACATGGAGCATGTAGTGCACTCCAATGTCACAGCAATGGGAACACACTGCAATAAAAACACATTAGTAGAATGAAAAAGGTTTAGAACATATGCCAAATGCTTACTGTTACCTGTGTTCCTGCTGACTCTCTAGGACAATGTGTCCTATTGGTGACAAAGACAGAAACAGAAATGGTACAAAAGTCTTAAGCCTTCTCCATTGTATCCAAAATAAACATTTGGAATGAAATTGTACTTCCTATGCACAATGCTATCACCACCTGCCCAACATCAACAGACAGTCATGCAAAGAGAAGGAATGGAAAGTTGTTTTTGTTGCTTCTACTGCACTAGACATTCAAGCGAGTCATTTTTTTGGCCTATATACATTTCATGTCTGGTACAATATCAGAAACCCATAATCTTCCATGCTTTTATTGATCTTTTAGGGCTGGGGTCTCCAAACGTTTCAGTACCTGGACCACATTGTATTTTTTACAAATATTTGTGGGCAAAAAAAAAACATAATTTTTTTAATGAATTAATAAAGTTTTACTTGGGAGTTTTTTTTATCTTTGCAATCAACATGATATGATTCAGAACAGTAAAATCAATTCAATAAAACAAAGCAAAGAAATTCCAAAGAGATTTGAGCTATTAATAAAGGTTGAAGAAAAATACATTTCATCTGCACCTTTTTCATCAGAGTCCCCTTTAAATAAGAGTCCCCCCCCCCCCCGTACATTAGGATCCCCATCAGATTCCCCCTTTTATCAGAGCAGAGAGCTGGAGACTTTGCACATCAGCTGGATAAAATCTTGTAGCAGGGGGCGTGGTTTAGCGCTCAGTGAAGATGGCTGCCTGAGCAGGAAACTCCGCTGCAACAAAGGGACTTTTCCATGTATGTTCCCCCTTATTGCTAATGTTGTTGGGAAAATCGGATGCCCCTTGTGCTAATTCCCACACTCTCAGCTTGGGAAGAACCTCCTTGCGTTATTCCAATCACAGCAGCTGGCCACTCAAGAGCTGTCTCCCCCAGCCTCCCCACCACCATTCATGGTTCATAAGACACTTACACTGGTTTATAAACAGACAAGGAAAGAATCGGATCTGGTGTTGGACTTTATACAACAGAGCAGACCAAAAATGTGTCCAGCGCAAGAAACACCCTAAAAGTCACTAACATCCTCTTATATGATGATAATAATAATAAACAATTGGTGATGAATAGCAGTGTCCGCAATTGATGAGGCAGGACAGGAGTCCACCCATATACAGACAGATGGGATCTGTCAGATAACCACTGCTGCCAATCAGACCTAGGGTGACCCTAATGTGCAGTCACTTCAATATCTAAGCTTGAGTTGCCAAGATATCACTAATATGACAGTTAAGGGAGCTGCAATCTATGTTAAAGCAGAGCTCCACCCAAAGGGGGAAGTTCTGCTTTAAGGCCTCCTCCCCCCTCTCCTCTTCTCCAAATAGCATTTTTTTTTTTTGGTGGGTGGTCTCGCAGGTACCTGGTGTTTACAGGTACCTGCTTCCACATCCGCTTGGATTGCACAAGATGTCTGATTTGCAGTCAATCACTTCAGATATCAAGAACACCAAATCTGAAGGAGCAATTGCGAGGAGCGACTGACCGACTAAATGGAGGTGGAACAGGCGGCAGGGCGCCATGACGCCGACATACAAGAGCTGCAGAGCCATACAGCATTGCATTCTCAACCTTTTATTAAACTGCAGCGGAAAATAGAGGATTTGGACAATCGAGGCTGGATTAAAGGCATCCTGAAATCAGTCAAAACATGCCAAAATTTCCTCAGCCTTACAAGTATTGTTTAATAAACTCCTGACGAGACCCCAGGATACATTGGTTGAATTGGAATGAGCTCATAGAGCTCTCTGACCCAGAGGAAGAAAAGGAGGTCCTCCTAGGGACAATATACTGTATGTTGCTTTATTGATTACAGACTGAAAGAGGAGGTGTATCAGAAGGCTATAGACCAAGAGGAATTCACTTTGCCATCCTTATGATCTCTGCATACCAAGATCTCTTGGGCCACAAGAATCACTGACTTCCCTTTCTGCTTGATCCTGCGAAGAAGTCGTGGACGCAGGCAGAAAAGGAGGGAATGCAGAAATCAGTAAAACTGATTCCACGGGAACACCAAGGCACCTGTTCCACATGCTAGCGGATCCTTTGTTCTTGACACTTTCTTGTTGAACCTGGAGGCAAAACAGTTCTACGTCTGGGATCCCCCATCTTTGACATATTGTCAGGAAGATATCGGGGTGAAGGAACCATTCTCCTGGGAACAACTGCTGGCGACTCAAATAGACCGTCTACCAATTTTCTATTCCTAGAATGAAAAACTGCAGCTAGGCAAGGTACTTTGTTTTCTGCCCAAGATAGGATATGATTCACCTCTTTCTGGGCCGCACAACTTCTTGTGCCCCCTTGGTGATTGATATAGGTCACTGCTGTGGCATTGTCGGATTGGATCCTGACAGGACAGCTCCGTAAACTAAACGTCCAGGCCCTCAGGGCCAAGCGCTCTGCCCGAATCTCTAGAATGTTAATGGGCAAGGTCATTTCTGATCTGGACCACTTTTCTTGGACAGTTGCCTCTTCCAGGACTGCTTCCCAACCTAAAAAAAGGTTGGCATAAGTTACCACTTTCCAGGTAGCTGGTAGGAAGGATTATTCCCTTTTGCAGATTTTTGGTTACCAACCACAAACTGAGGCTCCGGCGCACCCTTGGAGTCAGACACATTGGGAAATCTAAAGCTTGGACCTTCTTGTTCCAAGCCAATAGGATACTGTTTTGCAGCAGCCTCAAATGAAACTGAGGCTAAGGAATGGCCTCGAATGAAGCCACCATATTTCCCAACAACCTCATGCAAAGCCAAATCAAAGGATTCTTCTTTGCTTTGACCACTGGAATTAGTTCCATTATGGCGTTGATCTTTCTCTAGGTTGAGAATCCAACCTAGGTATCCCAGGTAGTTGACTGTGGTGACCATACTTTGGTCTAAGCGGGCTGCCAACTGGTCTATCAAGAGCAGATCGTTTAGGTAAGCTATAATCGTTATACCTTGGGCCCTTAATCTGGCTAGAGGAGGGGCCAGAACCTTTGTAATCACTCAAGGTGCAGTAGCTAGACTGAAAAGCAGAGCTACAAACTGAAAATAAAGATTTTGTACCTTAAAAAGTAGATATTTCTAGTGAGCGGAGAAATAGGCCCATGGAGGTATGCATCCTTGATGTCGATTGACGTCAAAAGTTCTCCTCCTTGTAGGATGGAGACAACTGATTGGATTGACTCCATGCGAAAAAGAGCAGATAGGAACCGGTTTAGGTTTCTTGAGATCCAGAATGGGATTGACATCTCCATTTGGTTTTGTCGTCAAAAAAGGTTTGAATAACACCCCAACCCCTGCTCTTTCATGGGGACCACCATGACCACTTTTTGTCAAAAGATGGCCCAATGCTAGAAAGAGAGACTTTTTTTTCTCTGGACCATTAGGAACGTTTGATCTGAGAAAACGAGGAGAGGGGAACTCTTGGAACTCCAGTTTGTACCCTAGAGTTATTGAAGAAGCCACCCATCTCTCTTGACACTCTTTCTGCCAGACCCTTGAGAACTGCAGAAGTCTTCCCCCCACTCGAGCGAGCTGGGGCGCCACCTCATAAGGAGGCTTTAGTATTTTGTTTTGTAGGTTTCCTCCCCCAAGACTTATTTTGTCCCTGGGGTTGACCCTGAAGATTACCTCTTGAACTTGACGGCGGAAGCCGTCGTGACTGCCTGGAGGCTGATGCCCCTGGCACTGAAGAAGGGGCATTTTTAAATGAAATACATTTACTCCTTTTCTTAAATGGCAAAGGGGTACTTTTTCCACTAGAAATTCTTTGGATGTATTATCCAAAACATTCCAAACAGCCATTTCACAGCAGAAAGGAAAACTAGCCAGGAGTTTTTTTGCATGACGCTTTGGCTTACCAATTTTTCAACCATAGTATTCTATACATATGTACCAGCCCAGCGAAAGGCTCATAGCGTTTATTGAAAACATAAAGCTACTAGAAGCTTGCCAGATCCCAGGCCTGCTGAACAGGGATAACCTTGAGCACCTGTTTAAACTGGTCTCTCAAGGACTGACATATACCAATTACTGTTAGCACAGGCTGAGACACTCAACCTGCCATAGAAATCAATATGTTTTTTTAATAGAATCTCAAACTTTTTAAACGTTGGATCCCTAAGCATTTGAACATTGTCTGCCGGACAAGTCAAACCTTTATTCAGAAGATATAGCAGCGTCAATTACTGGTATCTCCCACCTTTAGTAAATTTTTTCCTCCATAGAATAAAGTGTAAAAAAATTTTTTTAGGAGGGAAAAAATGCTTATCTGGGGGATCCCACTCAGAATACATGTCTTTCCAGCAATAAATGAACAGGAAAGGCATGCACAACTTGAGGAGGCTTTAGCGAACCCAAACAAGAAGTGGACACTCAGTTAAGGGTAGCATAAATGTGAATCGGACCAATTCAGTAAGAAATTGCACCCACAATCTCAGATTGTGAAGCTGATCCTTCCGCATTTGACCACTCAGAAGACGAGTCATCAGCCTTTTAAAGGTCCCCTGAGAGAAAATCATCTTCATCGGCCCCCAGATCCTCAGCTTGAGGGTCCTGGGTAATGGAAGGGAACCTGTCGCATTTTATCCCACTCTGGGATGCGATTAAAGCCGATAACCTTTCTTCCAATCCTATCAAGGCTGAGGAAAAAAAAAACTTATTTTTTTTAGTAAAATAGACAGAGGCTGCAGTGTTGGAAACAGTTGCAAACATTTCATGGACCAATGGCTCACCCTAACCAGCCACCCCAGAACTCTCAGGGGAGGATGCCATTGTAGAGATGAGTTTTAGGCTTTTCAGAGCTTGAGGGAGACCCTTTTAGACCTATTTTGGGGTTTTTCCACCTCCCCTTCCGACCATAGCCCGATGCATAAATGCAGAGGTACTACCAGAAAAAAATTGCATCCACTGCTTGAGCAATAGTCCAGCAACTGCTATTAAGCTTAGCCTGATGCTCTTAGTAAATGTGCCAAGGGAATGCCTGTAAGTAAACTAGATGGGGTAAATGGGCGGTCTTAAGAGGGGAATACCCATTTGTGATTGGCCGTGACGTAATGGCGGCCGATTACATGGTAAACAGTCATGCCCAATGGCTGTTCACCCCTGTCGGTGACACGCTGTGTCTCTGGGACACGCCACCACCAACAGTGCAGGGCTGCGAGCCTGCGATTGTGCGCATTCCCTGTGTGAATGGGCCGCCGTCATATGACGTCAGCCCAGAACGAGAGCCGCACCATTCCGCCGTCATATGACGGTGGGCAGGCGGCAACAGGTTAATATTAGATTGATCTTTTTCTCTTCTGTCCCCATCGATATTAGTCGCTCCGGGCCATTTGGGGGATCCTATAGGGGCCGTTCTGGAGCACCCTTTGTGAGCGACTATTGTTGGGCCCTGGGTTATCTTTTGTGTGCATTCATGGGCTTGAGGCCACACCATTTTTCCAAGCTTTTTAATCTGGATCCAATATCTTTGAGTTTCTATGCAAGTTGTACAGTCAGTTGTTTTACATATAATTTAGCAACTCAACATTTTGAGGTCATGCTTGTTTTTAAAAATGCATACATTCTTATACTTTTCTTTTATCAATTGTAGACATATTCACGTCCTGTTGTAAACCACCTACCCCTGAAGAAGAGAACCAATATTGCAGACTCGAAACGCGTTGAATTATTTTAAGTAGTGGTTGCTCTCGACTGTCTTGTTATTGCATCTCTCTGTATCCTGTATATTTTATGTACTGCATATCTAATTTTTAAACTCTACTCTAATAAAATAATATATTTTTTACAATTACGGTTTGAAGAGTAGATGAATACTGCCCCTTAAAAGTCCCATTTAGAGAAAAACTTTTTTCAAACTATCTTGTTCAGGGATGTGGGTCAGTTATTCTCATTGTTTGACAAAAAGCACCATTTAGCAAATTCTTGGGTCAAGGAAGGATCCCCTTCTTCAGCCTGAATTCACTGCCCATCACTTTTTTCAGCCCAAATTCACTGTCCGCCACCTTCTTCAGCCCAAATCCCCCCCCCCCCCCCCCCAACTTCTTCAGTTTAGGATCACTGATCCTACCTACTTCAGCCCAAATTCACTGCCCGCCACCTTCTTCAGCCTAAATTAATTGCCCACCACCTTCTTCAGCCAAAAATTCCCTGCCCCCATCTTCAACCCAAGATCACTGCCTCCACCTCCTTCAGCCAAAATTCCCTGCCCACACCTTCTTCAGCTTAAATGCACTGTCCCCACCTTCGTCATCCCAAATTCACTGCTTACCATCTTCTTCAGCCCAAATCCACTGCTCCCCACTTTCTTCAGCCAAAACTTCTTGCCCACCTCATTCTACACTGCTCCCCACCTTCTTTAGCTCAAATTGACTGTCCCCACGGTCTTTAGCTCTATTCACTGTCCACCACTTTTACAAATCTCCCAGACAAGTCAACCCAACCACATTCACACAAATTAAAAGGGTGAAAAATACATGCTGCTTCACAAAGCCTGGAATCTTGCATTCATAGGTCCGCTCTAGCCAGTGTCACTCTGTAGGCCACAACCATGCCTGCTTACCACCTATTAAGTACTGTTTACCACCTAAAAATAGTGCACAGCAGCATAGACTTCTGGTGCGGTGTGGCAGGAATGCGCCATGACTGCATGACATCATCATTTGCCTCTCAATGAGTAGGTGCGGGTGTGCCCCACAGCCTCTGCCAGACCCTCCCCCGGCCCCGCCGGTGCCTGCACCTGCCGAATACAGGATCGGTACCAGGATGCAGCTGCTAATAGAATGGCGTTCCTGCTGTGGAAAAAGTACAGGAACGCCATTCCAATACATTCAAGCAGGACTCAAGCCCTGAGGGACAGTAAAACAGGATGAAAGACTGGACCCTGGGATCGAAGGTCCTCCTAAAGAGACAGTCACTAGGGAGCGCCTGCAACCAGCCACACATCAGCGTACCACAGACGACCAGGTCTGGAGCCACCATGATGACCGGAATCTCTTCGATCTCCATCGTTTGAAGCAGCCAGGGGAGCAGCTTGAGATTAGTAATTGCAGAAATTAGGCAATACTAAGTCCACGGCGCCACCAGCGCATCCACCATGGGATCCTTCGCCCGTGCCACAAACCTCAGGGCGTTCCTGTTGAGGCAGGATGCCAGCATGTTCATGTTGAGCATTGTCCAGTGTAGACATAGCTGCTGGAACACATCCGGGTGCAGGGACCACTCTCCCTGATACAGCGTCTGGTGGCTGAGATAGTATGCCTGCTAAGTTACAATGCTTGGAATGTGAACGATGGAGAGATCCAGAACAAACCATTCCACCCACCAGAAAATGTGAGATACCTCCAGAGCCGCTGCTTCGCTCCACTAGTTCCCTTCATGATTGACATAACCCACCATGGTGGCGTTGTCCGACTGTATCCTGACTAGCAGCCCCAGAAACAAGTCGTCCAGTGCTCCAGGGATAACTAGATTGCTCATAGCTCCAGGACATTGATAGGCAGTCAAGCTTCCTCTGGAGTCCAGAGATCTTGAGCCGAACACGGGCCCAGGACTCCTCCCCAGCAGAACCAGCTGGTAGCCATGACTACAGTCCAGCGGAGAGGAGAAAAGACTTCCCAACCTGTAGTGAGGGAGACCGGAGCCACCAGAAGGGATAAGTCTTTGTCGACTGGTCCAGACATATCTGGCTGTCCAGGGAAACAGAAGATCTGTCCCATTTCGACATAATTACCCTCTGCTGAGCCCCAACATGGAACTGCGTTTACGGGACTGCTATGAAGGTGGACACCATTAGACCCAGAGCCTGCATGGAAGATTGCAGAAAGGACCACTTGAGGGACAACAGCAGTTTGACCGCAGTGCAAAGCTTCTAGAATTTGTCCAGCGGAAGAAATACCTTGGCCTGCTCTGAATCAAGAACCAGTCCCAGATACTCCAGTTTCCTGGTTGGGGCCAAGGCAAACGTCTTGAGCTGCAAGACCTAACCGAAGTCCTGCCAGAAGTGCTTGGTGATCTAGACACTGTCCTTCAAGGCCAAGTGAGTCACAGCTTGCCAGAGCAAGTCATCCAGGTACCCGATCACAGCAATCCCTTAATGTCTCAGTAAGGCTAGGCCCGGAGCCAAAACTTTGCTAAATACCTGGGAAGTGGCGTGAAAAACAGACCAAAGGAAAGCACCACAAACTGATAATTCGTTGATGCCCCTCAAAGATGGGCATGTGCAGGTGGGTTTTCTTAAAATCAATGGAGGCCAGAAATCCCCCCCCCCCTGAGAAACGAGGCCTTCACAGAGCAGGAGGATTCCATTTTGAACTTTCAAACCCGCACAAAGGCGTTCAACGCGAACCCTATCCTTCTTGGGAACCGTAAATAGATTGGAGTAAAAACCACAGAACCATACTGGCTCAGGAACCGGAACAATCACACCCTAATGAAGCAGGGCCTGTGACACCCAGTACAGAGCTGGAAGGCACTGGATGAGAGGTGAAGATTTAAGGGAAGAAGTTCTCTGGATACCACCAGATCACTGACCCACTTGTCGAAAATAAGGGAGGTCCACGGGCCTGAGAACCAGCAAAGTCGACACCCCACCCCAGAGAGAGGGGTGGGGGTGAACCTTGATGCTGAGGCAGACTTATTCACGGGCATTGAAGTCGTATGGGGCCAGGGGCACTTGGCACCACCTGTGGGAAAAACTCAAAAGGTTTGGAGCCTTTGTCCGAAGATTCAGGGGTACATAAAAACCTCTTATGAGGAGTGACGGAAAGCCTGGACTTTGAGCACAGTTCATTCCCCTTATTGGATTGAGAAAGGTACTCTTGCCACACGTCAGGTTCCTGATGATATCTTACAAGGTAGCTACAAAAAAGCTTACACCCTGTAAGGGCAAATCTACCAGGGCATTCCCCCTTGAGCCAAAGCACCCACCGAAGTACCACCACTGAGATGTAGAGCTTGGAAATAAGAGGAGCAGCAATGAGGGACGTGTTACACATACATTTCCAACCCAGGACAAACTGGTCCGCCAGTTCCACATATGCCTTGTGACTGTCCATAAGAGGTGCCGAGTTCTTTCTACCTAGTGTCCTACACCCGGTAGGTGGTGCTAAAAAACCCTATCAGTCTTAATAATGAAGAAATCATGAAGAAGAGAGAAGCTGTGTCCATTAATGGATGAAAGAGACAAGAAATTAATAAATATGGGGTATAGAAAGGGCTGCATTGATTGAAGATAAGGAAAAGGATAGACAAGAAGAGTTGGTATATTGTACCACTATAAAATTGGGCTATAATTCACAATATTATTTTTTTCAAGAATTATAACAAAACACTGGTCAACTTTAAAGAAAGATCTGTACCTTGCACCTATACGTCCAAATATTCCTAAATGTATTTATAAGAAAACTACCATCTTAATGTGGATACATATACCCAGTGAACTGACAAGCCACAGGTGATACAAAGAGATGAAACATATCCTCCTGATTAAGTTGCATTGGTTTATCTGCAGCACACTCTTCTACTTCAGTTCAAAGTCCAGAATTTACACAGCTTCTCTAAGCTTTCAGAAAGCAGGGAATTATTAAAAGTCAGCAGCTCGAATTTTGTAGCTGCTGACTTTTAACCACATAAGCCCCGGACCATTTTGCTGGCCAAAGACCAGAGCACTTTTTGCGATTCGGCACTGCATCGCTTTAACTGACAATTGCACGGCCGTGCGGCGTGGCTCCCAAACAAAATTGATGTCCTTTTTTTCCCTACAAATAGAGCTTTCTTTTGGTGGTATTTGATCACTTCTGCAGTTTTTATTTTTTGCGCTATAAACAAAAATAGAGCGACAATTTTGAAAAAAAAACGCAGTATCTTTTACTTTTTGCTATAATAAATATCCCCCAAAAATATATAAAAAAAAAAACTATTTTTTTCCTCAGTTTAGGCCGATACATATACTTCTACATATTTTTGGTTAAAAAAAAAAAAATCACAATAAGCGATTATTGATTGGTTTGCACAAAAGTTATAGCGTCTACAATATAGGGGTTAGTTTAATGGCATTTGTGTATTAATAATTTTTTTATTACTAGTAATGGCGGCGATCTGCGATTTTTATCGTGACTGCGACATTATGGCGGACACATCAGACAATATTGACACATTTTTGAGACCATTATCATTTTTACAGCGATCGGTGCTATAAAATTGCACTGATTACTGTAAAAATTACACTGGCAGTGAAGGGGTTAACCAATACGGGGCTAGGGAGGGGTTAAGTGTGTCCTGGGGAGTGAGTCTAACTTTTAGGGGGCTTGGCTATGTGTGACACATAACTGATCATAGCTCCCGATCACAGGGAGCTATGATCAGTGACAGTGTCACTAGGCAGAACGGGGCGATGCTTGTTTACATTAGCGTCTCTCCGTTCTTCAGCTCCGTGAGACGATCGTGGGTATCCCCGCGGTGATCGAGTCCGCGGGACCCGCAATCCTACTCACGGAGCTCCCAGCAGGGTCGCGTGCCAACGTACATGTACATGTGGCGGTCGGCAAGTGGTTAATAAACACAAAAATGAGTGCAATGTAAGGTAAAAAAATTGTGTGCAGCAGCCCCCCCCCCCCCCAAATACTTACCTGAACCCCATCTCGATCCAGCCATGTGCACGAGAGCAGCGGCTTTCCCAGATCTCTTCCTCCTCATTAGCTGAGACAGCAGCTGAAGCCCTTTGTCAGCTGACCTCACAGTGTCAGTTTAGGCTCTGAAAAGATTGTGACCATATGGTTGAGATCCACTCAGAAGCCCTGACCGGCACCTATCTCAGCTTCTCAGTGATCCACTATGAGCCTGACCCACCTGCCCCCTCCACAGCCCAGCACTCCAGTGAGTGCTGGACAGGAGAGCAGAGAGCCGATGACTGTCAGTCACTCCTCTCTGCTCAGAGCTGAGGGGAAGAATATATTTGATATTGATATTTGATAGCTCAGTTCTCACTGCAGAGCCGAGGGGGTACAGATGCAGCATCAGACCTATGCTGCTTCCACCTAGGTAAATATACTGTAAATGTTCTCTTTTAATTTAGATGCTTTTTTATTTATAGGGCTTAGCTGATTTAGATGGATCTTAATTTTGTAAGGGTGATGGCTTTGTAAGATACATAAAGGTATGTATGTGGTGTATGCTTTTCTTCCCTTTTTTTTAAAGAAAATTTGATGTTAATTTTTCATCTTAATCGTGTAATAGTTGTGTCTTTTCTCCCCACCCCCCCTCTTTTTTTTGACTGAAGATACAGTTCATATATAGAGTAGGGATGGGCCCGGTGCTCGATTCGAACCCACGTTCGCATCGAGCACCGGGCGTTCGCTCGCTCGGCGAGCCCAGAACTATTTGGGCCGTTCGCATCACATTCGTGTGATGCGAGCGGCCCCGCAATGCATTGCGGCCGACGCGGCCGGCGCAGTGCATTGCTGGCTGATGATTGGCCAAGCATGCACTGTGACCCCGCATGCTTGGCCAATCACAGCGCCGGAAACTCGGAGAGCAATAATTGGCTACAGGCAGGACGCCTGTAGCCAATTAAAGCTCAGGGGCTTTAGTACACGCCCCACCATTTAAAAGGCCGCCACACCGTCGGCGCCGGTCACATGAGTTCCGGCTTTAGGAGAGATCAGTCTGCTGATTCTGTCTTTGCTTGATTCATTGCTACAGAAAGATTTGCTCTTCTTTGCTAAACCATTGCTACCTAAGTCATTGATCGTTCATTGCTGCTGATTGCACAGTTAGTGTGTTATTAGCTGCTGCTGGGGATTAGTCTGGTGCGTGTTTACTGTTAGTACAGTATTTCAGTAGTACCAACCGCAGTGCTGTTAGCACAGCATTGCACCCCAACAGCACCCATAGGACTTCTAGTGTGTTAGTGGCATCACACAGAGCTCCTATATTTTCTTCCCAGAAGCAACCATAGGACTTCTAGTGTGTTAGTGGCATCACACAGAGCTCCTATATTTTCTTCCCAGAAGCACCCATAGGACTTCTAGTGTGTTAGTGGCATCACACAGAGCTCCTATATTTTCTTCCCAGAAGCACCCATAGGACTAGGGATGAGCCGAACACCCCCGGGTTCGGTTCGCACCAGAACCTTCGAACGGACCGAAAGTTTGCGCGAATTTTCGAACCCTATTCGTTATAATGGACGCGAACGTTCGAAATCAAAATTGCTAATTACAACGGCCAATATGCATGTTAATGTCATAAAACAGGTTTGGGGACCCGGGTCCTGCCCCAGGGGACATATATCAATGCAAAAAGAACTTTTAAAAACTAACGTTTTTTCGGGAGCAGTCATTTTAATGATGCATAAAGTGAAAAAAAAAAGTGAAATTTTCCTTTAAATATGGTACCTGGGGGGTGTCTAAAGTATGCCTGTGAAGTGGCATGTGTTTCCCGTGTTTAGAACTGTCCTTGCACAAAATGACATTTGTAAAGGAAAAAAGGAAGCCATTTAAAACCACTTGCGGCTTTAATGTCATGTCTTGTCCTGGCCGCCATATGGCTGAAAATCCTTGAGAAAAATGGCATGGCTACCCCATCACCCCCCCCCCCACCCCAGCCCCTTTGGGTCTTGTATGGATATTAAGGGGGACCCCGCACCCCAAATAAAACCCTATACCTACAACCCTCTATATACTCTGAACAGCACTATATAGGTGGTGCAAACAAGACACGGACTGTAGGTTTGTTCTTAAGTAGAATCTGAACAGGTACATTATGAAGTGTAGCTCCATCCCAAAAAAATCTATTTTTAAGCTTTTTGGAGAACATAGGGAGGGGTTATCACCCCTGTAACATTTGCTGTCTTTGCACATCTGTTCAGAACATGTCACCTCACTTTCCGTCCCAATGACAAATGTTTTTGGAAAAGTGGGGTTTTAATTGAAACAAGGATTGGTGATAAAGCATCAGTAGAGAGGAGATACCTTTTTCCCAAATTAAATCTAACAGGATAGAATTTCCCTTCCTAGGGGTAGATTTCCTCTCACTTCCTGTTTTCTTTTTCCGTTGTTTGAAACTAGGGGCCTGCCATATATACTCTGCAGAAATTTGCCCTATTAGATGTTGGTGTAGCCACAAGACTGGTGGGCACAGGAATGGGCCCTGCTGTGAGTTAATAGATCAAGATTTGTACTTGCATGCACCTGTTGAACCGGGCAGAAAAATTGGGCCTTTGGTGGTGGTGGTGGACGGTGTTGCCACAAGACTGTAAGCCCTCACAGTTACTCTTGGTGGGTGCAGGAATGGGCCCTGCTGTGAGTTATTAGATCAAGATTTGGAATTGCATGCACCTGTTGAACAGGGCAGAAAAATTGGGCCTTTGGCGGTGGTGGTGGTGGACGGTGTTGCCACAAGACTTTAGGCCCTCATAGTTACTCTTGGTGGGCGCAGGAATGGGCCCTGATGTGAACTATTAGATCAAGATTTGTAATTACACGCCCCTGTTAAACAGGGGCTGAAAAATTGTGCCTTAGGCATTGGTGCTGGTGCCACAGCACTGCAACCCCTCACAGATACTGTACTCTGAGCACAGCAATGAGACCTGTTGCAAAGCATTGCCTAAAAATTGTAATTACACGCCCCAACAGGGGCTGAAAAATTGTGCCTTAGGCACTGGTGCTGGTGCCACAACACTGCAACCCCTCACAGATACTGTACTTGGAGCACAGCAGTCACACCTGTTGCGAAGCATCTTTTTAAAAAAATTGTAATTACACGCCCCTGTTATACAGGGGCTGAAAAATTGTGTCTTAGGCACTGGTGCTGGTGCCACAACACTGCAACCCCTCACAGATACTGTACTTGGAGCACAGCAGTCACACCTGTTGCGAAGCATTTTTAAAAAAAATTGTAAGTACACGCCCCTGTTATAAAGGGGCTGAAAAATTGTGCCTTAGGCACTGGTGTGGTGGCATGGATCATCGAGGAGGAGGAAGAGGATAGTCAGTGAACATAACAGGACAGTCACTCAGCATCAGCATAGGCAGTCTTGAAGGGATGTGACATTATAAATTATTCAGTTATATCAGCTTCAGGTGCCTGGTAGCTGGTGGTGATTCAAGACTGATTCATTTTTATGAAGGTCAGTCGATCAACCGAGTCGGTGGACAGGCGCACCCTATGATCGGTGACAAATCCTCCAGCAGCACTGAATGTGCGTTCGGAAAGAACGCTGGATGCAGGACAGGCCAGTAGCTCAATTGCATACTGTGCAAGCTCTGGCCAGTGATCCATCCTCAAGACCCAGTAAGCCAGAGGATTTTCGGTGGGAAAGGTGTCCAAGTCTGACCTTGCCCCTAGGTATTCCTGCACCATGTATATCAGACGCTGGCGATGGTTGCTGGAACCGATCATACCTTGGGGCTGCGGACTAAAAAATTGTCTGAACGCATCGGTCAGACGTCCACCTTCCCCACCTCTCCTTCTGCTACTGACCGAAGCCTCAGCAACTCGTCGTCCAGGACCAGGAGTTTGTAACCTCCCAGTTTCTGGGAACGCGTTGCACAGACCTTTCTGCAAGGCCTCCCTGAGATGTCTCATCCTCTGCTCCCTCTGCGACGGCAAGATAAGGTCCGCAACCTTACCCTTGTACTGTGGATCAAGGAGAGTGGCCAGCCAGTAATGGTCCCTCTCCTTGATCCGAAGAACACAAGGAACCTTCCGCAGGCTTTGCAGGATCAGGGAGGCCATGCAGCGTAGGTTAGCTGAGGCATTCGGTCCGGAGTCTTCTGGGTCACTGAGGATGACATGATCGCCAGCCACCTCCTCCCAGCCACGTACAAGTCCACTGGTTTGTTGGGACTGTACATCATCCCTAAAAGACTGCCATGCTGATGCTGAGTGCCAGGCTCCACCTCCATGCTCACACAATCCTCCTCCTCCTCCTCCTCCTCATCCTCTTCCTGTGTGATGGGTGGGACAGAAGGAACACTGTCTGGATAAAGGGGGCCTTGAGAGGCAAGGAAGTCCTCCTCTTCCTGCCTCTGTTCTGCCTCAAGTGCCCTGTCCATTATCCCACGCAGCGTATGCTCCAACAGGTGGACAAGAGGTACAGTGTCACTGATGCATGCACTGTCACTGCTCACCATCCTCGTGGCCTCCTCAAATGGTGAGAGGACAGTGCATGCATCCCTGATCATGCTCCACTGGCGTGGGGAAAAAAAGCCAAGCTCCCCTGACCCTGTCCTGGTGCCGTAGTCGCAAAGGTACTCATTGATGGCCCTCTGCTGCGTGTGCAGTCGCTGCAGCATGGCCAACGTTGAGTTCCACCTGGTGGGCATGTCACATATTAGGCGGTTCTTGGGCAGGTTCAGCTCCTTTTGCAGCTCAGTCAGCCGAGCACTGGCATTATAAGATCGGCGGAAATGCACACAGACTTTCCTGGCCTGCCTCAGGACATCCTGTAAGCCTGGGAACCTGCCCAAGAACCGCTGCACCACCAGGTTGAGGACGTGAGCCATACAGGGCACATGGGTGAGCTGCCCCTGTCGCAGGGCGGAGAGGAGGTTGGTGCCATTGTCAGAAACCACCATTCCTGGCTTAAGCTGGCGTGGTGTCAACCACCTCTCGGCCTGCCCCTGCAGAGCTGCCAGAACCTCTGGCCCAGTGTGGCTCCTGTCCCCCAAACACACCAGCGCAAGCACGGCATGGCATCTTTTTGCCTGCGTACTCGCGTAGCCCCTTGTACGCCTACGGAGCACCGCTGGTTCCGAGGACAGAGCACTGGAGGAAGAAGAAGAGGAGGGGGTGGAGGAGAGAGGTGTGTCACAACCAGTAGTAGCATTTTGGAGGCGTGGTGGCGGAACAACCTCCAACACTACTGCACCTTGTCCTGCATCCCTCCCAGCTGCCAATAGAGTGACCCAATGGGCCGTGAAAGAAAGATAACGTCCCTGTCCATGCCTGCTGGACCATGAGTCAGCGGTAATATGCACCTTACCGCTGACCGCCCTGTCCAGCGAGGCATGGACATTGCCTTCCACATGCCGGTAGAGAGACGGAATCGCCTTCCGTGAGAAAAAGTGGCGTTTGGGAACCTGCCACTGAGGAACCGCACATTGAACAAACTCACGGAAGGGGGCCGAGTCTACCAACTGAAAAGGCAGCAGTTGAAGTGCTAGCAATTTAGCCAAGCTAGCATTCAACCGCTGGGCATGTGGATGGCTGGGAGTATACTTCTTTCGACGGTCCAGCAGCTGGGGCAGGGAAATTTGCCTGCTACAATCGGACGTCGGTGTACTGCAAGTACTTGGTTGTGACACACCTAATTCTACACCTTCAGTCCTCTCAGAGCAGCTTTCAGAGAGGACTGAAGATATAGTGGGGATGGAGATCCCAGCTGATGAGGAGCAAGGAGAGGTCCGCTTTGTTCTTTGGTGTGGGTCTTTTATGTGTGCTTGCCAACGAGCTGCATGGCAGGTCGACATATGTCTGGTCATGCTTGTGGTGCCCAAGTGGCTGATGTTTTGGCCACGCGAGATAAATATTGCAAATAGCAGTGGTGCGATCTGATGCACTCGTCTCAAAAAAGGCCCACACCAAAGAACTTTTCTGATAACGTGCAGAGGCAGCGCCCTGCACAGGCGGAGCTCTGCGGTGTGGTACAGTTGCTGTGCTGGCCTCTAGCTGGCCTCCAGGGGGCATCCTGCCTCGTTGGACATGTGACGCCGCATCCTCCTCCTCCTCCTCCTCCTCCTCCTCTCTCCCTTCAGGCACCCACGTGGAGTCAGTGACCTCATCATCCCCTCCCTCTTCACCACTAGAGCAAACCTGGCAGTAAGCTGCAGCTGGTGGAACAGTACTGCCAGATTGCTGTCCTTCAGCATCCCCTCTCTCTGCGCGCACACTACTGACTTCCTCAAGCTGGGTATCATCATCCGAGCCTTCGAATCGTTGGGCATCCTCCTGGAGCATGTACCCAACACTGTGCTCAAAGAGTTCGGGGGACTCCTCAGGAGGACATGGTGGGTCTAGGGAAGGGGTGGCTGATGCCATTGAGTACGCATTGGCAGCTGCTCTGCCAGTACCCTGAGCCTGGGTGAGAGAGGATGAGGAGGATGAGGAGGATGAGGAGGGCTTGGTAATCCATTCTACCAAGCCTTCGGCATGATGCGGCTCCACATGTCCAGCTGCCGAAAACAAAGACAAGCGTGTCCCATGGCCACGTGCTGATGACGATGCACGACCACGTCCACGGCTAGCACTGTTGTCTCTAGAAACAGAGCCTGCCTGCCCTGTGTTCTTGCCTCGGCACGCTCTGCCTCTCCTTGGCGGTCTTCCAGCCATTGTAGTCGGTAGTGTATATAGTATAAAAAATGGGTGCTGCTGAGAAGAAAATATAGGAGCTCTGTGTGCTGCCACTAACACACTAGAAGTCCTATGGGTGCTTCTGGGAAGAAAATATAGGAGCTCTGTGTGATGCCACTAACACACTAGAAGTCCTATGGGTGCTGCTGAGAATAAAATATAGGAGCTCTGGGGCGTGGCTAGCCGCTAGCCGCTCAGCCCGAGGAAAATCCGCAACCCACAGCACATCTCACCAGCTTTCCCCCCCTCTCTGCTTCACCGGAGGGGAGAGGAACCATCAGGCATCCGATCGGTATGTCCGGGAGCGGACACACCGGCCCCCATCAGCCCCGCCGCCTCACGGACTATTTCCACAGAGCTGACATGCTAAAGACACAAGATGGCGCCGGCGCGCCACCTCACAGCTCTCTCACTGAACCAGGCAGCCCTCCAGAACACGTCCCTGAGGAGATGGACAGCTCAGCCCCAGCAGGAGATTCCTCCCAACCTTCCCCAGCTGACAGAGGTAAGAGGGCTGCACAATCCCCAGTGTATTCACCTGCCAAAGCCCCTCTGCTTAAAAAACAACACTGGGACGCCTCAGCCACTGCAGGCCCTATACTGCCACAACCTGACTCACTAGCAGCACTGCCTGCATCTGATCAGCCAGCCTCTGAGCATACACTCAAACTCATGCTGCTTTCACTCCAAAATGACATCCGAAATGAATCGAGAGCATCGATCTCCACACTCCACTCCAGAATCGATCAAGTTGAAGACCGCACAGATGATATTGAAAAGCAACTCGCTGACCATACTGCGGCCTATAATGAAATGGCGGATGCCCATGATCGCCACACTGATGAAATTCAATATCTACATGCCAAAGTCGCAGATTTAGAAGATCGATCGAGAAGAAATAACATCAAATTTAGAGGAATACCGGAGTCGGTTAAACCCCCAGAATTGATCCCCTACATACAGCAGCTGTTCCTCACACTTATACCTCAACTGCGACCAAATGACATGATCATCGATCGAGCACATCGACTTGTCAAACCCAAACACCTTCCTACATCCGTGCCTAGGGATGTCCTAGCTCGCATCCATTTTTTCCAAGTGAAAGAAAAGATCATGGCGGCTGCCAGATCTACCTCTCCGCTTCCTGATCCTTATTCCACGGTGTCCCTGTACGCTGACATCTCGGCTGCCACTGCTCAAAAACAAAAAGAATTCTCCCAGACCACTGCAACCCTCAGGAAAAACAACATCCCATACAAATGGGGCTTTCCTACCAAGCTTATAGTCACACACCAGAATCAAAGCACCACCATCTTTACTCCCAAAGATGGCATCAAGCGCATGATCAACTGGGGCCTAATCACCGCTTCACCACCGGAACCGCTGCCCCAGCGACAACCGCCATCTTCATCTTCCTCAGCTTCGCAGCGCCATAACCCGGCTTCCACCCGCAGATAAAGGCTACCTGTTCCTGCTTTATGCCAGCAAGTGCCTCCTTGGAAACTCTCGGCGACATTAACTCTGCACTATCTTGCATCATCTCTGTCCTTGATGAGCGTACCTCTATGTACACTCCGTTCTCTTTTCCCCCAGAGAAGAAAAAGTGCCAAGCACTTGAAAGATACCTTACTTTTCCTTTTTTTTTTCTAATTTTTCTTTTTTCTTTTTTTTTTTTTTGTGTATTTTTTAATTTTTTGTTGGTTGCCTACACTACGCTAACTTCGTTAACCTCCATTGTTTCATACAGGATGTATTCCTTGCATTATTAATATTTTTGACTCCTGATAGAGTATAAGTTTACCGCTGTGACTCTCTCTTACAGGTCTACCCCCTCCTAACCTCCCCCACTCATTTCTACCAACACAGTGCAACCCACATTCTCCCCTACCCCAATCGATACTCGCCCACCGACATGTCACTCACCTTCACTTCCATTAACGCAAAGGGCCTAAACTCCCCTTACAAAAGAAGTTTAATGTGGAAAGAAGCTTTGACACACTCCTCTGACATACTATGTGTACAGGAAACCCACTTTACCTCTACCAAACCCCCTTCCTGTTCCCACAAACAATACCCTCATTGCTACTTTGCCAACGCCACCAAAAAAAAAGCAGGTGTTATGCTTGCTGTACGTTCTACGGTCTCATTCCAACCAATTCACACAGACATAGACCCGGATGGCAGATTCATAATCTTGAATGCCACTATCAATAACCACACCATCACCATTGCCACCATTTACTCCCCTAACACAAATCAACACCGTTTTTACAAACTGCTATTGAAAAAATTAGAACCCTTTAAACAAGGACCCCTGATCATTTGCGGCGACTTCAACCAAATTGTTGATGCCTCGCTAGACACCTCTAACCCTTCCCGCAGGCCCTCCACCTCTCTCGCCTCCATGCTTCACTCAGAAGACCTCTACGATCCCTGGAGGTGCCAACATGGCACCGAAAGGGATTACACGTTTTTTCTCCCACACGCAACAAACATATTCTCGGATAGATCTTTTTTTGACTGACAAACACACCCTGCAATCGGTCCAAGATAGGAAAATTGGACTTATCACGTGGTCTGACCACGCGCCCATCTCAATGAAGCTGTTCCCCACACTCTCTAACAAACGCAACACCATCTGGAGACTCAATACCTCTATTATTACACGCCAAACTTACCAAAAACAGATACTGTCCAAATTACAACAATACTTTTCCACAAATGAAGGATCGGTGGATAACCCCACCGTATTATGGAACGCCCACAAGGCCTACATCAGAGGTCTCCTCATTAAGTTAGGTGCCCACGAGAAGAAAAAACATAACGCCATCACAAATACACTTTTAGAACGCATACGTACTCTTGAACACGCCAATAAACCCCACCCCTCCCCTCTGCTCACCTCTGAACTGCAAACGGCTAGACATGCCCTAAGTGATCACCTGCACTCTAATTTCGACTACCATCTTAAACGCCTCCGCCTACAAAACTATTCACACCACAACAAACCTGGGGCATACCTAGCTAAACAACTCAAACGCAAACTTCTACACTCTAAAATTTCGTTCCTCACAGACCAACGTGGTACGAAGCATACCAACCCTAAAGCCATTGCAGACCAATTTAGTTCATATTACTCAAATTTACATAATCTTACCAAAACTGGATCGGCCGTACCACCCTCACCCTCTGATATAGACGACTTCCTTTCCAAACTTCATCTCCCCACACTCTCACCTGATCACATTCTCCAACTTTCCTCCCCTTTCTCACCATCGGAAATTGAAATAGCCATCAAAGCCCTACCGTTGCATAAAGCCCCAGGCCCTGACGGATTTAGCAACGAATATTATAAAACCTTCTCTGACCTCCTGACCCCCTACTTATGCCACTCTTTCAATTCTATTGCAAAAACAGGCTCCATTCCACCAGAATCCCTCCAAGCTACCATTGTCACTATTCCGAAACCAGGCAAACCGGCTGACCAGCCTGCCAGCTACAGACCCATCTCCCTACTAAATACTGACACTAAGCTATTTGCCAAACTCCTGGCCACACGACTATCTGATATCATACCGCAACTAATACATATCGATCAGGTGGGTTTTGTGGCTGGCAGGCAGGCCTCAGACGGCACCCGCAGGTTCATCGACCTGATACAATGGGTGGAACACCATTGAACGCCTTCTCTGCTCATCTCCCTTGATGCAGAGAAGGCGTTTGACAGGGTAGATTGGTCCTACTTAACTGCTGTTCTCCGTAAGTTCGGCTTTAACGGAACCATCTTACAGGCAATACTCGCCCTCTACTCCTCTCCCAGCGCCAGAGTAATGAACTCTGGACTACTGTCAGACCCTTTCCATATCTCCAACGGGACACGTCAGGGGTGTCAACTCTCAACTCTGATATTCGCACTTGTCATGGAACCCCTAGCCCAATCAATTAGAGACAACCCACTTATCTCAGGCATCGCGATAGCACACGAAACACACAAAATTGGCTTATACGCGGATGATGTCATCTCCCTGACTGACCCTGTCGTCTCACTCCCCACACTACACAACACCCTGGAATTATTCAGCAAAATCTCTCTCTATAAAATCAACTTTTCTAAATCCAGCATGCTAGGCATTGGACTGGATCGCCAAGTTACACGTGCTATCACTAGTTGCACCTCCTTCTCGTGGACGCCTAACTCCACCCTTACATACCTGGGCATACAACTGACCACACCCTCATCACACCTGCGTTCTATCAACCTTACTAACCTCATAGCCAAATTGCAAAGAACCATACAAGACCTCAAACACACAACTGCCTCTTGGGCAGGCAGAATCGCTCTTGCTAAAATGTTCCTTCTACCCCATGTCCTGTACACCTTCCACACCATCCCCATACCCTTCCTTCAACAACAAATAATGCACTTGCAGAGTATAATTAACACGTTCATATGGAACGGCAAACATTCTCGACTTAAAAGCTCCACTCTCTGCAAACCGGTTACTGCTGGTGGGATGGGAGCACCAAACCTCACAACCTACTATAGAGCGATAATACTTGCCCAAGCTAAAACCTGGTGGGTCACTACTCAGCGTACCACATGGTTACAAATAGAACAGGCGGCACTCTTCTCCCAACCCAAGCTGATCCTGTGTGCCCTCTTATTGAAACATCACACAACCCACTCATTCCTAGACACAATTAATGCCACCATCCGGGTATGGAAAACCGTCATACAAACCTCTACGGGTATCCCATTACACCTGCTCCAACTTTTACCACTTGCAGTTCTCCACATTCTCACTCCTGACATCAACGTCTATGACTGGACTACCAAAGGCATCCCCAATCTAGGAACCCTCTACCAGGGCCCCAATCTCAAATCATTCCACACTCTTCAGACCACATTCCACATAGACCGTACGGACTTCTTTAAATACCTGAGAACAAGATCAATTCTATCCAAAATACAATGGTCACAGGACCTTCTCACATGGCACTTACTAACATTTTTCAATCTCACCTCACCCCGCCAACGTGGAATTTCATTTTGCTACAAACTCCTTACCGAAAATCGCCCAAACGTCAAATCCCCCACAATGTTAAAATGGGAAATCTTACTTAAATGCACCTATACTTCCCAACAATGGCTCCGCTCACTTCAAACACCCCTGAAATTCTCCAAATGCCTTCTACATTGGGAAACAACCCTAAAAATATACCATAATTGGTACCTCACACCATCAAAACTTGCCCGCATATACCTGACTGTTCACAACCTGTGCTGGAGGAACTGTGGATCCCCGGGTACCCACTCCTGAATAACCATTGCCTAATGGAATTTATGCACGCCAAAGCTCACCTCCAACTTCCTAACTTCCAAACCAACTGGGACCTTTGGCTTAAACACCCTAAATGCAAACACCCTATGAACGAACTCCCACACGACTAAACAACCCTTTCCTGTCAACATTTGAATGCTGTAAACCTGTTTAACCATGTTACTCCTCTCAGTTACTATGTTATTTATTGCTGTTCACTACTACGACTCATGGTATACAGTGGTGTGAAAAAGTGTTTGCCCCCTTCCTCATTTCCTGTTCCTTTGCATGTTTGTCACACTTAAGTGTTTCGGAACATCAAACCAATTTAAACAATAGTCAAGGACAACACAAGTAAACACAAAATGCAATTTGTAAATGAAGGTGTTTATTATTAAAGGTGAAAAAAAATCCAAACCATCATGGCCCTGTGTGAAAAAGTGATTGCCCCCCTTGTTAAAACATACTATAACTGTGGTTGTCCACACCTGAGTTCAATTTCTCTAGCCACACCCAGGCCTGATTATTGCCACACCTGTTCACAATCAAGGCATCACTTAAATAGGAGCTGCTTGACACAGTAAGGTCCACCAGAAGATCCTTAAAAGCTACACATCATGCCGAGACCCAAAGAAATTCAGGAACAATTGAGAAAGAAAGTAATTGAGATCTATCAGTCTGGAAAGGGTTATAAAGCCATTTCCAAAGCTTTGGGAATCCAGCGAACCACAGTGAGAGCCATTATCCACAAATGGCGAAGACATGGAACAGTGGTGAACCTTCCCAGGAGTGGCCGGCCGCCCAAAATTACCCCAAGAGCGCAGCGACGACTCATCCAAGAGGTCACAAAAGACCCCACAACAATGTCCAAGGAACTGCAGGCCTCACTTGCCTCAGTTAAGATCAGCCAGCGTTCATGCCTCCACCATCAGGAAAAGACTGGGCAAAAATGGCCTGCATGGCAGAGTTCCAAGGAGAAAACCACTGCTGAGCAAAAAGAACATCAAAGCTCGTCTCAATTTCTCCACAACACATCTTGATGATCCCCAAGACTTTTGGGACAACATTCTGTGGACCGATGAGACAAAAGTGGAACTCTTTGGAAGGTGTGTGTCCAAGTATATCTGGCGTAGAAGGAACACTGCATTTCAGAAAAAGAACATTATACCAACAGTAAAATATGGTGGTGGTAGTGTGATGGTCTGGGGCTGTTTTGCTGCTTCAGGACCTGGAAGACTTGCCGTGATAAAAGGAACTATGAATTCTGCTGTCTACCAAGAGATCCTGAAGGAGAATGTCCGACCATCTGTTCGTGTACTCAAGCTGAAACGAACTTGGGTTCTGCAGCAGGACAATGATCCTAAACACACCAGCAAGTCCACCACCGAATGGCTGAAGAAAAACAAAATGAAGACTTGAGTGGCCTAGCCAAAGTCCTGACCTGAATCCTATTGAGATGTTGTGGTATGACCTTAAAAAGGCCGTTCATGCTCGAAAACCCTCTAATGTAACTGAATTAGGACAATTCTGCAAAGATGAGTGGGCCAAAATTCCTCCAGGACGCTGTAAAAGCCTCATTGCACGCTATCCCAAACGCTTGGTTGCAGTTGTTGCTGCTAAGGGTGGCCCAACCAGTTATTAGGTTTAGGGGGCAATCACTTTTTCACACAGGGCCATGATGGTTTGGATTTTTTTTCACCTTTAATAATAAACACCTTCATTTACAAATTGCATTTTGTGTTTACTTGTGTTGTCCTTGACTATTGTTTAAATTGGTTTGATGTTCCGAAACACTTAAGTGTGACAAACATGCAAAGGAACAGGATATGAGGAAGGGGGCAAACACTTTTTCACACCACTGTATACTCTGTATATTACGCTGCACTCTGGGCAAAAGCCCTTTTCCTTTTTCTTTTCTTTTTGTTATGCTCATTGGTTGTTACTTCCATACATATGCACTTCCAAGATTGAGCTCCTGAGACCCTCATTTGGGTCAATGGCAGGCTACCTACCAACGTTCCACCAAGAACCTGCTCACAGCAAGTACCCTGACGGGGTGACGGGTTCTACCTCATACTGAGGCCATGCTCTACTACTCCATGAAAAGCCTGCAAGTTTATGTCAATGTTTAAACCTCGAGCTCCCCCCCCCCCTCCTCTTTGTTAATTTTTCCTGTTATCATTTTTGTATATCTAACCTGTTGCATTAACAGTAAACTAACCTTGTGAAAATTAATAAAAACATTTGATTTAAAAAAAAATAAAAAATATAGGAGCTCTGTGTGATGCCACTAACACACTAGAAGTCCTATGGGTGCTTCTGGAAAGAAAATATAGGAGCTCTGTGTGATGCCACTAACACACTAGAAGTCCTATGGGTGCTTCTGGGAAGAAAATATAGGAGCTATGTGTGATGCCACTAACACACTAGAAGTCCTATGGGTGCTTCTGGGAAGAAAATATGGGAGCTCTGTGTGATGCCACTAACACACTAGAAGTCCTATGGGTGCTTCTGGGAAGAAAATATAGGAGCTCTGTTTGCTGCCACGAACACACTAGAAGTCCTATGGGTGCTTCTGGGAAGAAAATATAGGAGCTCTGTGTGATGCCACTAACACACTAGAAGTCCTATGGGTGCTTCTGGGAAGAAAATATAGGAGCTCTGCGTGATGCCACTAACACACTAGAAGTCCTATGGGTGCTTCTGGGAAGAAAATATGGGAGCTCTGTGTGATGCCACTAACACACTAGAAGTCCTATGGGTGCTTCTGGGAAGAAAATATGGGAGCTCTGTGTGATGCCACTAACACACTAGAAGTCCTATGGGTGCTTCTGGGAAGAAAATATGCCATTTTTCTCAAGGATTTTCAGCCATATGGCGGCCAGGACAAGACATGACATTAAAGCCGCAAGTGGTTTTAAATGGCTTCTTTTTTTCCTTTACAAATGTCATTTTGTGCAAGGACAGTTCTAAACACGGGAAACACATGCCACTTCACAGGCATACTTTAGACACCCCCCAGGTACCATATTTAAATGAAAATTTCACTTTTTTTTTCACTTTATGCATCATTAAAATGACTGCTCCCGAAAAAACGTTAGTTTTTAAAAGTTCTTTTTGCATTGATATATGTCCCCTGGGGCAGGACCCGGGTCCCCAAACCTGTTTTATGACATTAACATGCATATTGGCCGTTGTAATTAGCAATTTTGATTTCGAACGTTTGCATCCATTATAACGAATAGGGTTCGAAAATTTGCGCAAACTTTCGGTCCGTTCGAAGGTTCTGGTGCAAACCGAACCCGGGGGTGTTCGGCTCATCCCTAATATAGAGGTAATCAGCATGTATATTTCATAGATATATATGAATAAAATAATTGTTAGTTGGTCTAGTCTGTGGTGGGATTAATATTTAGTCAGGTCTCTAGATTGGGCCCCCGCAGATGGCACAAGATGAGGGACGGTGGAGAGATGGGCTATGAGTCTCCTTTTTTTTCTCTGCTAAACAAAAATGATGATAACATTCTTATAATCTGTTTGATATATTCAATGCATCCGATGTAATATGTTTCTGCTCATTCTTTATGTGCTTAATATGTTTGTCTTTGTAGAATATGTGATGTATTGTATAGATAATAGGCGTGGAAATACGTCACTCTATTAAGCCTAACACCACATACTCGTTTTATAAAAAAAGACCAGCAATTTTTAATCTGTTTAGTTAGTTGTATGATGTTATCGATTTATAACAATAAAATGTTCATTTGTGTAATTTCTCGGTTGCACATATAAAGTCCCATCTGATTATCTCCACTATTGGGAGCAAGAGGTTTCCTTTAATTCTTATTGCCATTAGGGATGGTGTCCACTGAGAAACAAATACATTGGTTGTAAACAGGACCCCTTCACATTGTGCCTGTAATGGACTTGGTGTCCCACCCGGCCTATAGCAGATTGACAACTGGGCAGGACATGACGTCCACTCAGGCGGCACGGCAGCACGGCAGCACAATCATTTACTAGCTGTGTCCAACGGTGTTAATTTTTCACCATTTTGCAATTTTTAGCCTAGAAATATTATTTATTTATTAAGTTGACAAAATCAAATTTTCTTTTTAATCTCATTTGCAATTGCAAATTTTTTCCAGAATCATACTTACCTAGGTGGATGCAGTATCCTTCTGATGCTGCATCTGTCCCCAGCTCTAATGCCTTGTAAACACGGTCAGACATTTCAACGGAAAAAGTCTGATCGGATTATGTTGTCGGAAAATCCGATCGTGTGTGGGCTTTATCGGACTTTTTCCGTTGGAATTTTCAATGGAAAAAATTTGAGAGCAGGATCTAAAATTTTCCGACAACAATATCTGATAAGACTTTTTCCGATCGTGTGTAGAAAATTCTGACGCACAAAGTGCCACGCATGCTCAGAAAAAATTTGAAGACGAAAGCTATTGGCTACTGGCCTCTACGTAGTCCCGTCATACGTTTTGTACGTCACCTCGTTCCGAACCATCTGATTTTCCGACAACTTTGTGCGACCTTGTGTATGCAAGACAAGTCTCGGACAAAATCCGTCGAAAAAAATCTGACGAATTTTGTGATCGGAATGTCGGACCGTGTGTACAGGGCATAACACTAAAAACCTCTCTCAGGGTTTTAACAGTCACCAGAGAACAGTCACCGCTCTCTGCTCTGCAACCAATGACCAATGCCACCCCCCTCCCCGGCTGGGCTGTGGAGGGGGCAGGAGTGGCTGGCTCAGGCTCTCAGTAGCTCGCTGAGAGGCTGATCCAGGTGCCGGTCTGTGACGTCTGCTGAAAACAGGTCACAGGAGTGCAGAACAAACTGCATTCCTGTGATCCACAGAAGTACAGCCAAACAAACTTTAGCTGTGCTTCTCCTTTAATGTCACCTTAAGCCAGGCAGTGGATTACAGACATTTTATTGAAAAATCCCCACTGTCCAAAAACCATGCCCTTGTTTTTGGACCTTACAGCACAGACTTTTGTATCAAAACATAAACATATTTAACCACTTCATCCCGGGAAGATTTGGCTGTTCAATGAACAGGCCATTTTTTGCGATACGGTACTGTGTCGCTTTAACTGACAATTGCGTGGTCTTGCGAAGCTGTACTTAATCAAAATTGACGTCCTTTTTTTCCCCACAAATAGAGCTATTCCATCGCCTCTGTGGTTTTTATTTAATAATTTTTTTAATTTTTATATAAAAAAGCGACAATTTTGAAAAAAAAATATATATATATATTTTGTACTTTTTGCTATAATAAATATCCCCATTTTTTTTTAAAAAAAGGTAATTTGTTCTCAGTTTAGGCCGATATGTATTTTTCTACATATTTTTGGTAATACAAATCACAATAAGCGTACATTAATTGGTTTGCACAAAAGTTATAGCGTCTACATAATAGGGGTTAGATTTATGGCATTTTTATTATTATTTGTTTTTTTACTATGTAGCGGGGTCGTACCCCTTTTAGGTGAAAAGACTACATTCCCCATAATTCCCCAGGCTCCCGGGAGGATGGTCATTTCCGCCCGAGAGGCTGCTGGGGGAGGAGATAAAAGGGAAGAGGAGAGACCGCCTCTTCCTCTTCTGACTGGGCTGGTGACGGAGACACTCCTGATTGAGGAGACACCTGTGCGGACCGGGACTGCTGAAGGCCTGAAGCCTGGGCCTTGCAGCAGACAGAGTGAGACTCTCAACCCTCAGTGTCAGCAGCAGCGGAGCGGAGACTTTTCCCTACAGACGGTCGGTCGGAGAGAGGACCGGAGCGCAGGGGCTGTGACGGAGGAGGCCGGACGCCGCCATTGGAGGTCCCGGAGCTGAGGACGGTACCCAGAAGTGGTGAGCGAGCTGAAAAGCTCATCCTACACTATTACATTCACTTCTATGCCTATTGAACTGCCAAGGCACAGTTTACCTCAGAGCAGCAGATGTTTCTTTCTGTGGATTACAAAAACACCATTTAAAGCTACATGTGCACCACCTCTACAGTTCTCTTGCCGGTGAAGTATACTGTACTTATTCAAGGACTGAGCTCTATTGCTAGGGATCAGGCCTGGTCCGTTAGGTAGGCGCAGATAGATTTGTTGCACCTCAGGGGTGCATAGCAGACGGTCGCCACACTTGGCGCTCCGTTCCCCATTGCTAGTTTGATACATATGTGAGTACATGTTAAAGTGAAATTTGCAAGGACCTGCTAATGTGTTGTAAGTCAAATGTTAAATGCATGTTACTATCTCTTTTCTTACTGCCAAAGTAAAGCCAGTTATTCTTATCTCAGCAGTCTGCTTGTGAGTTTGAATCCATTACACTTAGAGTATAAGTGATATTTATATGTGCATAGATACATACCCCTTTACTAACTGTGCCAGAGCGGGTAGAGCAAAATTGCCGGGGTTTGGTGGAGCTGTACTCGGGGACCCAAAACAAACCAGCGGCCCTCTTAACTGGGGGTATCGCTACACGTGGGGGCTCGTAATCCGGGATCCTGAGACAGCAGGAAAAGCCGCCAGAAGGTACCGGCATGGACCCGATAGAAGTGGGACGGTGGTACAAACTATGGGCCACTGACCCAGCCGCAGCAGCAGTCATTGAACTGCCAGGGATATGGCAGGAAGAGGCAGTCAAGCAGCTCATAATGTCATTATCCCCAGGCCACAAGTCACGGATAATGGATATGAGAAATGATGGCGGGTATACGTACGCCCTAGTAGAATGGAGAAGTGAAACTCCAGAGCAGTTCAGGAGCCAAAGCATACGAGCATTGGATGGTCAGACCTATCAATTGCTGCATGCGCTGCCGCGCAAGGGAGACTGTTCTCCAGTGAAAACTATGCTATCCCCAAAGAAGGAAGAGCAGAAGGGCGCGGAAAGTCCCGCACCCGCACAGACTACCCTTAGTGCAGAACTATGCGCGGTCCTAGGGGAGATTGTGACTCAGTGCAGAAGAGACCCCGGGACTACCCGATGTCGGGATACAGGAAACTCCGGATGTTTTCAGGGAGAAAACCTGTACCCTCGGGGGAAGAGGGATTTGAAGAGTGGTTAGATGGTGCCACACAGGCCTTAGAAGAATGGGAGGTCCCAGAAGGTAGAAAGAAGCAAAGGATTGTTGAGAGCCTAAAAGGGCCTGCCTTAGAGGCCATACGCAACCTGAAGACAAGCAAGAAGGATTGCACTGCCCAGGATTACATAGACATCCTGGGAAGTGTGTTTGGTGGGACAGAAAAAGTCACAGAGCTTACCTATCAACTGGAACACTGTTACCAGAAGACAGGGGAGAAGCTGTCGGAATACATGGGACATATAGACAAGATCCTGCATAGGATTATCCTGAAGAAGGGGATAGATCCGGGGAAAGTAGATGAAGCCCGTGCCCAGCAGGTGATGAGGGGAGCCCAACCCCTAGACCCTGTCGCACTAGTACTACGCACCCGGCAGGATGGGAAGAGCCTGGACTACCCCGATCTCATTCGAATGGTCAGAGAAGAAGAGGCCATGTTGGAAGAGAAACGGGAAAAGCAAGTGATGGGGTCTACAAAACTTCCAGTGGCCACGGTCAGGTCGGCCTTAACCCCTGAAAGAGAGACAGAAGTAGATGCCCTGAAGTTGCAGATGTCTCAGATGATGGAGATACTGACGTCTCTGGTGGCGAAAGAGACGCCCAGTCCCAAGAAAGAGACAAGCAGGAGGGAATTGTTTCCAACTGTTTCAGCACCAGCATCCCCACCTGACTACGGAGAGATCATCTGTTTTAACTGCGGGGGAATTGGCCATATTGCAGCTGTATGTGCCAGTCCCAAGAAGAAGAAAACAGATAGTCGTCAGCCGGCGGGAAACGCCAAAGGGCCCCGGTGAAGGAGTCAACCGGGTGCCCATCACCTTCAGTGAGCTCCAAGAAGTATAACGTGAAGAGAAAGCGAGGAGATCAGAACCCTCGGAAGGAACCCAGGGATCCTCAACCAAGGTACACTCCTGAAAAAGGGGGCAAGACCCCTCCGAAGAAACACAGCACTCCCAAGCGAGAACCCTTAAAAGTGAGAGATAACAATGTCCCTCAACGGGTTCACACTCCCACTAAGAGGGAGAAAATTAATGCATACCAGGCTCAGGAAAGAATCAAGCGCAAATCAAGTGAGAAAGAAAAGAGTCCACAGAAGAGGACAGCATTAACTCGGCCCTACCCAGAAGAGCTGGTTGGCCCATCTCCTACTGTACCTATCCAGGTGGAAGGAATATACACGAAGGCCCTAGTAGACACTGGAGCACAAGTGACCCTATTGTACAGGGACTTCTATGACAGATACCTGAGTCATCTGCCCATACAGAAGATAGAAGAGTTGGAGATAAGGGGACTGGGAACTCAGAGTTTCCCCTATGATGGATACCTACCCATACGGTTGACCTTTGACCCATCCGTAGCTGGGAAGACTGAAGTGTTCGACACCCTAGCAGTGGTGTGCCCTCGTCCACCTGGAACCAGCAAGACTTCCCTGATTATAGGGACGAACACGGACCTAGTCAGAAGGCTTCTGACCCCCCTGGTGAAGAAAGAGAATCTTTCAGCTCCCAAGATCCATCCCATGCTGAAGGCAGCCTACCAGCGGTTGGTCCTAGAGCAGAAGACCCCAAGTGAGGGGATAGGAAGGGTATGGAGGCTTGGAAAAGAAGGAGCGGTGTTACAGCCTGGAGAGGTGACCTGCCTGAGAGCCACGGTGAAACTTAATTGGGAGCAGCCTGGCCCCTTTGTAATGTTGGAACCCGACCCAATGGAGGGTCACTCAGGTCTGGAAGTGATACCAGAAGTGATCTCATTGAAGGACCTGAAGAAGGCTAGAGGAAGAGTCCCTGTCAGTGTGAGGAACCCCACGGAGCAGCCCGTGGAGATCCCTGCCAGGATGCTTCTGGGACAGGTGAGTCCTGCTGTCCCAGTTGGCTGGTCAGAAGTGAAGGGGACGGGTGAAGGAGAAGATGTTTGGAAGAAACTCTCCATGAAAAACCCTAACCTACCTGGAGCTTGGAAAGAGAGAGCCAAGGCCCAGCTGACCAGATGGGAGAAGATTTTCTCTAAAGAGGAGTTTGATGTGGGGTGTGCGAGGACTGCCACCCATCGAATCCGCATGCAAGAGGACAAGCCATTCAGAGAGAGAGTCAGGCGAGTCCCGCTAGCAGATCTGGAGGATCTGAGGGAGCAGCTTGCGGAACTGAAGAAGACGGGAGTGATTAGGGAGTCCAGAAGCCCCTATGCCTCCCCAATTGTGGTAGTCAGGAAGAAGAATGGGTCATTGAGGCTCTGCATTGACTACAGAACTCTCAACAGGAGGACCATTCCTGACCAGTACACCACGCCAAGGATAGAGGATGCCTTACAGAGTTTATCTGGAGCTAAGTGGTTCAGTGTGATGGACCTCAAGAGTGGGTACTATCAAATTCCCATGCATCCAGAAGATAGAGAAAAGACTGCCTTCATAACCCCAGTAGGGTTCTTTGAGTTCAACAGGATGCCTCAGGGCCTATCTGGAGCTCCTGCTACATTTCAACGCCTTATGGAAAGGACAGTTGGAGACATGAATCTCATAGAAGTCCTTGTGTACCTGGACGATGTCATTGTCTTTGGAAAGACTTTGGAAGAACATGAAGCCAGATTGGAGAAAGTATTGAAGAGGCTCAGTGAAGAGGGACTCAAACTTTCCCCCGAGAAGTGTCGGTTCTATCAGTCTTCTGTGAACTATCTGGGACACATAGTGTCTGAAAAAGGAGTGGCTACAGACCCTGAGAAGTTGGAGGCAGTTACTTCGTGGCCAAGACCCACAACAGTCACCGAACTTCGGTCTTTCTTGGGGTTCTGCTCCTACTACCGCAGGTTTGTGGATGGGTTTGCCCGCATTGCAAAACCCCTAAACGAACTGCTCAAGACAGGAGAGGAAGATGGATTGGGGCCTAGGAGGCCCGGTGAATCGGTTCAAGACCAATGGAACTCAAGGTGTGAAGAGGCTTTCAGAACCTTGAAGAGAAGCCTCACCACAGCCCCAGTTTTGGCCTATGCTGACCCCACTAGACCATATGAGCTACATGTTGATGCCAGCCATGAGGGCCTAGGTGGAGTACTCTACCAGGAGTATGAAGACCAGCTACGACCAGTGGCCTATGTGAGCCGGAGCCTGACCCCCTCCGAGAAGAACTACCCCACCCACAAGTTGGAGTTCTTAGCCCTCAAATGGGCAGTAGTTGACAAACTGAAAGACTACCTTTATGGGGCCGAATTTACTGTAAAGACAGATAACAACCCCTTGACCTACCTATTTACCACCGCCAAGCTGGATGCAACTGGACACAGATGGTTGGCGGCGTTGTCTGGATTCAATTTCAGCCTCAAGTACAGGCCAGGGGCTGGAAATAGAGATGCAGATGCCCTGTCCCGAAGATCCCATGTCATGGTCAATGACTGGGAAGACTGGACTCAAGTGGCACCAGAAGGAGTGCGAGCCCTTTGTCAAGGGGCTGAACTCCAAGCCAGAGGAGGATCCAGAGCTGAAGAGATAGGAGTTACCACAGTGGGAGTCCCAAAGTGTTACTGTGGGGTAACTCAACTAGAAGAAGAGTGTCTACCGAAGCTATCAAAGAAAGAGTTAAGGTGTGACCAATTGGAAGACCCCATGGGGAAATTGGTCCTGGAAGCACTGGAAAACAAGAGTCCAGAGGGACTTCGACTTCACCCTTCCAAAGAGGCCCGCCTACTGAGGAGAGAGTTGGACAAGTTACAGGTGCATCAGGGGGTGGTCTACCGAAGGGGCCCCTCTGATAGCTCAGAAGATAAGTGGCAGTTGTTTCTCCCCGAAAAGCATCGAGAGACTGTGCTGATTGCCCTACATGACCAGCAGAGAGAACCTTCCAACTTGTCAGAGACCGGTTTTATTGGCCCTGCATGAGGGCCGAAGTGGAGGAGTATTGCCATTCCTGTGCAAGATGCATTCAGAGGAAGACTTTACCCCATCAAGCTGCCCCAATGGGCCATCTACAGAGTCAAGGCCCAATGGATCTGGTATGCATTGATTTTCTCTGCCTTGAACCCGATTTGAGTGGATTGGGAAATGTTCTGGTGGTAACTGACCATTTCACCCGTTATGCTCAGGCTTTCCCAACCAAGGACCAGAAGGCTTCTACAGTAGCCAAGGTACTTTTGGAGAAGTACTTTGTTCATTATGGACTACCACAGAGAATCCATTCAGACCAAGGAAGGGACTTTGAGAGTCGCCTGATCAGGAAGCTACTAGATTCTCTGGGAGTAGAGAAGACTAGAACTACACCATATCACCCTCAAGGTGATGCCCAGCCTGAAAGGTTCAACAGGACCCTATTGAACATGTTGGGAACTTTAGAAACAGAGAAGAAGCAACATTGGAGCCAACACATTTCAGCTCTGGTGCATGCTTACAACTGTACAACCAGTGATGTGACGGTTTTCTCCCCTTACCGGCTTATGTTTGGGAGAGAAGCAAGATTGCCAGTGGATTTGGCCTTCGGCATTTCCTTGGACCATGCCTCTGCTGCCTCCCACAAAGGATATGTGGACAGACTGAGGCACAGTTTGAAGATAGCTTATGAGAAAGCTCAAGCGGCCTCTGACCAGAGGGGGGCCCGAAACAAGCGGAACTTTGACTTGAAGGTTCGAGTACAGGACCTACAGCCTGGGGACCGTGTACTGTTACGAAACCTAGGGATCCCTGGAAAACACAAGATTGCTGATAGATGGAGATCAGAGCCATATATCATTTGTAGAAAGCTACCTGGATTGCCTGTCTACAAGTTGAAGCCAGAAGGGAGAGTGGGGCCTTTGAAGACCTGGCATAGGAATCACTTGCTCCCACTCACTGAAGCAGTCAGAATACCTCCAGCGAGAGACTTACCTGAATCTGTTTCCATTCTGGATACCCCCAGGCCTAACACTCGGTCTCAGACATCCCGAGCTAGGGGTGGACAGGACCCCCAACCAGAAGAAGAAAGAGGAGAACTTGAATGGCTATGGCCTTCCTCAACTCCAGGAAATTCCGCCATAGATCTTCCACCTACTGAGGATGAGATAACAAATTGAACCCAGAAGCTACAGAATTTGTTCCATTCAGTGTTGTGCCTGAGTGCTGGGAAGATATACCTGGTCTCTACTCAGAAGAAGAAGAAGTAGATGTTCCAGAACCAGAGATGTTGCCGGAATGTGTTCCTGAAGAAGTCCCAAGAGAACAGAGAGCTCGCAGAGTTGTGAGGCCTCCCAAGAAGTTAACTTACCCCCAAATGGGAAAAAGTTCAGAGGACTCTGTTACCACAGCAAGGAGAAGTGCTGAACGCCCTGACCCATCCACTGTTCATTTGGTGGAGGGCAACCCCAGCTCACTCTCTGGCACAGTTAAACAGGTCGCCCACACTGAAGTGACCTGTAGACAGGACAGCTCCCCATCTTATGCTAATTGGTGGGAAGCTCCTCTGTCTGAATTATGTGAACGTGTTGTTTCAAAGAAAGCTTGTAGTTTGAACAATGTCTTTGGGGACCAAAGATTCAAAGTGGGGGGAGTGTGTAGCGGGGTCGTACCCCTTTTAGGGGAAAAGACTACATTCCCCATAATTCCCCAGGCTCCCGGGAGGATGGTCATTTCCGTCCGAGAGGCTGCTGGGGGAGGAGATAAAAGGGAAGAGGAGAGACCGCCTCTTCCTCTTCTGACTGGGCTGGTGACGGAGACACTCCTGATTGAGGAGACACCTGTGCGGACCGGGACTGCTGAAGGCCTGAAGCCTGGGCCTTGCAGCAGACAGAGTGAGACTCTCAACCCTCAGTGTCAGCAGCAGCGGAGCGGAGACTTTTCCCTACAGACGGTCGGTCGGAGAGAGGACCGGAGCGCAGGGGCTGTGACGGAGGAGGCCGGACGCCGCCATTGGAGGTCCCGGAGCTGAGGACGGTACCCAGGAGTGGTGAGCGAGCTGAAAAGCTCATCCTACACTATTACATTCACTTCTATGCCTATTGAACTGCCAAGGCACAGTTTACCTCAGAGCAGCAGATGTTTCTTTCTGTGGATTACAAAAACACCATTTAAAGCTACATGTGCACCACCTCTACAGTTCTCTTGCGGGTGAAGAATACTGTACTTATTCAAGGACTGAGCTCTATTGCTAGGGATCAGGCCTGGTCCGTTAGGTAGGCGCAGATAGATTTGTTGCACCTCAGGGGTGCATAGCAGACGGTCGCCACACTTGGCGCTCCGTTCCCCATTGCTAGTTTGATACATATGTGAGTACATGTTAAAGTGAAATTTGCAGGGATCTGCTAATGTGTTGTAAGTCAAATGTTAAATGCATGTTACTATCTCTTTTCTTACTGCCAAAGTAAAGCCAGTTATTCTTATCTCAGCAGTCTGCTTGTGAGTTTGAATCCATTACACTTCGAGTATAAGTGATATTTATATGTGCATAGATACATACCCCTTTACTAACTGTGCCAGAGCGGGTAGAGCAAAATTGCCGGGGGTTGGTGGAGCTGTACTCAGGGACCCAAAACAAACCAGCGGCCCTCTTAACTGGGGGTATCGCTACAACTAGTAATGGCGGCCATCTATGATTTTTATCGAGACTGCGACATTATGACGGACACAGCGGACACTTGTCACACATTTTTGGGTCGATTGACAATTATACAGCGATCAGTGCTTTAAAAATGCACTGATTACTGTATAAATGTCACTGGCAGGGAAGGGGTTAACACTAGGGGGTGATCAAGGGGTTAACTGTGTTCCCTTAGTGTGTTGTAACTGTAGGGAGATGGGACTGACTATAAGAGATGACAGATGGTGGTTCCTAGCTATTAGGAACTCACGATCTGCATCTCCTCACAGAACAGGGATTTGCGTGTTTACACACACACGCGCGCGCGCGTCCCTGTTCTGCCTCTCGTGCCTACGATCGCGCAAGACTGCCAGTCATCGCGACCGCCGTTCACGAGCATCGGCACCCCTGCAGTGTAGCAGGTGCCTGCTATCCTGCTTAAAAGGAGCCGAAGTATAGCTACGACGGTTCGCAGGATCGTGCCGACCATGCCGAATGACGGCGGCTGGACAGCAAATGGTTAGAGTCCCTACATAAGATATTTTGGAATTGGGTTAAATATACTAAATAAGTTATGCATTAAACAGACTAGAACATTATTGTAAATTTTTTGAGGCACTATATAAAAAAAATATATAGTCAGGGTATTTTTAAAAACAAATCATTTTGATATACAAAGAAGTTAAAAATGTACTGTTCTGTAAATTAGTGCATACCAAAACTTCAACATGTTCATACAAAATTTAATGTATGTTATAGTATAATGAGCGACTTATGACTTAAATTGGTAGTTAAATAATATATATGTGCACCTATTTTAGAAACCCAAAAAGTGCATGAGAAACTCTGTATAAATACTGAACTCATAAGAAGGATCATACCTCGACAGACTGGCTCCTTTTCCCATTCTCCATCTTTACATGTAATTTCGTCTTTTCCTTCAAGTTTATAATAATTTGCACACTTATATCTTACAGAAGAGCCTGATTGATAGGTCTTTAATTTTATTCCTGTGATGTCTCCCGATTTCACTTCTGGTGGTTCACCGCAGGTATGTCCAATTTCTAAAAAATGAAATGTACAACTCAAGTCACTAAAAAAAAATTGCACAAAGATTATTTTTAACCAAAGTCCAAACTTTTTTTTTTTTTTTTTTTTTTTAAGGAATGGAGATTATGTCATTATTTTCTTTTTTTTTTTATTTGTTTTTGGGGATACTTTTTGTCTTTAGCTTTATCTCATTGTGGAGATTTCTCTTCATTTTCTGTCTCAGAGAAACAACAGAAAGTTAGAGAAAATCTCTGAAATGTGAGGGGGAATATCCTTTTAGACATTTACCACAGAAACCGGTGTCCACATTGAAAGATTGCCCCTCATCTCCTGTTCTAGGGACCGCTATAACATTTTGGAATTTCCATAATTTTCTGTCCCAGTGACTTTAGTAATAGAGAAGGTGAATCTCCCCAGCAGGGGCAAAGAACAATTAAAATCAGACAAGAATTTTAATACTTACATGCACAATACAAAACATGAAAAAAGAAAAGCACTAACAAAAGTGTTGGCTTTAGATAGTTACAGTCAAAAATTTTGAAATCTATCAAGAAAACACACGCCCATGGCAACTAGCTAACTGGGAAGTGGTCCTTGACTGGGGGCATGAGGGAATGAGGGTGAGCTTATTCTTAACAAGACTGGCCATGATACACTTTCACAGTCTGCACTACCTCTGGCCACCACTAGAGGGAGACTCCACTCCAATCCAGCTGGCTGACCACACACAGGCAAATACGAATCTTACATAAAATCTGATGCACTCTAAAGGACTGTACACATGATCACAAAATCATACAATAATACTGCTTTTGAAGTGATAGTACGATAATCTGATCATTCGTGCACAGCTTTCGAGACCCAATCACTACAGTTCATCCTATATTATCCAAAGGGACTAACACGAAAATGTTTCTTGTATGATACCGGATCGTACGATTTTCATTTAATCTGTACAGTTGTTGTCCGAAAATACAATACATCACTTCCAAAAATTCTTTCTGATGTACGAGAATTTTCATAGCTTTAATAACCTCTTATTAGCGATAGAGACTAGCATGCAAAAAACAAAACAAAAAAATGGACGATCATTTGTCCGATAATCTCATTGTGTGTACCAGGCTTAAGGGTTGGGGAGCAGTCTAGAATACAGCACACACTTCTAGGGTTCCTCCTGCTATCCTACAAGCTAGAACCCCGGTGTAAATCGCTCTTCCCACTGCCCACACACCAGACACACAACAAACGATAGCTTGTCACCACCCAAGTTTGTCCACCATACACACATAGAATAACACAAAGAAGAGGCAAGAAGCTTAGTACACAGAAGTCACTTATTAATTTTATAATTTAATATCCGAAAAGTGGGCATTGCATACAATATATACAAAGAAAAAGAATTACAAAATAAAAAAAACACACACACACACACACACACAACTGGCTATTCACTATGAAAATAAAAAGGCATAAAAATAGAAAGAAACTTTACCAAAGCCTATTCTTTGACAGGAGCATGTGAGAAACTTCTAACTCTCCAGTTAAACTGGCTTCGTGGGTATCACCTCATCCATGTCCCATGCTCCACAAATTATTGGAATATGGTTGGGGGCTGGACTTTAGCCCTTGGCCAATCAACCCTGGGGGATATTTCCGCCCCAGCCCACAGGATATTCTGTTTTCTGAGGTGACCAGGATCAAATGGGCCCTGGATTGTTCCATTGGCTGGGTCACAGATAGGATTTCCGACAGTAGTGCCTCCATCCGATCGTGACAGTATGACCTCAAGCACACAGGGTGTTAGAAAAAATGAACTGCAAAGCCACTAACAATGCCAGGAAAAAGCGGCTCTAAAAAAAAAAAATTCCTTTTTGTAGCCTTTTACAGTGGTGTTAAAGTGGATGTCATAATGTAGAGAATAAGATTTCCTTTCATTTGAGCCCAGTCTTGCCACACAGATTTACTCCAGCCCTGAGAAATCCTCTTTTATTGTTCAGTTAGAAACATCTTGACGAAGTGCTGAAAACTTTGTCAAAAACGCCCCCTTGCTGTGAGTGACAGGTGATTTACATATCTAATGCACTAGCCTTAGACAAGGGGTCCCCAAGATCCTGGCTCCCCACCCTGGGTGAATGAGTATGGGGTACATTTTACCCCTACCCATTCACCCCAAGAAAAGTGTCAAAAATATAAAAACAGTACACAGGTTTTTGATAAAATAATTTATTAAAGCAGCTCCAGCATCTCTTCTCCTTACGATTTTTTCTCCCTCCAGCGATTAATTCATCCTCCAGTTCTTCTCCCTCTGCTGAAGTCTTCTCCCTCTGCCAGGTCTCTTCTCTGCTGTCTTCTCCCTCTTTTCTTCCTGCCATGTTCTCCCGACGCTCTCTCCCGCTGTAATGCTGGGTCAGCCATGTGCCATTACTTATATAGCCATGGGGCGGGGCCACCTGCTGACATCATCCAGAGGCCCCAGCCCCTAGTGATGTCACTGCCCCATCATGCCTCGTTGGTTACCAGGTGGATCTACTTTGGGGGGACATTTTTTTTTTTTATAACGGAATTGTTAAAAACTGTGTGTGCTTTTATTTATTTTTGAGGGGGGGGCGGTTTTTGAGACTCCCTTGTTAAAGGGGGCTTCCAGATTCTAATAAGCAGACCCCCGACAACCACCATCCAGGGTTGTCGGGAAGAGGCCCTTGTCCCCATCAGCATGGGGACAAGATGGCTTGGGGGGGCGTAGGGCCCCCCCATGTTGAGGGTATGTGACCTGGTTTGGTCCAGGAGGGGGGGGGGGGGGGGGGGGGGGGTACAATCAGAAGTATTTAGCAATATCAACAATATTTCAGCTTTTACAAGAGATAAAAATATATTCCTCAGATCTCTTGAAATAAATCAAAGCTGGCAGACAGTTTGGGGTCTCCTGACTATCCTCTGCTAATTCTTTTAGCCAAAATGGCTAGGGCTCTTATAGAAAGGCTTCAGGAAGGCGAGAAATCTATGTCTATATCTATGTCACGAGTCTGTGTGGGAGCTATAGACTGACCTAAATATAGATGCTACATTATATGCTAAGGTTTCCCAAGACCAAACAGATTTCATACCTGGCAGAGAAGTGCGGGATAACTCTTTGCGCATGCTGTTAATCTCGTACGTTCGAGGATCTTCCCAGCCTGCCCTTCTACTCTCTACTGATGCAGAAAAAGCATTTGATAGGGTGGACTGGGAATATCTGATAGTGACCTGATCCTTTTTAGGTATAGGTAATTATTTCAGCATTATACAGTGGTGTGAAAAAGTGTTTGCCCCTTCCTCATTTCCTGTTCCTTTGCATGTTTGTCACACTTAAGTGTTTCGGAACATCAAACCAATTTAAACAATAGTCAAGGACAACACAAGTAAACACAAAATGCAATTTGTAAATGAAGGTGTTTATTATTAAAGGTGAAAAAAAATCCAAACCATCATGGCCCTGTGTGAAAAAGTGATTGCTCCCCTTGTTAAAACATACTATAACTGTGGTTGTCCACACCTGAGTTCAATTTCTCTAGCCACACCCAGGCCTGATTATTGCCACACCTGTTCACAATCAAGGCATCACTTAAATAGGAGCTGCTTGACACAGTAAGGTCCACCAGAAGATCCTTCAAGAAATTCAGGAACAATTGAGAAAGAAAGTAATTGAGATCTATCAGTCTGGAAAGGGTTATAAAGCCATTTCCAAAGCTTTGGGAATCCAGCGAACCACAGTGAGAGCCATTATCCACAAATGGCGAAGACATGGAACAGTGGTGAACCTTCCCAGGAGTGGCCGGCCGCCCAAAATTACCCCAAGAGCGCAGCGACGACTCATCCAAGAGGTCACAAAAGACCCCACAACAATGTCCAAGGAACTGCAGGCCTCACTTGCCTCAGTTAAGGTCAGCGTTCATGCCTCCACCATCAGGAAAAGACTGGGCAAAAATGACCTGCATGGCAGAGTTCCAAGGAGAAAACCACTGCTGAGCAAAAAGAACATCAAAGCTCGTCTCAATTTCTCCACAACACATCTTGATGATCCCCAAGACTTTTGGGACAACATTCTGTGGACCGATGAGACAAAAGTGGAACTCTTTGGAAGGTGTGTGTCCAAGTATATCTGGCGTAGAAGGAACACTGCATTTCAGAAAAAGAACATTATACCAACAGTAAAATATGGTGGTGGTAGTGTGATGGTCTGGGGCTGTTTTGCTGCTTCAGGACCTGGAAGACTTGCCGTGATAAAAGGAACTATGAATTGTGCTGTCTACCAAGAGATCCTGAAGGAGAATGTCCGACCATCTGTTCGTGTACTCAAGCTGAAACGAACTTGGGTTCTGCAGCAGGACAATGATCCTAAACACACCAGCAAGTCCACCACCGAATGGCTGAAGAAAAACAAAATGAAGACTTTGGAGTGGCCTAGCCAAAGTCCTGACCTGAATCCTATTGAGATGTTGTGGTATGACCTTAAAAAGGCCGTTCATGCTCGAAAACCCTCTAATGTAACTGAATTAGGACAATTCTGCAAAGATGAGTGGGACAAAATTCCTCCAGGATGCTGTAAAAGCCTCATTGCACGTTATCGCAAACGCTTGGTTGCAGTTGTTGCTGCTAAGGGTGGCCCAACCAGTTATTAGGTTTAGGGGGCAATCACTTTTTCACACAGGGCCATGATGGTTTGGATTTTTTTTCACCTTTAATAATAAACACCTTCATTTACAAATTGCATTTTGTGTTTACTTGTGTTGTCCTTGACTATTGTTTAACCACTTGCTTACCGGGCCTATTTTGGCCTATTTTCCTTCATGTAAACATCATCATTTTTTTGCTAGAAAATTACTCAGAACCCCCAAACATTGAGTACGTTTTTTTTTAGCAGACACCCTAGGGAATAAAATGGCGGTCATTGCAACTTTTTATCTCACACGGTATTTGCGCAATAATTTTTCAAACGCCTTTTTTTTGGTAAAAAAACGGTTTCATGAATTAAAAATAACAAAACAGTAAAGTTAGCCCAATTTTTTTATATAATATGAAAGATGATGTTACGCCGAGTAAATAGATACCGAACATGTCACGCTTTAAAATTGCGCACAACCGTGGAATGGCGCCAAACTTCGGTACTTAATAATCTCCATAGGCGACGCTTTAATATTTTTTTACTGGTTACCAGTTTAGAGTTACAGAGGAGGTCTAGTACTAGAATTGTTGCACGCGCTCTAACGCACGCGGCGATACCTCACATGTGTGGTTTGAGCGGCGTTTACATATGCGGGCGGGACTTGCGTGTGCGTTAGCTTCTGATCGCGAGCTACAGGGGACAGGGGCGTTTTAATTTTTTTTTTTTATTTATTTATTTTTATTTTACTTAATTTTTTTTTATTTTTACACTTTTTAAAAAAAAAAAAAAATTTGGATCACTTTTATTCCTATTACAAGGAATGTAAACATCCCTTGTAATAGGAATGTATGTGACAGGGCCTCTTTATGGAGAGATGTGGGGTCAATAAGACCCCACATCTCTCCTCCAGGCTGGAAAGCATGAGATCGGTAAAATTTTTTTTACCGATCTCATGCTGACAGCCGCGATCGCGGCTTTGTTTACTTCCGGGTACCGGGCGTGACGTCATAACGTCGCGCCTGGGCCTCCGACGGTCATAGAGATGACTGGTGACCATCTGGTCACCGGAAATCTCTATGCTCGTCATCCGCTGCACTGTCTCCTGGGATCTGGTGTCATTGATCCCAGGAGTCAGTGCGGGAATCTTCCGAAATCTCGCGAGATTTCGGCCACATCTTCCGAAATCTCCCGAGATTTCGGCCACATCTGCCGAAATCTCGTGAGATGTCGGCAGATGTGCCGTTACTGCGCACGCGCGAGTAACGGCGGTGCATGCTGGGCCATCTAAAGTTCCTGTGGGTGTTTCACATGCCCACAGGCAAGATGGCCCCCAGCACAAAAGAAGAAGACGAGGAACTTCATCGGACGAAAACCGGCGGCGATCGAGATGGAAGATGGAACAGGTGAGTCCCCCAATAAAGGTAAGCATCCTTTATATTCCGTCCCAAAAAAAAAAAAATTATACAGAGTGCATAACCGCTTTAAGTATGGAGTGTTGCATGTGGGCTTGTCAATCAAGCTCCATATGACTCTGAGTATTTACATATTGCTGAAGTTAGCAGAAATTAATGTGTGCCATACAATGTTCTAAGTTTGTGAGGACATGACGTATACATGTAGCATAAAAAGCCAACGTTTCTATACTGACACAGACACACACCCTCTAGGAGGTATGACACATATTCACACGGAGAAGACTGATGAATTGGAACAGCTGACTTCTGCCGGAAGTCTAAGAACGTCATTTCCTGCTTCTTCTTGGAGAACACAAGGCAGCATGGAAACAGAAGACAACAGCCATGAAGGACACATACTTTCATAAGCTTATTACAGCTTTATAACTATTCTATTTCATATACTTTTACCCACACTGAACTGAACTATTATACTTTTTACATTGTATTTATGATGCCAACCGTGTGACAAATAAAATCACATTTTGATTCAAGTCACTTTGACTATCAATGCTATTTCATCCGGAAACGCCTCGGCGACAAAAGAATATAGATAATAATTCATATTTTTCACACACAAACTGAAATACTTGGGTATTTTACTCACCATGAAAATGACACCCCCTCCTAAATTCTATCTGTCAGGACCTGCATAAATGGAACCAATTGGCTCACTCATGGTTGGGAAGAATCAGCGCTGTAAAAATGATCTTACCCAGAGTGTTATTCTTTTTCCAAATGATACCATATAAAATACCACTGGGTTTCTTTATGGTGCTAACCACCCTGATATGTAAATACAGTGCCTTGCAAAAGTATTCACTCCCCTTGGCTTGTTACCCATTTTGTTACATTACAGCCTTTAGTTCAATTTTATTTTAATCTGAATTATATGTGATGGATCAGAACACAATAGTTGGTGAAGTAAAATTAGAAAATTATATACAGTACATAAAACAATTTTTCAGAAATAAAAAACTGATTATTGCCATGTGCGTATGTATTCACCCCCTTTGTTATGAAGCCCATAAAAAGCTCTGGTGCAACCAATTACCTTCAGAAGTCACATAGTGAAATGATGTCCACCTTTGTGCAATTTAAGTGTCACATGATCTGTCATTACATATACACATCTTTTTGAAAGGCCCCACCTAAGCAAGAGGCACCGCTAACCAAACACTGCCATGAAGACAGAGGCTCTCTCCAAACAAGTTAGGGACAATGTTGAGAAGTACAAGTCAGGGTTAGGTTATAAAAAATAAAAAAAATCTTTGATGATGCCTAGGAGCAGCATTAGACATGTGCACAACAACAAAAATTAGTTTATTTTCGTTTCGTTTTTTTCGTTTCCGAAAAAAATTAGTTTATCTTCGTTTCGTTTTTTTCGTTTCCGTTGATTCGTAACGATTCGTAAGTCGTCAGTGTTCGTATTCGTAACGATTGGTACATTCGTAAGTCGTCGGTGTTTGTATTCGTAACGATTCGTACATTCGTAAGAGTTATTTTTTCGTTGATTCGTTTATTCGAAATTCGGACGCATTCGTATTTATTCGAACATTCGTAGATTCGTAATCGGAGCATAATTCATAATTGTATGTAATGTGTATGCTATTATTACATTTTAATAATTTACGAATCGAAAAAAAAAGTTACGAATCGAAAAAAAAAAAGTTACGAATGTACGAATTTTTTCATTCAATCTATTCGAAGCACGTTAAGCAGCACTATTGTAAGGGACACAGAAAATTACCAATTCAACCAAAAAAAAGTTACGAATCGAAAAAAAAAGTTACAAATTTTTTCATTCAATCTATTCGAAGCACGTTAAGCAGCACTATTGTAAGGGACACAGAAAATTACCAATTCAACCAAAAAAAAAAAAAGTTACGAATCGAAAAAAAAAGTTACGAATGTACAAATTTTTTCGTTCAATCTATTCGAAGCACGTTAAGCAGCACCATTGTAAGGGACACGGAAAATTACCAATTCAACAAAAAAAATAAAAAGTTACGAATGTACAATTTTTTTCGTTCATTTTCGTTGTTCCTGTTTTCGTTTTTCGGATTTTCTTCATTCGTACATTCGTTGTTTCTAATTTTTTTGGTTCGGATTTTCGTTGTTTTTCGGATTCGTACGATTCGAACGATTCGTTATTCGGATTCATTCGATCCAAACGATTCGTTCATTCGTACGAAAACGAACAAACGAAAATAACGAAAAAAAAGAAAGACGAAAAAAAATGAAACGAATTGCACATGTCTAAGCAGCATCAAATCTATCATAACCAAATGGAAAGAACACAACAGCAAACCCTCCAAGAGACGGCCGCACAACAAAACTCATGGATCGGGCAAGAAGGGCATTGATCAGAGAGGCAGCACAGAGGCCTAAGGTAACCCTGGAGGAGCTGCAGAGTTCCACAGCAGAGACAGGAGTATCTGTACATAGGACGTCAATAAGCCGTACGCTCCATAGAGTTGGGCCTTATGGCATAGTGGCCAGAGGAATGCCCTTACTTTCAACAAAAAACAAAATGGCACATTTTGAGTTTGTCAAAAGACATGTGGGAGACTCACAAAATGTATGGAGGAAGGTGCTCTGGTCTGATGAGACTAAAATTTTACTTTTTGGCCATCAAAGAAAACGCTATGTCTGGTTTAAACCCAACACATCACATCACCCAAAGAACACCATTCCCACAGAGAAACATGGTGGTGGCAGCTTCATGCTGTGGGGATGTTTTTCAGCAGTCAGGACTGGGAAACTGGTCAGAGTTGAGGGAAAGATGGATGGTGCTAAATACAGGGATATTCTTGAGCAAAACCTGTACCACTCTGTGTGTGATTTGAGGCTAGGATGGAGGTTCACCTTCCAGCAGGACAATGACCCCAAACACACTGCTAAAGCAACACTTGAGTGGTTTAAGGGGAAACATGTAAATGTGTTGGAATGGCCTATTCAAACCCCAGACCTCAATCCAATTGAAAATATATGGTCAGACTTAAAGATTGCTGTTCACAAGCAAACCATGCAACTTGAAGGAGCTGGGTCAGGTACCTAGTTTTGACAGGTACCCAGCTCCCACTTCCACATGGGCGCTTAGGCTGCCCCTCCCTCTCTGCAATCTTCTGGGACACGTCACAGGTCCCAGTAGATTGGCGGCCATTGAGGATGCTCAGTGCGACTTGCACCCGGCTATGAATCCACAAGCTGTCACAGCTGGGTGCCCACAGTAGTGATGCTGGCGTCACGGAGAGGAGATGGAGAGAACCGAGGCTTCAGCAGCTGCATCGCTGGACCGTGGGACAGGTGAGTGTGTGTTTATTAACCTCCCTGGTGGTATTCACGAGTGCGGCTCGAGGTTAATCTTCAGTACCAATAGCTGTAGCCCTGAGCCACACTCGGGATTGCATTGCAGTATCCAGGTACAGGTACTGCTACTTGCATTGTTCCTAGGATCCCACTGTGTCCCCCGGCCTGATCCTCCACCCAATGTATTACTGTTCCAGGTTCCGTTCCCTGCGAGCGTTGCGACGCATGGGGGTGGAACCAGCGGCAAATTTAAAAAGTAAAAAACACAAACACACACACACACACACACACACAATACATTGTAATCTGTTAGGATTACATTACTGTATCAAATCATTTGTCATCAGTTGTATCTCTAGTGCTTTGTGCAGGGCCTATATAACATTTACAACCTGGCAATTCTTTCCAGATTCATAAGCTTTACACCCCTCCAATATTCTTATAAAACCCCATCAACAAAAATCATCCAATAGTTATAGATCAAAAATGTCATAACTCCACCATTAGATAACTTCCCTTTCTACAAAATCTAATGTCATACATTTATGTCATTATGACCCTACAGCCAAATCAACAGTAACATCCCTAACAGGATTCCATGCATATTCTAGATATATTGCAAATTTACAAATGGAAGCAAAATGATATAAGGTTTTCCCTAGACGTTACCACTTTATATACATCAATATGACACAAAATAGGATTATGAGATCTACAATACTTTCTCACAAATAAGCCTTTAATAAACAATAAACAAACTCAGTTTATCTAGGAAGGTGGCAGGTTCATTTGAGAATAGAAATCTTTTGAATCCATATTTATAGTACCATGACATATCCATAGGCTTGAGCCTGCACTGAGCATTAAATAATAAACCCCTTTGCTTAGACTCTGATGATACCTCTGGCAGCCCTCCCTGTCTGGATGCACAGACTCAGACTCCATAGGCTTGTAAGTATCCATATGGATGAGTTGACATTTCTCTCCCTATATGTATATACTTCTCCCACATATGGTTTCAACCATGGTACAGATTTATTTATTCATGTTTTGTTGTAGACCCAGGTGCACCTGCCCCTGAAGAGTGTCATTTTATATACACGAAACGCATCGGGCCTACTGGATGCACCTATTCTGTAGATGATCGATTCATTTCAATATACTGTATGTACTAGATTTCTGTGATCTTATTTTGTTTCCACATGGAAGATCTTACCATTTACCATACTGTGGGCCTGCCATCCTGCAATACTGTTTTCACCATACATGGTTTTTAACATGTGATTGTATTTTTACTCATTGCATTTATGTTATGCTGTGATGCTTTTTGACAATGAAGGTATCCTTTTCAAAACCGATGTATCATTTAGCCACTCCCACCCACCTCATTCAAAGTCCTGAAAATCCTCCCTCTTTGCTTGCTTAGACTCTACAGCATAATCCACTACAATCACTACATACAGTACATCATTTTAATATGGGATGTTTCTTTGAACCAAGTCACCAATTTTGTTAATTATTGTAATAATAATGTTACTTTAAATTAGAAAGACTATACAGCATTCATATAAAAATACGACAATAAATATTAAGTACATAAAAAGTCCCAATGAAGTCCTTGTTGCAAGTCAAAACAGCTTGAAGTGGAAAGTATTGAAGATTGTGTCTTGAAACAGAAATGACACCAAACAAGCAGTGCTCTTCCTCTTCTCCCACATAGTAACAGTCCGCACTCACAAAGAAGGTCAAACTCGCTTGGGGTAAGTATGTCACCAGATATAGAACATATACTTGGTCCACCAATGGAGTCCTAAGCCTCTAGCTGGCTAGATAGAATCATCTCTTTTAATGTGCTCCTGTGCCTTTAATGCCGCGTACACACGGCCAGAATTTCTGATGGAAACAGTCCGATGGGAGCTTTCCATCGGATTTTCCGACCGTGTGTATGCCCAATGGTCTTTTTCTGTCGGCATTTCCGACGGACTTTGGATTGAGAGCCTGTTCTTAATTTTTCAGACGGAAAACCTTTCTATCGGATTTTTCGAAATTCCGACGCATGCTCGGAAACAATTCGACGCATGCTTGGAAGCATTAATCTTCCCTTTTCTAGTGCCATCGAATATGTTGTATGTCGCGGTGTTATTGACCGTCGGAATTTGGTGTGACCGTGTGTAGGCAAGACAGTTTGAGCGAAATCCTGTCGGAATTCCGCCGGGAAAACTATCAGAGCTTTTTCGGATGAGAATTCCGAACGTGTGTACACGGCATAAGAGATCCTGTATGTGCCTCATTCACAAGGGGGAGATGCAAGGCCCCTTTCACACTGGGGTGGTGCGGGCGTCGGCGGTAAAGCAGCGCTATATTTAGTGCTGCTTTACCATCATTTTAGCGGTTTTAACCCCCGCTAGCATCCGAAAAAGGGTTAAAGCCGCCCGCAAAGCGCTGCAAAGCACCGCTGCAGCAGCGCTTTGCCAGCGATATAGCCGCGCTGCCCCATTGATTTCAATGGGTAGGAGCGGTTTAGAAGCGGTGAATACACCGCTCCTTCACCACTCCAAAGATGCTGCTAGCAGGACTTTTTTTTACCATCCTGCTAGCGCACCGATCCAGTGTGAAAGCCCGCCGGCTTTCACACTGGAGTGAAAGGAGCTGCTTTTTTCAGGCGCTATACAGGCGCTGATAATATACAGTAGGGGCTCTCAGTGACTATATAGGTTAGGGTGACCAGATGTCCCCGGTTTTAGGGGACAGTCCCCAGATTGAGGATACTGTCCCCGGACCAAGTCTGTCCCCGGTTTTGTCCCCGGATTTGACTTCAACAGGAGCTGGGGCAGTTTTCAAAAACAGTCAGTGCAGAAAAAAAAAAAAAAGAATTACTCACCCCCGCTCCTACTAGCTTAGGGGGGTGTATTTTTTCCATTATCTGGGTCCCTTTCTGATGATGTGCTGGTCAGAGTGGATGGACTATTTCTTCAGTTTCTGGCACATGCCCATTCAGCTCCGCTCACATGTTCTTCTGCCTTGGCTCAAATCCCGGCCAGTCGCCTGCCTTCCTTTCTCCTGGCCTTCCCCGGCAGAGTTATTTTCCTCCGCTCCCCACCCAGTAGTAACTGGGGGCCCGGAGAGTGATACCTGAGAGGCTGTGAGGCAGGCGGAGGCGGCAATGGGCAGAGAGAGGCAGCTGAGCTCAGCTAACGATGTCCACCAGCAGGAATAGAGGGGAAGCAGATCCAATCGTGGGGCTGCCAGTGCCTTCAAGGCTTCAACACAGGTGTGCTTTGGGGGTGTCTGTGAATAGACTACATGGAACTGTGTCTGTCTCTGTGGCATAATGGATGGTATCAGAACTCACAGGCAGTAGGCACTTATTGGTCAGAAGTTAACAAAATCAGCACCCAGCAGCCATGTTATGTGACACACTGTGACAGAGCCAGACAGAGCCATGATAGAGTGCCTGCTGCCTGTGAGTTATCATAATGCTGATGATCTTAACCAGTTGCCGATCGCCTGTTAGCAGATTTACTGCTACAGGGTGGTTGCGCTGCGCAGGATCACTTATATATACGTGATTCTGCATTTCTGGGTATCAGAGCCAATCAGCGGATCTGGCGGACTTGTCTAGTGGCCTGCCTATAAACAAGGCAGTTCACCATTCTGTCAGTGTGGAAGACCTCGGTCCTGTGTTCCTGCAAAGCGATACAGGGATCTATGTCTTCCCTTAGTAAAAGCACTTCCCCCACAGTGAGAAAACACTTGTTAGGCATACATTTAACCCATTGATTGCCCTAGATGTTATCCCCTTCCCAGCCAGTGTCATTAGTACAGTGACAGTACATATTTTTAGTACTGATCTCTGTATTAGTGTCACTGGTTCCCACAAAGTGTCAAAAGTGTCACTAATGCCACGTGCACATGAGCGGAATGTCCGACAGAAAAAGTCAAGCGGAATCTTTTCATCGGCTATTACGATCGCGTGTGGGCCTCATCGGATTTTATTTTTTTTGAAAATTCTGACAGACCTAGAAATAGAACATTTTAAATATTTCCGACTGAACCAATTCCTATTGGGAAAACCGCTCGTCTGTATGCTGTTCCGACGGACCAAAAACGACGCATGCTCTGAAGCAAGTACGAGACGGCAGCTATTGGTTACTGGCTATTGAACTTCCTTTTTCCGGGGACATATTTTTTTTTTACTAGTAATGGCAGCAATCAACGCCATTACTAGTAAAAAAAAAAAAATATGTCCCCCGGATTTCATTTAAAAAATCTGGTCACCTTAACCGCTTCCCGAACGCCCACTGCGTGACTGCATATATACGTCAGCAGAATGGCACGGGCAGGCAAAAGCACGTACCTGTACGTCCCCTTTAAATGCCTGCCCGTGGGTCGCGCGCCAGCGGTGCGGTCGGGAGCTCTGTGCCCCTGGCCGCGGGACCAGCGGACCCGATCGCCGCTGGTGTCCCGCGATCGGGTCACGGAGCTGAAGAACGGGGAGAGGTATGTGTAAACAAACCTCTCCCCGCGCTTCCTACTCTGCCTGTCATTGATTGGCTGTTCCCGGGCATCGAAAAAAGCCGATAAATGACGTCAGACGTCAGCCCCGCCCCCTAATGTAAAAAAAAACACACGTCACAGCCCATAACCCCTCCCCTCCCCCTAGTGGTTAACTCTTTCACTACAACTGTCATTTATACAGGAATCAATGCATTTAAATAGCATTGATTGCTGTATAAATGACAATGGTCCCAAAAATGTGTCAAAAATGTCCGATGTGTCCGCCATAATGTCGCAGTCACAAAAAAAAAAAAATCGCTGATCGCCGCCATTACTAGTAAAAAAAAAAAATATTAATAAAAATGCTATGAAACTATCCCCTATTTTGTAAACGCTATAACTTTTGCGCAAACAAATCAATAATCGCTAATTGCGATTTTTTTTACCAAGAATATGTAGAAGAATACGTATCGGCCTAAACTGAGAAAAAAAAATGTTTTTTTATATATTTTTTGGGGATATTTCTTATAGCAAAAAGCAAAAAATGTTGCATTTTTTTCAAAATTGTCGCTCTATTTTTGTTTATGGCGCAAAAAATAAAAACCGCAGGGGGCGATCAAATACCACCAAAAGAAAGCTCTATTTGTGGGAAAAAAAGGACGCCAATTTTGTTTGGGAGCCACGTCGCACGACCGCGCAATTGTCAGTTAAATCGGCGCAGTGCCGAATCGCAAAAAGGGGCCTGGTCCTTTGGCTGCCAATTGGTCCGGGGCTGAAGTGGTTAATATAGGTAAAATAGACTAGTTATTAACCAGAAACCTATTACAAGTGAAATCTTCCACACTGGTGATATATACACACCAACCAGTGCATAATATAGATACTATATTCTACTACAGTGATCACAAACTAAACAATTATGAATGGTAAGTGATTTCTCAAATTAACCATACATGCATGTGAATATAAAAATAATTGCAAACAAAAAGCTGAAAGAGTCCCATTTGGATGATCATATCCTGTCATATAAAAAGTCAATTTGGGTGAATAAACCCCTCAGAATAGTAGTTGTGACAAACACTCCTGCTTGTGTGACTTCCAAGATGCAGTGAAATCTTCTCAGAAAGTTAGACAACCCTTCACCACAGGCATCAGCATTCAAGCATCCAATAGTGATGTATAAGTTGTCTGCTTACCAGATTGTTTTGACCACTTTAATTAAAAAGATAGTCAGTTGCGCTTTTGCAGGTTTGTGCCTGCTCACATGTAAGATGGCATGGAATCATACATGTATCACTTCCTCCTTAGCGGCTCAGGCAGGGTATATGAAAAGAGCAAACATAGCCGTAGCATAATACTGTTTATTTAAAAAGATAAAAAAGAAGATAGCCAAATGGCTACTTACATAGCACAGTGCCCGACCCGGCAATGGGGCTGCTCGCGTTTGAATTTAGTTTATCCAGATGGAGAAATCTCGTGTCTAGCCTTGTGGAAGCGGAGTGCGTTCCAACCTGAGCGGCCGACAACCAGGAGACCGTAAGTGGAGTAAAAAACGTGACCTGGTACCGTCTCGACGTACGTTTCATTTACACATCTTCAGGGGGCGTATCTGGTCACTATGGTCAGAGGTTTTTATAATGTAATTTGTTGTGCGCAGCCTCAGTCCCGCTCGAGCATTAAGAACGGAACGCCGTTCCGTTCTTAATGCTCGAGCAGGACTGAGGCTGCGCACAACCTGGTCACGTTTTTTACTCCACTTCCGGTATCCTGGTTGTCGGCCGCTCGGGTTGGAACGCACGCCGCTTCCACATGGCTAGACACGAGATTTCTCCATCTGGATAAACTAAATTCAAACGCGAGCAGCCCCAGTGCCGGGGTCGGGCACTGTGCTATGTAAGTAGCCATTTGGCTATCTTCTTTTTTATCTTTTTAAATAAACAGTATTATGCTACGGCTATGTTTGCTCCTTTTATATACCCTGCCTGAGCCGCTAAGGAGGAAGTGATACATGTATGATTCCATGCCATCTTACATGTGAGCAGGCACAAACCTGCAAAAGCGCAACTGACTATCTTTTTAATTAAAGTGGTCAAAACAATCTGGTAAGCAGACAACTTATACATCACTATTGGATGCTTGAATGCTGATGCCTGTGGTGAAGGGTTGTCTAAATTTCTGAGAAGATTTCACTGCATCTTGGAAGTCACACAAGCAGGAGTGTTTGTCACAACTACTATTCTGAGTGGTTTATTCACCCAAATTGACTTTTTATATGACAGGATATGATCATCCAAATGGGACTCTTTCATCTTTTTGTTTGCAATTATTTTTATATTTACATGCATGTATGGTTAATTTGAGAAATCACTTACCATTCATAATTGTTTAGTTTGTGATCACTGTAGTAGAATTTAGTATCTATATTATGCACTGGTTGGTGTGTATATATCACCAGTGTGGAAGATTTCACTTGTAATAGGTTTTCTGGTTAATAACTAGTCTATTTTACCTATATAGTCACTGAGCGCCCCTACTGTATATTATCAACTACCAAGAAATCTCACTGATTCTTTCAAGGGAGCAGCTTTTTCTAAATGTTAAAATTTTTGTTTTTTATTTATATAGATTTTTCACTAGTCATACAATTCCAATTTTTTTGTGGCGCAGAGTTTGTCACAGCTGTGTATTCAGCTGATTTATCGATATACAGGCGCTATTTTTAGCGCTGTAGCGCCTGAAAAACGCCTTTAGTGTGAAAGGGGCCTAAAGGAATCTCTCATAGTGTAGCATATTCAATATTTATTGAGGAACGATTAAAATTGCACTTACATCATTCAGATGTATAACAGGCATGTAGATAATGTAGTGATCTAATCTTATAGTCGTCGTTCCTCGTAGATGGAATATAGTTATTAAAAGTATTGTCTCCGCAGCAAAACCCGATTCTCCCAGAGAGAGATTTTATTGACTTCCAAAACAGAACAGTCTTACAGATGACAAAAATCCAACAGAGTTCATATCACGACAGTGCTAGTAAATATTTAGAGCCCCATGGAGACATGTGACTCTTGGGTGCCTTCGTAAGAACACACTTCTAAACAGATTGAACGTCCTGTTATATCCCCCCCACACACACTGAATGTCTGAGCAATTTGATTGGGCGTTTCCATTAAATGCTTTGATCTGCCCCGGTCTTTCAGAGTGACCGGAGACAACCCCACGCTGTGAATAGTTGTAATTATAAAGCTGCCCCAATTTACATTCTTGCATATTCCCCCTTTGATATGTGTGAATACTGATTAGATTAAGATAATCATTATCTGTTCCAGTAAGTCTGGTCTGGCCATTTATCCTTTGACCAACAAACCCTCTTTCAATATGCGCAACCAGACTAACAGCTACCAAAGCGGCCTGCCTAGAATAAACTTGTCTTTAGAATGCCTAAATAAAAACACTACATATAATAAATATATATATATATATAATATATATATATGTATACATATATATATATTAGATATAATATACTACATATACCCCCACTTGGGTCGTTCTAACTACTAGAACTGACCCATAAATCAAGCAACAAACATAGCATTACTGACTTGAGGTATTGGATGCTTCACAATGGCTCATATGAAATATAAAGTTGAAACTGGTTACATCTCTCTTCACCAGCCTCTAAAATATCCCCATGAAACAGTCATTAGATAATATAGCTTTAGACCATGACTGGAAAAGGATTCGGTAAACATCCTTATTATATCACATCAAGATCTTGAATATTGCACAAAAACGAGCTGATGTCACAGTTCATTCTTCAATTTTCAACTTCAACTTCATCACATCTCTCATTGAAATTAGACTTGGTGTGCTTGGTGTGCTGGGAGCTCCGATCCACATAAATCCAGGATTCCTCTCCAGGCTCAAGGTTTTCATTTTCTTAAAGATGCTTTTGCACAAACACCAGCAAATCCCGAAATTCTACTTCCATCTTTATAGTAAGAAGAACCATCCATGTACCAGCTCTCACTTTCAAGTTCAAAAGGCTGAAAAAAACTGCTATTGCTGTACTTTGTAATTTGCTGTAGGCCGACTCCTCATTTCCATCCTTAATAGAGCAGTTGCTTGAATCATTCAGTCCATAATTCCACCTGAATGGTATACCAATCTATAATTCATATATTCATATAATCCATATATAATCCCCCACTTTCAGATAGAATCAGCTTGACATCAGCGTTTATCAGATCTTCTATCCAGACAAAGCAGCAGTGGAAAATCTTGCCAGTAAAGTTAGGTCTTTTTTTCATCCATATGTCAATAATATTAATGACTGATTCAACAAAGTTTCAAATCATGACTGGAGTGATGAACTTCACTCACCCCTCTTATAAATTTAGGAAAACCACCCAACATACTATAATTTATGCTATGCCAAGCCATTGTGCAGCATCTCACCTTAGATGGCAAATATATAGATCAATATGCAATATGTAATATGCAACATGTAATGTAACATGAAAATTATTTTCGGTTTAAATGTTTCGCTCTGGTTTTAAGATAAAGTTCAAGAAATAAAACATAATTAAAAAAAAATTAAATTAAAAAATTAAAAAAAAAATAGGGCTTGAAGAATAAAACTGGGAAAGGGTGAAAAATAAAAAATAGGGAAAAGTCCATTGACAAAAAAAAATTTATGTTCCAAAAAAAAAGTGTCCATTGCTTGATGAATATTGAGAGAGTCCATGATATTGTTTATTCAGCGTTTCTCCCCCACTAGCCAGAAATTTCAGCTCGCAGTTCACATGCTATTTACATGCAGAATCTCCAATATATCTGAAAGACAAAAAACTCTCCAACAAAACTAATTAGCAAGGTCCTTAAACACTGTTTGAAGTCAAAACAAAGGACTATTTACACATCCACAGGTTGAAACTAAACCACCCCCACTGCTAGAGAAATGTCATTTGTATTCAAAAACAGATCTGGATAATGTAATCTGTTTAGCTGTCCCAGCAATGTGTTATGTTCCATTTTCATTTTATCATACTCAATCTTCAAGTGGTCATATTTCTGTTTTAACTGAGAAAATGGTATCCAAGCCTTAGATACCTTTTTATTATGATTTTGGTCAGCTCTGTTTTTCATATCAATATCACCTATATTTGACCTGGTGTCTCCTCTTTGATTGTTATCATAAGACATTATCTTTTGATCTTTATGTTCAGTATTTGTCCTAAACAATGTGGCTAAATCAATCTTGACAGCTTGCTCATTTGACTTTCTCCATAAATTGTCTGCTTTCAACAATACGTCTTTTAAATCATGAGGATTTGGGGTAACTAGTAAAATATTTTGTCTAATATCTTCATGCAAAGCATGTAGAAATATACTCATATGTAACAAGCCACCATGCTCAAATGCAAGATTATTACTGACCAATATTTCCATAATAGATTTTACCCTTTCTGACAGTTCGTAGGGAGATTCACTTTTCATTTGTTTGATCTTCCCATGAACAGTAACATCAGAACGTACACCATACAAAACACATAACAATTCCATCAATATGTCCCTTGTCCTCATTGGCTGAGTACAGATCTGCTTAATTCTCACCCAAAGACTATTTCCTATAGAATGTTGCATAACTCTGTCTAAATCAGATGGGTTGAGATTGTACATATCTCTGACATTCTGCAAGTCACAAAACCATTTTAAAAATCTGTTTAAATCATGGCAGGGAATCATTCCTATTTCTTTAAGAATTGCATCTAATTCTTTTGGTTTCAAAGGCTTCATTACAAGCTGAACTTCACCTGCATTATTATTATTGTTATAAACTGTGGTGGTCACAGTGGGTGCGGCTGGCAATGAATTATCAGATTTAATATGAGGTTCTGTTTCATTTGATAGAATGTTTGTATTTGCATTTTGCTGCAGATTGCTGAATCCACGATTCGATGCATATCTGCATTCCTGAGATCTCTTCTCTAATTCCATAATTCTTAATTTCAATCTCTCATTTTCCTCTGATAATTCATTACAACGTTTAGACTTCTCAAGCAGAGCTTCCCCAATGGTGACTGCATGCAATTTTAAATTTACAGTCTCAGATTCTGATTGGTTTTGTAACCTCTGACAGACCTTGTTGCTATTATCAACTGCACTCTGTAACTGGGTAATTTCCTCAACCTTATCCTTCAACGAACTTTCCATTGTTAAACAGCAAGATAACAAGCCCTGTACAATACAACCTTTTCTTTTACCTTCTGAAATTTTACTATCAAAAACAGTTTTTTCTAAAAATTCATTCATCATAGTCCATGTCTGCTTATATTTTTCTGGCACTTCATAAGGACCGCCATGACGCTTAATACATTTTAACACCCATCTGTTAACTTTATCAGAACTGACACTAGCTTCACACTGAGTAAGCATTTTTACTATATTATTAATAATTTAAAAAGAGAGAAATATTTTACTCACCGCATTAATTACTCCTTCAGCTTCCAGCTCAGGTCTTCTGGTACACGACACAGTCCTTTTTCTTCGTTTCCAGTCTCCAGAGAATAATTCTGGGGTTCCAAACTTGTTTGATTTTGTAGATCAGACTCTCTTATGTCACAACCAGACGTTAGAGTCACAGCACAGGTCTTGGGTCTCCATCAGACTTCTGTCCAACTCACGGATTGTTATCACCACGATTTCTAATACAAAGTCCTGAAAATGCTCTTCTGGTCGCTTGAACGGCACCAATGTAGTGATCTAATCTTATAGTCGTCGTTCCTCGTAGATGGAATATAGTTATTAAAAGTATTGTCTCCGCAGCAAAACCCGATTCTCCCAGAGAGAGATTTTATTGACTTCCAAAACAGAACAGTCTTACAGATGACAAAAATCCAACAGAGTTCATATCACGACAGTGCTAGTAAATATTTAGAGCCCCATGGAGACATGTGACTCTTGGGTGCCTTCGTAAGAACACACTTCTAAACAGATTGAACGTCCTGTTATATCCCCCCCACACACACTGAATGTCTGAGCAATTTGATTGGGCGTTTCCATTAAATGCTTTGATCTGCCCCGGTCTTTCAGAGTGACCGGAGACAACCCCACGCTGTGAATAGTTGTAATTATAAAGCTGCCCCAATTTACATTCTTGCATATTCCCCCTTTGATATGTGTGAATACTGATTAGATTAAGATAATCATTATCTGTTCCAGTAAGTCTGGTCTGGCCATTTATCCTTTGACCAACAAACCCTCTTTCAATATGCGCAACCAGACTAACAGCTACCAAAGCGGCCTGCCTAGAATAAACTTGTCTTTAGAATGCCTAAATAAAAACACTACATATAATAAATATATATATATATATATAATATATATATATATGTATACATATATATATATTAGATATAATATACTACAGATAATTCAAAAGAACGCCGGTTTCCATTCTACATGCATTCCCTGCGTTCGTATTGTAATAATATTAATTTTATTATTAATTTACTTTTGTATTGGACCCAGGTAAATAAAGATACAAGTGCAACTAAAACCGTGTCTCTTAAACACTTGAACATTTAGCCCCCTTCCTAACCAGGCCATTTTTTGCAATATGGCACTGCGTTACTTTAACTGACAACTGTGCAGTCCTGCAATGCTGTACCCAAATAAAGTGTATGTCCTTTGTTTCCCACACATAGAGCTTTCTTTTGGGTGGTATTTGATCACCTCTGTGGTTTTTCCTTTTTGTGCTATAAACAACAACAAAAAAAATACAATTTTGAAAAAAAAAAATATATATTTTTTAAAATTTCTGCTCTAAAACATATCCAATAAAAAATGTTAAAATTTCAATTTCTTTATCATTAATTTAGGCCAATACTGTATGTATTCTGCTACATATTTTTGTTAAAAAAAAACCCAATAAGGGTAAATTAATTGGTTTGCACAAAAGTTATATTCTACAAACTATGGAATATAATTTATGAAATGTTTTATTTTTTATTTTACTAGTAATGGCAGCGATCAGCGACTTATAGCAAAACTGCAATATTGCGACAAACAAATTGGACACCTAACTGACACTTTTGACACTTTTTTGGGGACCAGTGACATTATTACAGTGATCAGTGCTAAAAATATGCACGGTCACTATCCTAATGGTTGGGAAGGGGTTAACATCAGGGGCAATTAAAGGGTTAAATGTGTGTGGAGCTGGCAATTGAGTAGTGTGGGAGATGCTTTTACTACTGCAAGGCATGGACCGGTGCTCCTGCTTTAAAGGGACACAGGATCCATGTCTTCTGTACTGACAGAATGGCAATCTGCTTTGTTTACATAGGGAGCGAGCGGCTGATGGGGCCTGCTCTTGCGCCCGATACTCGGAAGTACAGGATCACGTATATATACACACATGATCCTGCACAGCAAAGCCGCCCTGTAGCAGTCAATCTGCTATGGGGCAGTCGGCAAGTGATTAAATAAATATGTCCAAAATGATAAAACAACCACCAGTGAATTTCAGATATCACAGTCTTCACTTCAACGTATCACCTACATGTTACATGCATAACACCCTGTGAACCATATGCGCTCACCTCCTGGACCTTAAAAAGAGATGGGCAAGCTGTTTGGACCGAGCATTGGTTTGGCCCCAAACAGGTCCTATTCGGGTGTTCGCTGAGCACCTGAATTTGCAGGGCGCTCGTCGGGATGTTCACCCCGCCTAGCACCCAACAATGTACTGTGCATTGCACAGTGCATTCTAGGGCCCTGATTGACTGAAGCAATACGCCTGACCGCTGGTCAGGTGCAAGACTTTGCCAAATCAGGGTACAAAGTACTGTCAGAGCCAAGATTGGACAAAGTCATGATGACTTTGTCGTATCATGGCTCAGTGCTCATAGTCCCAACCTACACTATAAAAGGTTCCTTCCCACAGGAGTGGGTTGGACAGTGTGTTGTTGGAGATAGATGGAGCAGGGCTCAGTGATAGCTAGTTAGTGTTATTGTGGCTGAGTGCAGAGTGTCAGTGTAGTATGAGTAAAGTGTAGTGTTAGTGTAGTGTGAGTGAAGAGTGTCAGTGTAGTGATAGTATACTGTAGTGCAACTGTAGTGTTTAACAGCATTACATGACCAGTGTAGTCCAGATATAACACCATATAAGGCTGAAAACCCAAATGTACTCCAACCCCCATTCTTACTTCCCTCTATAATAAAGAGACCACACCATTACACTGGAGTATAAATGGCCATAACAGCCTATTTTATTAAACACTATGAATAAAACTCCAATATAAAACTTGAATATATAAAATAAACTGCAGAAACAACATGTTTCAAACACAATCTGTTGGCCAATGACGGAGCTACCCACTTTTACCAATATGTAAACACCAGTGCACTGCGGTACCCATTTTCAAACATAACAGGCCTCCGGCTGTACCGTTCGGAGGCAACCCCCTACCCGCATCACATCTGTTACTGTTACCGTCACGATCAACAGACAAAAAACCCAGCCACAGCCAAAAGGATGAAAACCTTAGCCTTGCAGGCCCCTCCACACTCGCAGAGCCATTAGTATCCCCTCCTGCAGCCCCAAAGGTCTATACCCCCATTGGTGAGGTGTACCCCATCCTTTTTTAACCACTTGCCTACTGTGCACTTAAACACCCTTCCTTCCCAGACCAATTTTCAGCTTTCAGCGCTCGCGCACTTTCAGTGACAATTGCGCGGTCATGCAATGCTGTAACCAAATGAATTTTTTATCATTTTGTTCGCACAAATAGAGCTTTAGTTTGGTGGTATTTATTCGCGACTCCGTTTTTTATTTTTTGCGATATAAGCGAAAACATAGCGGAAATTTTGAAAAAAAACAATATTTTCTCCTTTCTTTTTTAAAAGAAATCCAATAAAATCAAATTTTGTCATAAATTTAAGCCAAAATGTATTCTGCTACATGTTTTTTGTAAAAAAAAATTCCGTTAAGTGTATAATAATTGGTTCGCGTGATCACGGACATATGTACGCAAATGATCATGTAAAAGGGGTGTGCAGGTGATCACGGACATATGTGTGCAGATAATCATTGGCACATGTGATTTTAGTGGGACATATGTGAGGGACATGTGTTTTTATTATTTGGGGACATGTGTGTTTTGGGGACATGTGTGTTTTGGGGACATGTGTGGGGGGACATGTGTGTTTTACTATGGGGACATGTGTGTTTTACTATGGGGGACCCTAGACTGGTGATCAGTGAGTAAAAAAACATCTCATACTCACTGATCACCAGCCGGCTGCAGCGATCCGCTCTCCTCTCCTCACCGACGACTTCCGTGTGAGGAGAGGAGGGCCGATTGCCTAGCAACCGGCTGTTTTGTTTACATCACATGACAGCCGTGATTCGTCACGGCCGTCATGTGATCAGGAGGGCCGATCACCGTGCCCTCCTGCCGATTCGAGATGCGCCGTGTCCGGGTGACACGGCCGCATCGGGATCGCGCCGCTGCGCGGGCACGCGCGCGCGCGATCCCTCTACTTCTGAAGGACGTTCCTGAACGTCCTATCAGAAGTAGACGGCTCCCACCCGGCCGTATATCTACATTGGCCGGGTGGGAAGTGGTTAAATACAAGCCCACATTAACTTCAAGCTCTCTATGCCTGATAACAATGCCACCTTCCTGAGTCAGAAACCTCCCCACCACCTTATTGACCCGAATACGAGCCTTGTTGATCCGTTCCATGGACCTTGCCATGCGCCAGGTCGTTCTCGCAACAATATCCAACCATAACAGCACTGTATTAGGGAAAGCCGTGCGAAGGTACATGATATCCGCTTTAACGTCTGCAATCAGGTCCCTGACCGTACGGACCCCCAAGTCATTTCCCCCAGCATGAATGACCAACACATCCGGTGGTCTATCCAGCCACGCGACTCATTCGACCTCCTGAATTACCCTACCCCACATCATTCCTGGTCTTCCTAACCATTTGATGCATGCCTCTCTCCTCGAGATGCCCGACTGCCTCCCTTCCAGCCTTGCATCTCCTCTCCTGGCCCCCCAACAGACATAAGAGTGCCCGAGTATCCAGACGAGGTGTCTAGACCCTCCAACTGAAACGAAAAACAACAAGGCACGGTGATATCACGCAGGCAAATGAGCACATAACTCGAATATCCACACCTATCCAACCCTCTCCCCATGCTTCCCCTTTTTTTTTTCTTAATTCATTCCATTACCAGTTGTGGACGAATGTAGGACGAATGCATCCCACGAATCTCAGCCTGAAGGTCCCTCAGCTTCTCCTCCGGCAACCTGCATTCCATCGCCATCGAGTCGATTACAATGCCCAAGAAACTGATTTCTGTCTGAGGGCCCTCCGTTTTGTCGGCTGCCAGCGGCACTCTGAACCTTTCCGCAATGTGCTGCAACATTGCCATTAAAATCGCACACACCATTGACTCAGGGGGCACTATACAGAGGAAATCATCCAAATAATGTATCACTGAGTCCATTTCCGACACCTCCCTGACCACCCATTCCAAAAAGGAACTGAACGTCTCAAACAAGGCGCAAGAAATGGAGCAACCCATGGGTAAGCATTGTCTATGTAAAACTGGCCTTGCCACTGACATCCAAGCAGCCGAAAGTTCTCCAGATGCACAGGAAGCAGTCTGAATTCCGACTCTCAGTCCGATTTCGCCAACAGAGCCCCTTTTCCGTAACGTTTCACACACCTTACTGCAGCATCAAACGAAGTATAGGACACCGTGCAGGACTCCGGGTCGATGAAATCGTTCACTGAACCCCCTTTGGGAAATGACAAATGGCGTATGAGCCTAAACTTGTTAGGCTCCTTTTTAGGCACCACCCCTAAGGGGGACACCACCAAGTCCTGCAATGGTTTTTCTGTAAATGGCCCCCCCATCCGCCCCATTGCAACCTCCTTCACCAACTTCTCCCCCACGACCCCTGGGTGTTGAAACGCAGATTTTCGATTCCTTGCCATTGAAGGAACCACCTCCAATGAACATGGTATCTTGAAACCCAGTTGAAAGCGCCACTGCCTGCCTGTCCGGGTACCTATTTAGGAAAGGCTGCATCCTTTCTCCCTTCACTGGAGTGGTCCCTCTTGTGAGCAAGCTCACCGGCACGCTTCCCTTTTTTTTAAAATTTGGACAATGCGTGGGTTCCCCCGCACCTGGAGAACTCATGCTTGAGTTTGCATTAACTCCCAAATTTGCAATAACCCTCATTGAATTGCCAACACACCCCCCATTTTTTCCCGGCCGGTAGTCCTGAGGAGTGGATACCCCCGGCCCCCCCCTGAAGGAACTGAGGCGGGGCCCTCGATGATGACATAAGCCTCATCCACAAGCTGATGTCCTTGTGGTCCTATCTCAGGGACGGACGCACAGCTCTACGCTGACGAAACTGCTCATCATACCTTAGCCAAGCTGATCCCCGTAGACTATGTGCTTCACCGATTGCATCCATATAGCAAAACAACGCGGAACAATGCTTGGGGTTCTTTTCGCCAATGACGGTTGCCAAGATGGCAAACGCTTGCAACCAATTGATGAACGTCCTCGGAATCAATCTATACCTCCGTTTCTCCTCGTCGTCTTTCTTGGAGCTATTTGGCTTAACCCTATCCAGGTTAAACTTTTCCAACGGTAACAGGGAGAATATTTCCAGATATTTTTGGAAATATCTATTTCTATTTTGTCCCTCACCTCCTGCTTCAAATGCGCCCCCAGTGGTCCCTCAAAGCAGACATAAACCGCCCTCCCAGTTGCCTCTGCGGCCCCTTTTTCGCTCGGTTTTTCCTTATCCGTACCCCCGCAGTCCCTCCAACAATTCCTAAAGCGGACCCCCTGACCCCGAACTGGCGGGCACACTGCTTGCCAGTTGGACAGGAGCCCGCCATGCCAAGCGCGGCGACGGGATAGACACTTCACCCGCCTTAGCCGCAACTACCCCCAACAAATCCTGTAAAGCAGTGGTAAAAGTTAGGTTATCACACAACTTACCAGGCTGACCGGGAGCCTTCCCCACAGCCGCTGTGCTGTCCTCCCTCGGCGGAACTTGCTGGTCTTGTTCCTCCTCCTCCCCCGACACTTCCCCTTCCGACCTGTCCTCAGCCGCCTGACCTGGCGCTGATGTTAGCCCCCCAGGAGAGTTCCTCCTTGGGGCCGTGCGTTCTAGTCGTTGCGGGGGCAAGTGTCGCACTAATGGTCCACTGCTCGCCGGTGCCCCCCACCGCCCTGAACTGTGTGCAACCAGGCCGGCCTGGGCCAAACTTTTTCTGCCCTTCTGCTGAATTATCCTCCCGCCGGGTAAGCTCCGCCCCCCCGCGGCGTCACTGGCTTGTCCACGCTCTAGTCTTGCAGTCCCTCGTCTCATCATGGCCCCCCTGGCTACACCCCCTGGCTCGTGGAGAGCCGCTGGGGGGTCAGTGTGAGTCTGTTGCCCGCGAATTGCGGACGGGGAAGCGGCGCCCTGACGGCCCATGGCCCCGCCCACCGCGCTGGTCCCGCGGCATGTAGTCCGCTTAGGCCCTGCTTCCGGTGGCTGCTGAGTCTGCTTTGCTGGCGGTATCGATTGGTCCCCCCTCGGGCTCCTAGCCATGCGGGCCGGTCCCCTGTCAGTCCCCGGTGAATACCTCGCCTCCGCGTGCGTTCCTCCTCTCTCCCGTCCCACGATCCGCCCGGGGCCTGCTCGGCCACCTCCCCTTTCGATCAGGGTATCGATCTGATTCTGCAGCCAGCCCTCTCCCCAAACGACCGTCGCTTGTCTGAGTCGGGCCAACATGTGCTCGATGTCGGCCATCTTGAAAATGGAGGAGCAGTGTAAAAATCTGCCTCCTCCTATGTCTCTGTGAACTGCACTGAGTGAAATCCAGCTTCACCACCTGCTTAAGTCCGGACACTCCCCCTTGGTTAACCTAGCCTCCTCCCCCTAGAGCTGAACCCTGTTAACTATATGTGTGTCAGACTAGCCACACAGTCATACCCGGCCCTGCACTACTCTTTGCTGTTTTTCCGTTCCGGGCCTCACTTTTTGGCTGGGTTCATACCATTGTGAACTGTCTATGAGATCCCTGCATCCAATTTGCAATAGCAGGAGATTTTGACCAGCTCTCTATGGAGCCGGTTCACATATCTCCACAACGGGTCCGCTGCATTTTGCACAAAAATGATGTGCATGTTTTCACAGTTTCAGGCTGAAATTGGACCTGAAACAGTCAACCAGGACACACTGGACCCCTGCTGTGAGACCCACATGTGGCTCATATGTGAACTCATAAGGCTCAGTTCACATATGGTGATATTTTAAAAATAGGGGCAGGGGGAAAGAAAAGTGTGTATACAGCACTAAGCTGTATACACACTTTTATTTCCCCCCCTGCCCCTATTTAAAAAAAAAAAAAAATTTACATTTTGTCAATTTGTGTCAGCGGCAGTCCCCAGTTGTACAGTTTATACTGCACCACATTTAATCATTTTTTTTTTTTTTTAATTGCTGCGCCCTTTTTTGGCATCATTTTTCCATCAGTGACGCCAATCTGCGTCCATCAGTGACGCCAATCTGCGCCCAGCAGTGACGTCAATCTGCGCCCATCAGTGATGCCAATCTGCGCCCATCAGTGATGCCAATCTGCGCCCATCAGTGATGCCAATCTGTGCCCATCAGTGATGCCAATCTGTGCCCATCAGTGATGGAAGTCAGTGCTGCCTTTCAGTGCCAATCTGTGCCTGCTCATCAGTGCTGCCTACCTGTGCTGCCTATAATTGCCCATAAGTACCACATATCAGTGCCCATCAGTGCCACCTATCAGTGCTCATCAGTGCTGCATATCAGTGCCACCCATCAATGTCCATCAGTGCTGCCTCATCATTGCAGCCTCATCATTGCAGCCTCATCAGCGCACATCAGTGAAGGAGAAAAATTCCTTATTTATAAACTTTTCTAAAAGAAACTAACAAAAAAAGGTTTTCCCTCCAAATTTGTCTTTAGTTTTTTTTTTAGCAAACAATCAATAAAAAAAAAAACAGTAGTGTTTAAATACCACCAAAAGAAAGCTCTATTTGTGTGAAAAAAAATTATTAAAAATTTCATATGGGTACAGCGTTGCATGACCACTCAATTGTCATTCAAAGTGTGACAATGATGAAAGCTGAAAATTGGCCTGGGTAAGAAGGGGGTAAAAGGGCCCTGCATTGAAGCGGTTAAAAGTCAAAATTACCTTTTTGTTTTTGCTTTTTAAGGTAAATTAGAGCGATATATCTCCCCGAGCAAACACATATGTAAGTTGCCCCTTCAAGCCACACATGTGAGGTATCGCCACGATCGTTAGTGTGATGGCAATAATTATCGTGCAAGACCTCCTCTGTAACTCTAAACAGGTAACCTGTAAACATTTTCTAAACATTGCCTATGGAGATTTTTAAGTACCGTAGTTTGTCACCATTCCATGAGCATGCGCAATTTTAAAGCAAGACATGTTCGGTATCTATTTACTCAGCGTAACATCTTTCACATTACACCAAAAAATTGGGCACCTGTTTATTTTTTTGTTTGAGTCATTAAAGAATATTTTTCCCAAACAATTGTATTTGCAAGACCGATGCGCAAATACCGTGTGACATAAAATATTGCAACGACCGCCATTTTATTCTCTAGGGTCTCTGCTAAAAAAAAAATACTAGCAAAAAAATACAGATTTTTATTTGCAAACAACAAATGTCAGAAAAGGGCCTGGTCCTAAAGTGGTTCTAGTGCACTACATTTCATTTATTTTTTTTCTGTCGCTGCGTCCTTTTTTGTATTGTTGTTGTTACCCTGCCCCCTTTTTTGATTTCTCAGCCGCAGTTTGTCTTACTGCTATGCTGATGTTCACCCTTATTTATTAATATTTTATTTCTTTTTTTGTTTTTCAATTTGTGTCAGCGGCAGTCCCTAATGATACACAGTTTATAGTGCACCAATCACCACTTTTTTTTTTTTTTTTCGCTACGTCCTTTTTTTTGTATTGTTGTTCCCCTGCCCCCTTTTTTTAAATTGTCAGTCGCAGTTTGTCCTACTGCTACACTGGTGTCCCCCCCCCCCTTTTTTTTTTTTTAATTTGTGTCAGCGGCAGTCCCCAACTGTACACAGTTTATAGTGCACCAAGCACCACATTAAAAAAAAAAAAACATTGTCACTTTTTTTTTTTTCTGTTTTTTATTTATTATTGTTATTCCCCTGCCCCCCTTTTTTTTTTAATTGTCAGACACAGCTTGTCTTACTGTGACACTGGTGTTCCCTCTTTTATATTAATATATGTTTTTTTTTTTAGATTTTAAATTTGTGTCAGCAGCAGTCTCCAATTGTACACAGTTTATATAGTGCACCAAACACCACAATTTTCTTTTTTTTGTCCCATCATGTCAACAAGGAGAAGCAGAAATTCCCATGCCACTATGAGGGGGCCATCAGCGTCTGTGTCCACAGGCAAAGGTGGGCATGGTCCATCCTCAGGCCGGGCACGTTTGTCTCTTGTTACTAAAGTTGCCTGTGCTATCCAGCCACAGCATGCAGAGGGGATGGTGGACTGGCTTACTAAACCAGCCTCATCCTCTATCACCCAGGCTAACACTAGTTCACAGTGTGCCGAAGCTGTCAGAGGGGCTTATTCTGCCTCCTTGTCCACAGCTGCTCCTGCCATAGCCCCACCATCATGCACACAGGAGTCAGCTGAATTATTTGAACACAGAGTCAGACACTTGCTTGACAACCATTACTTAATTCTGAGGTTGAGGAAGGGAGTAACATGAGCCTACAGAGAGGGGATAACACTGATAAACAACAAATTGGCAGTTATGTTCCCCCATGAGTGTACTATAATATGGCTTCTTCATATAACGCTTGTTCACTGTAGTGCAAAACTTTGTTATTTCCATCCAAAGTCTGCCAAAGAGACACCAGAATTTATCACAAAAATCTTGTTCTGAGTGTACTAAAATGTGGCCTCATCATACAGACTGGCTCCCCCAATCCATTGTGTATAAAATAAAGCTTGCAGGAAAAATCAATATAAATTTTTTCTTTATATATGTCAGTTTTTCTGCAGCAGGTTTTATACACAGTACAGATGGGCCACTTTACAGGCAGACTAAGGGTCCCCAGACACCATATTTAACCGCTTCCCGACCGCCTCCTGTAGATATACGTCTACAGAATGGCACGGCTAGGCAAAAGGACGTATATATACGTCCCCTTTAATTGCCTAGCCGCGGGGTTGCGCGCGCGCCGGCGGCGGTGCGCTCGCTACCCGGCGGCGGCGGGCTCGCGACCCGGTCGGGAGCTCCGTGACCATGGCCGCGGGATCAGCGGACCCGATCGCCGCTGGTGTCCCGCGATCGGGTCACAGAGCTGAAGAACGGGGAGAGGTCTGTGTAAACAAACCTCTCCCCGCACTTCCTACTCTACCTGTCATTGATCGGCTGTTCCCTGTCATCGGGAAAGCCGATCAATGACATCAGACGTACAGCCACGCCCCCCTACTGTAAAAAAAAACACAACACGTCACACTAACTCCTCCCCACCCCCTAGTGGTTAACTCCTTCACTGCCACTGTCATTTACATAGGAATCAGTGCTATTTAAATAGCACTGATTTCTGTATAAATGACAATGGTCCCAAAAATGTCCGATGTGTCCGCCATAATGTCGCAGTCACAATAAAAATCGCTGATCGCCGCCATTACTAGTAAAAAAAAAAAATATTAATAAAAATGCTATAAAACTATCCCCTATTTTGTAAACGCTATAACTTTTGCGCAAACAAATCAATAAATCGCTAATTGCGATTTTTTTTTTACCAAAAATATGTAGAAGAATACGTATCGGCCTAAACTGAGGAAAAAAAAACTTTTTTTTATATATTTTTTGGGGATATTTATTATAGCAAAAAGTAAAAAATATTGAATTTTTTTGAAAATTGTTGCTCTATTTTTGTTTATAGAGCAAAAAATAAAAACAGCAGAGGTGATCAAATACCACCAAAAGAAAGCTCTATTTGTGGGAAAAAAGGATGCCAATTTTGTTTGGGAGCCACGTCACACGACCGCGCAATTGTCAGTTAAAGCGACGCGAAGCAAAGCGAAGTGGTTAAGTTCATTTTTCATTTTTATTGTTATGCCGCGTACACACGATCAGAATTCTCGTCGGAAAAAGCTCTAAAGTTTTTCCAAACAGAATTTCGATCAAACTGTCTTGCCTATACACGGCCACACCAAATTCCGACCGCCAAGAACGCGGTGACGTACAACACTACAACGAGCCAAGTTCAATGCTTCCGAGCATGCGTCAAATTGTTTCCGAGCATGCGTAGGAATTTTGCGTGTCAGAATTGCTACAGACGATCGGAATTTCCGATAGAAGCCTTTTCCGTCTGAAAAATTGAGAACATGCTCTCAATTCTTTGCTGTCGGAAATACCGCCAGCAAAATTCCGATGGAGCCTACACACGGTCGCATTTTCCTATGAAAAGCTCTCATTGGTCTTTTTCTGGCCAGAATTCCGATCGCGTGTACGCGGTATTACACTTTAGGCATTATTAAAACCACCGCTCATTTAAAAAAAAAAATTTAATATTTTTTTTTTGCATGTCCCCCAGGGCAGTACCCACAACCCTATACCCTTTTTATGGCCAATAACTTTCATATAAGCATTAAAAATGGGGACTTTTTTTTTTGAGTTCTAGTCCCATAGAATTAAATAGTGTTTTGGGTTCTGGTCAGAACTTTTTCCCTGTTCTGGAGTTCTGGTGTAGAATAGAACCCGGGGGTGATCTGCCCATCACTAGACCTTAATCAGACAATAATCAAAGTCAAACACACTTTTGCCCCTCTACGGCTATACTCCAACTGGCTCCTGGCTCCCAGTGACAAAAGCAGGCACCGACTCACGGACCGAAGCTTCTGTTAGACCTCCCCCTCTCTGGGATATGTACTCATGCAAAAGGAATAAAACCAAATAGGGCTCTCCATACATTCTAAAACCAATTTTAAAAAAATTCAATGGGACACCCACAAACAAATGCACTCTCAGTGCGATGTTCTGCGCACAGTATAAAATCAAACCGCCTTATTACCGCAGGGTCTCCATGCTGCCGGTGGTGGCAACAAATGTGCTGACTTGACTCCGTTACTATACATGCTACACCTACAAAGGCCTCCCCAGTAGGACAAGGGAAGGCCAGTACAACCTCTTTATATACAACACTGGCTGGCTCTGAGTACCACAGCAATCAGGGCCGGACCGGAAATCATATCGCAGGTGACGCGACTGACCCAGAAGTAACATCATTCTCGGCCATCTTATCCCCAAATAGGAAAATTACAGAGAAAATTCCGGCCAGGCCACTCCAAACCATATTTATAGACTTAGAGCTTTTTTTTTATAATAATGAAGGTAATGTTTCAAGTGATCACAGTAAACAAAAAAATAAATAAAAATAAAAATGCAAAGCAAATACCACGTGTTACACAGTTTAACAAAAAATACAGCTGAATAAATAAGATCCTAAAGAAAGACTGGGGAGGTATGCTAATTGATCCTAAATTGAAATTATTATTACCCCTAAAACAAACCGTTGTTTTTGGGAGACGTATACAAAACCTATCAGCACCACATCTCCAAAACAAGAATGCTTCATAATCTAAATACCCTCCTAGTACATACAGGCATTTTCCAAAGTAAGAAAAGAAAGTGCCTAACCTGTAAGTTCATCACACCTGGCCAAATAATTTTTCATGACTCAACAAGCAAGGAATATACAATCAATTATTTCATTACTTGCTCCACTTCCTGTGCAGTATATGGACTAATTGTCCCAGTCGATTACTGTACGTATGGAGAACCAAAAGAATACTCAGGACACCAGAATAAAGGGAGCACAGAAGGAAAATCAAAGATAAATGTGATGATAATAGTGTTCCAAGAGATTTTACTTTATAATGGTAATACCTCCAGTTTGAAAGGCCTTGGTGTCACACTATTGGAGACTGAAAAACAAAAAATTGTTACCAGGAGTAGGAGAGTTTTCTGAAAGCACTGGGCCTGCATCATCATAAGTTAAGCACTCCTGCCAGTGAAAAAGTAAGTGCAGCAACTCTGTGGCAAAAATTGGGTGTGGTTTTCATTGCACTGAATATTGGCTTAAGGAGACAGAGTATAGGTGTTCAGCAGTAAGTGACACGGAGTTCAGGGTCAGGAGTAAGTGATGCAGCATTCAGGGGTCAGAAGTGATGCAGTGTTCAGGAGAAAATGGCACAGAGTTCAGAGGTCAGTTGTAAGTGGTGCCGAATTCCGAGGTCAGAAGGGAGGCAGAGGCCAGAGGTCAGGAGTAAGTGACACAGAGTGCAGAGGTCAGGAGTAAACAACTTACCATCATCCCTGGACTCATGGTGGTTTCTGTTGTCCTTTATATTGGACTCTCATCCTCCTTTTCCTAGGTCTAGTATGTGGGGCTAGCAGGACTATGAATGGCCTCAGCAGTGGCCAGTAACAGCCCCCTTTCCCTTGGAAACAAGGACCCACATTACAGAATTTAACAGGCACCCAATCTCCTCTCCATCACAAGTGCTGGAGGGATCTTTGCTGCTGCCGCAAGTGACAACTGCAGCTGCAGCAAAGGCAGAATGAAAAGTGTTTTCCCATGTTGTGAAATGTGTGGGGTCACAGTGGGCCTCCTTCCTCATTGGACCCTTGTGCACTGCACACAAAAAAATGCATGGAGGATACACCACTGACCAGCAGACATATTGGATCTTAGAAACACTGTCACCTGGAGGTTTAAATGAAGAGGTGGAAGTTAATACCATTAGGTAGTTCATATAAACAGGGCTGCAAGTTAGTATAAGGTTAGCTTCTATCCAAACATCTGTTTAAAATGTATTCTTTCACAAAATATTGACTTTTTAGGGCACGTGCACACTTGCGTTGATCAAATAAGTGTATCCCGTCATGTGATATGTCTTTTCTCAGCTATAATGTATTACCTAAATGAATCCTTCACTTGTACATTTTCCACCACTGTCAAAATCTTGTACTATGACCTTACTCATAATAAAAACCGTTTGTAAACAAAAAGAATGAAGGAACACTCATTAACAAGTCTATAGCATTTATGAGGTGTTTTTGTTGTGTTTTTGGAGTGTTGAGAAAGAACAGCCCGCAGCTATGAATGCAGGGATCAGCGCAGGGCTGGCATGAATAAAGTCAACATGCCATTTTGTGTATGGCCGTTTAAGGATTGCAAGGGGGGGGTGGAGACAGGCAGCAGGAAGGGGAGGGATCCGCCTCCCCAGAGTCAGTCTGCTGTTAGGAAAGTTACAGAGAGGAAGCATGGAGGAGCTCCTGGCTAACATCAGGGCGGCTGCAGCGGCGAACGGGTCGGACTGGATGAGGACTCAGGTAGAGCGGGCTCTGGGAGGGGGGGTGAGCGGAGGGGGGGGGGGGCGGTACACGGCGGCCGGTCCAGGCCGATCCGGCCTCCGGTTAGATACTCGCCTGAGGGGCGCAGGGCCCAGCACAGGCAGGGGGACAGCATCTCAGGCACAGCCGCCGAACCGCCGGCTAAGCGGTCGGCCAGGGGGACAGCGTCACTCTCCAGCCAGGCATCCGGGGGGGCAGGCATCCGGGGGGGGCCCGGCGGCAGCGGAAAGCCTTCCACTACCACCAGGCCGCATGGACAGGCTTCAGGCCTTGCTGTGCACGCGGTGGCGGCAGGGGGGGCACTCGGCGGCCATCTTGTGTGTGGCACACAGCGCAGGAGCTCCAGGGGAACGAGCAGAGGGGACCTGGGGAGCCACTATCCGGCAGCCAGCACACAGCCACTGGGGACAGACACCATCTGGGCGGCCGCCCATGCTAGCGGCCCGCCAGGGGGGGGGGGCGAGCAGGATCACCAGGAGCCGAGGGGGATACCAACAGGCGGGCATTGGGCCGGTGGTGGAACACAGGGAAGCGCAAGGGGGCGTGCCGCCCATTGGACAAGGACAGCAGGCCCGGTCAGGGGGCGTTCCGCCCAGCCGGCGTTCGGCAGCCGGGGGGGCCAGGGCAAGTCGGCCCGGCAGCCACCCACAGAACAAGCGGGGTGAAGGCGGTCTGCCCACGCGGGTAAACGCAATTGGGAGGAGCCACGCAGGCGGCAGTGGGAAAAAGCAGCCCGCTGGGGCTGGGGGCGCACAGCCCAGGCCTGAAGCACCACTACAGGGGTACAGAGGCGTGCGGCCTAACCCTACAGCGATGGAGCCAGCAGCAGAGCCGAGGTCACAGAGCCCAAGAAAATGCACCAGGAAGTCGGCGGGTGGACGGAAGAGGAGCATGAGAGAGCGAAGTTCGTCCGCCTCCGGGGGTGAATCCTCTGGGGGGCAGGCTTCGGAGTCGATGGAGGAAGAGCCGGAGCTGTCGGAGGGAGAGCTGACCAGATCGGAGGACGAGATCCCGGAAGGACGGGTGGCGGCGGTGGAACCGGAAACTACGGCTGGTGGGAGCGTTTCCAGGCAGCCTGGTAAGTCCTTTTCAGTTACGGGTCTCGGGGGGGGAAATGTATTGTCAGGTTGGGAGCCGGGGGAGGGGCATGCCGGGAGGGGGGCAGCCCGGGGGTCACTTTTGGGGGGCGGCGGGGTTCCCGAACCCTCCCTGTCGGGAGACGGCCTCAGGGTCCTCCTGGCAGGGCTTAGGGACCTCGTGGGCAGGTTTGACCTCAACCCGCCGGCTCCGGCGGGGCCAGCGCAAGCCTGGGTCTCACACGGGGGGGGCGGGACAGGGGGGGGGTGCGGGGGGGGGGGTAGTGCCAGGTGGGGTATGGGCAAATGAGCAGGCGGGGGACACGGCGGTGGCGGTTCCGCCGCGGTGGCCCCGGGGGAGAATGAGGCAGGATTGGGGAGCACGGTGGTGGCGTGTCCGCCCGCGGCTCCAGCTACTGGGGAGGGCGAAAAAGGGGGCGACAAACCCAAAAAACAAGATATCGTACGGCTGGCGGACTCCGCACGCTGCGAAGTCTATGTTTGTTTTGAAGGGCCCCTGGGGGCCCACCTAAAGCAAGAAGTCAGGGAAAAGATTTGGAAAGGGGAGTATGTGGAGATTTTCTCACTACTTCCCCTGGAAAAGTTCAATCTAGATAGGGTAAAACCTGATGACAGCAAGAAGGAGGATGAAGAGAAGAGGAGATATAGGTAGATTCCCAGGACCTTCCAGAATTGGGCGTTTGCAATTCTGGCAAGCGGGATAGGGGAGAAGGAACCGGAGCACTGCTCCGCTCTTTTCTGTTACCTGGATGCCATTGGGGAAGCTCATAGAACGTATGGGGGTTTGTCATGGCTGCGCTATGACGAACAATTTCACAAGAGAAGGGCAGTCAGGCCGGCCCTTCGCTGGGACCACAAGGACATCAGCCTCTGGATGCGATTGATGTCATCGGCGAAGCCGGCGGGGCAGTCTTTTCAAGGGGGGGCCGGTGGATCAGGGGCTTCAGGTCAATCGGCCGCAAAAAAGAAGGGAGTCTGCTGGCAATATAATGAGGGCACCTGCAAATTCGGAACGGGGTGCAGGTTTAAGCACGAGTGCTCAGGATGCGGGGGATCTCACCCCAGCTCGCGGTGCTTTAAACAAGGGAAGGGTAAGGCCAGCGAGTCTAGCAACAAAGGGGAAGACGTCGGTGAAAGTGGAAAGAATGCTGCCTTTTCTAGGTAGGTATTCGGATAGGACAGTGGCCCAATTATTGACAGGGGGTTTCGGGGAGGGCTTTGTGATTCCTGCGGTATTGGGCACGGTGCCTCCCGGAGCGGATAACTTGAGGTCAGCTCTGAGACACCGAGCTGTGGTATCGGAGAAACTACACAAAGAGGTAGCGCTGGGTAGAATGGCGGGCCCCTTTACTGAGATGCCCATCCCCGATCTGGTGTTTTCTCCTTTGGGAGTGGTCCCCAAGAAGGAACCAAATAAATTCAGGCTCATTCACCACCTGTCTTACCCCAAAGGGGGGTCGGTGAACGATGCTATTGACCCGCAGGCGTGCGCAGTCCATTACACATCCTTTGATGCCGCAGTTTTCTGGGTACGCAAGTATGGTAGGGGGGCGCTGATGGCAAAGACAGACATTGAGGCGGCTTTTCGCTTGTTGCCTGTTCACCCTGATAGCTTTTACTTATTGGGTTGCAGGTGGCAGGAAGAATACTATGTGGATAAGTGTTTACCGATGGGTTGCTCTACCTCATGCGCATTCTTCGAATGTTTTAGCTCCTTCGTGGAATGGGTGGTGAGGGACGTGTCTGGTTTGAACTCAGTGATCCACTACCTAGACGATTTTCTGTGTGTCGGTCCGCCCGCATCCAAGGTTTGCGCGGTGTTACTGACGACGCTGGAGAGAATAGCGAGGGATTTCGGCATTCCCCTTGCACCTGACAAGACGGAAGGGCCCAGGACAGAGATTAGCTTTCTGGGGATCGTCCTGGATTCGGTAGCCATGGAATGCATGCTACCAGAATCGAAATTAGTTGCGCTAAAAGCAGAAGTGCGGGCATTGGTGGGGCGGCGCAAGGTCCAGCTCAGAGTCCTGCAATCGGTGTTGGGCAAGCTCAACTTTGCGGGCAGGATTATCCCGATGGGTAGGATTTTTAGCAGGAGGTTGGCAGCAAGCACAGGCGGGGTTGAGTCGCCCAGGCATTACGTGACACTTTCTAGGGACCATAAGGACGACCTGCGGATGTGGCACATATTCCTGGACAACTTCAATGGTAGAGCACTGTGGATGACGGGGCCAGTGAGCAACTTCGACCTGGAGTTGTTCACTGACGCCGCAGGGTCGGCAGGTTACGGGGCCTTTTTCAAGGGATGCTGGAGTGCGGGCTCTTGGCCGGAGAGCTGGAAACAAAGGGGGTTGACCAAGAACATGTTGTTACTTGAATTGTTTCCGGTGGTGCTGGCGGTCGAGTTGTGGGGTGAATTCTTCCGCGATCGGAAAGTTCGCTTCCACATAGATAACTTGGGGGTAGTACATGTCATCAACAAAAAGAGAGGAGAGGTAGGACTTTAAATGAGAAGGATGACTTTGTGGAGGCAAATTGAAATAGAAAAAATTCATTTTATTACTGAAGGTAACATATTAAATAAAAACCACATATACAGTAAGTAGTAACTCCACCCACACGTAACATACAAGTGTGGGATGAGTAAGGGAGTTGACATACATATGGTACTTCTGAAACAATTGATTGTATTTTTGTATTAAATAAATTCATATATATATATACACATGTGTCATATACACAGCACTAACAGCAGGAGTAAAGATAATAAATAGTAAAATCATAATAAATAAATACATAAGTATCAAAATTGATAATCTACTGCAGATCAAGATCCATGTGTCCATTACAGACACAGGTCAGCATCACTTGTGCCCGACGCGTTTCGTGTAGAGACACTCTTCAGGGGCGGATGCTTAGGTATGTCTGCAGGGTGTAAAAAAATATATGATATAGCATTAGTCTAATTTTCAATGGTAATATAAAGGGAAGGTAACTTGGCCCATCCCATATACTCACAAAAGGGGTCCAATAGGGTATAATGCCGTGGCCGTGCAACTAGGGTCCCAAAATAGTCTTCCCCGGGAGCTGAGGTGGCTGCAGCCCCGTGCAGCAGGGCACCTCCAACAGACCCCCAGATGGCCCATGACACAAATTGCTGTTGCAGGGGTGAGGAAGCCAGAGTGGCCCGGGATGGCAAACTATAGAGATCTGAAAAAGTGTGGTAGAAATGATGTGTGAATGAAAGTGACAAAGAATGAGGTTGGGAAAGAGGGTGTAACAACTGTGTAGGCTGAGGGGATATGTGTTGAATTACATCAGTGTGTGAACTATGTGGTCGTGACTATGGCAATATATGAAAGGTGAAAAAATTGAATGGTGGGTGGTAAAAAAGGAGAGGGAGAGGTGTAAAAATTGAATAAAAGAAGAATTTTATGTAAAAAAATGTGTGAGAATATGAAAAGAAAAATAAATGAAAAAAATAATGATGACATAAACTAAAAATAAAAATAAGAATGAAAACCAAAAGTGAAAACGGTGTGAAAAGGAGGAAAAAATTGAGTATGACATGGTGCATGTGTGTGAACATAAAGAATGACTTACTTGCAAAGACAAGGCTTGAAAGCAATGTGGAATGCTGTGCTGCGGTGCAAAATCGGAAGTGTGTAGCAGCAATTGTGTCAGGGGAGGCTGTTTATGAAGGCCCCGCACACGTGCACGCTGATTGCCACCCTCGTCACGCTGGCGTGGCGTCAGCTGGGAAAAGCTCCAGCGGTGACGGAAACACCGCCCTCCACAGAAGCCTGTATTCCCTGCTGACGCTGCTAAGATGGAAGTCGCGTGCGCTGCATGTTGACGTCAACACTGACGTCACCTGCAGGCAGGATGCGTGGCGCCGATGCTCTGTGAGCGCCCGCCCACCAGCCCGTACATCTGCCCGCCCCTTATGGGCGGGAAGAGGAAGGGAAAGGGAGGGGGGCACTCAGAAAGCCTTGCAACTCCCGAGTGAAGGCCAGAGAGGGAACCCCAGATCGCTGTGGCCACAGAGTATTCCCAATGGATTAGCGCAATGGTGCTGTGGATATTTCAATGGTACAATGTTATGTACCCTGAATGGGCAGAAACCTAGGTATGGGGACATTACCACCTAGGGTCTGCATACCTCCCACTTGGGGGGCAGGGGGACACTGCCACGCCAGTCATCACATCTCCATCCTTGTTGTGTGGAAAAGGAGGTTTGGGACTTTAAATGAGGCACATATGCCATGTGCCTCCATCCCTACTATTGTTTAGAAAAAGAGAGGAGAGGTAGGACTTTAAATGAGAAGGATGACTTTGTGGAGGCAAATTAAAATAGAAAAAATTCATTTTATTACTGAAGGTAACATATTAAATAAAAACCACATATACAGTAAGTAGTAACTCCACCCACACGTAACATACAAGTGTGGGATGAGTAAGGGAGTTGACATACATATGGTACTTCTGAAACAATTGATTGTATTTTTGTATTAAATAAATTCATATATATACACATGTGTCATATACACAGCACTAACAGCAGGAGTAAAGATAATAAATAGTAAAATCATAATAAATAAATACATAAGTATCAAAACTTATTTATTAGGGGCGGGCAGATGTACGGGCTGGTGGGCGGGCGCTCACAGAGCATCGGCGCCACGCATCCTGCCTGCAGGTGACGTCAGTGTTGACGTCAACATGCAGCGCACGCGACTTCCATCTTAGCAGCGTCAGCAGGGAATACAGGCTTCTGTGGAGGGCGGTGTTTCCGTCACCGCCGGAGCTTTTCCCAGCTGACGCCACGCCAGCGTGACGAGGGTGGCAATCAGCGTGCACGTGTGCGGGGCCTTCATAAACAGCCTCCCCTGACACAATTGCTGCTACACACTTCCGATTTTGCACCGCAGCACAGCATTCCACATTGCTTTCAAGCCTTGTCTTTGTAAGTAAGTCATTCTTTATGTTCACACACATGCACCATGTCATACTCAATTTTTCCTCCTTTTCACACCGTTTTCACTTTTGGTTTTCATTCTTATTTTTATTTTTAGTTTATGTCATCATTATTTTTTTCATTTATTTTTCTTTTCATATTCTCACACATTTTTTTACATAAAATTCTTCTTTTATTCAATTTTTACACTTCTCCCTCTCCTTTTTTACCACCCCCCATTCAAGTTTTTCACCTTTCATATATTGCCATAGTCACGACCACATAGTTCACACACTGATGTAATTCAACACATATCCCCTCAGCCTACACAGTTGTTACACCCTCTTTCCCAACCTCATTCTTTGTCACTTTCATTCACACATCATTTCTACCACACTTTTTCAGATCTCTATAGTTTGCCATCCCGGGCCACTCTGGCTTTCTCACCCCTGCAACAGCAATTTGTGTCATGGGCCATCTGGGGGTCTGTTGGAGGTGCCCTGCTGCACGGGGCTGCAGCCACCTCAGCTCCCGGGGAAGACTATTTTGGGACCCTAGTTGCACGGCCACGGCATTATACCCTATTGGACCCCTTTTGTGAGTATATGGGATGGGCCAAGTTACCTTCCCTTTATATTACCATTGAAAATTAGACTAATGCTATATCATATATTTTTTTACACCCTGCAGACATACCTAAGCATCCGCCCCTGAAGAGTGTCTCTACACGAAATGCGTCGGGCACAAGTGATGCTGACCTGTGTCTGTAATGGACACATGGATCTTGATCTGCAGTAGATTATCAATTTTGATACTTATGTATTTATTTATTATGATTTTACTATTTATTATCTTTACTCCTGCTGTTAGTGCTGTGTATATGACACATGTGTATATATATGAATTTATTTAATACAAAAATACAATCAATTGTTTCAGAAGTACCATATGTATGTCAACTCCCTTACTCATCCCACACTTGTATGTTACGTGTGGGTGGAGTTACTACTTACTGTATATGTGGTTTTTATTTAATATGTTACCTTCAGTAATAAAATGAATTTTTTCTATTTCAATTTGCCTCCACAAAGTCATCCTTCTCATTTAAAGTCCTACCTCTCCTCTCTTTTTCTAAACAATAGTAGGGATGGAGGCACATGGCATATGTGCCTCATTTAAAGTCCCAAACCTCCTTTTCCGTACAGGTTATCAACAAGGTGTCGGCGGCATCGCCGCCGGTGATACGCTTGTTGAGACATCTGGTACTCAGGTGCATGCAGCTGAACATTTTCATCTATGCAGTGCACCTGCCAGGAGTGGACAACGTTATCGCTGATGCTCTCTCTCGGTTTCAGTGGGAAAAGTTTCGAGAGCTGGCGCCGGAGGCAGAGCATCAGGGGATCTCGTGTCCGGCGGAGATGTGGAGGATTGCCCTGGACGAATAGCGGGATGGATTCAGCGGTCGGTGAGCCAGGGGACTTGGAAAGCGTACAGGAAAGTATGGGACGACTGGGCGGCTTTCCAGGATCAGGCCTCAGGGGGAGAAGGGGAACCTAGGCTGCTGTTTATTTATTTTATCGCCAGGTACATGGAGAGAGGTATTTCCGTGTCGAGGCTGGGGAAATTTATGGCGGCCATGGCATCTTGGTGTAAGCTCGGGGGAGGGTGCGACTGGACAAAGGAGTTGTGGGCGCGCCAGGCAGTGAAGGGGTACAAAAAAGGGAAGTTTCGGCGGGACGAGCGACGGCCGGTGACGTTCGAACTGTTGGGCAGAGTGGTGGACACTCTGTGCGGAGTTTGCTCGTCCGGTTATGAGGAGGGCCTTTTCCGCACGGCTTTTGTGTTGGCCTTCTTTGGGGCTTTCCGCATAGGGGAGTTGGTAAGTTCCTCCAAGAGGAAAGGGGATGGACTGGCGGTGGGGGACGTGCGGTGCTCAGGGGATAGGTTGGTTTTGCACCTTCGGAGATCAAAGACGGATCAGCAGGGCCGAGGCAAGGACGTGGTGGTTTTCGCCATTCCGGACGCCAAACTCTGCCCCGTCTTGGTTACGAATGTGTTCTTGCAAAGGAGGCCAGATGTGGGGGGCCCCCTGTTGGTGCACCAAAATGGCGAGGCGCTGTCGCGCTTTCAATTCATAAGAGTTTTCCAAAAATGTTTGTGTAAACTGAATATGGGAGATTTGAAGTTCTCCTCACATTCATTTAGGATCGGGGCTGCAACAGAAGCGGTAAGGTGGGGTTTAACGGAAGAGGCGGTAAAACAGATCGGGAGGTGGGAATCTCGGCGTTTCAGGTCATACGTTAGGATGGATTTGGTGTAAAGAGTTTTATGACATAGAATGCTGCGTGTAGTACCGACATGGTATTGTGTGGTACTGAGAAGAGAAGTTCACCAGTGTTTATTGTTTCTCTTTCAGATTCAGCACCAAGCCTCGTGTGGATCATGGGGCATTCATATGTCTGCTGGGGAGCCAGAAGGGGCGATGACAGACCAGATGGGAGACAGCTAGGTTTCTCTAGGAGGGAGGCCTATATAAAGTGGTTGGGTTTCCCGGGCATGCTATGGAGCCGTCTGATCCCGGAAGCGCTGAAGTTTGCGAGATGGGATAGACCTCCGGAAGTTCTAGTCATCCATGTTGGGGGTAACGATTTGGGGCTTAGGACAAAACTTGATGTCACTAGGGACATCAAGTACGATTTCTGCCGACTTCAGGCGGCCTTTCCCAACACTGTCCTGGTCTGGTCAGACATGATAGCCAGGACGTCGTGGCGTTTTGCCAGGTCTGTTGATCTTCTCAATAAGGCTAGGAAGAAGGTCAACCAGGAGGTCAGCAGGTTCTTTATAAAGCATGGGGGGTTGGCCATCAGACATAGGGAATTAGAGGTCGACACTTGGCGCTACCTGCGGGCTGACGGTGTTCACTTGAACCCAGTGGGCACGGATATGTGGGCCATCGGCATACAGGACGGGATTGAGCGAGCACTTAGGGTGTGGAGGTGCGCTCAAGGTTAAGGTGTTAACCTTGTTTGCGGTGGCGGATGTTGGCTGACGTAGGCATAGAGAAGAAACCCCCTCCCCACAGAAAACTTGATGCGGGACCCATTGGTGATATGGGCCCGTTTGGTATATTCCTTACAAGTGATGTGGGAATATGGTGGATGACTGCACTGCGGGAATAGTTTTGTCTCTGAGCTAGTATGTCAGCTTGAGGCCTAGTTACAGTTGAGATGACCGCAGTGCACGAGTTGTTGTTTACGGTAATTTGGGTGGGGGGGGGGTAATGTCAGCTATAGGCCTACGTCACGTGCTCTTGATATTGTTTATTGGTTTGTTTATTTGTTTATAAAAGTTATTTATAAAGTTATTTATAAAGTTATTTATATATATTTTGTTATTTAATAAAGGGGCTGCTACGGCCTATTTTACACTCCAGCACGGTGTGGTCTCCGTTACTGGGAAAGGTAAGGGGGTGGGAGTGTATAGCTGGGCAGCTCAGAAATGTAGCTATGTGGTACTTGGTCATGTAGAGGAAATTATCTGCTTTGAGCCATGTTTAGATTGTGGTGTGATATCGGGCATTTTTGTGAATTCTCTGCAAGATGGATTTGTATACTTTGATCTCTTTGACACTTGGCTTGGTCCAGCTGAAGATGATTATGGAAAGATTGCGACGGTCACTAGCAGGCACTGACACTTTGCTGAAACAAAAAAAATTGACACTGGAAACAATGCCTCGCCCCTGCCTGCCACTGCCATTATTTCTGGCTGGATTGATGCTTTTGCCTGCACACAGAAACAAATGGTGCTCTGTACAGGAAGTGGCTGAAGCTGCACTGTCCTAGTTCTTTGTTATTTCTCAGTGCATTCTGGATACAGAAACCTTCACTGCCTTTACCCCAGCACCCAGCTAACACTTTATAAATGCTTCACTAGCACACCATGAATGCTATAGGTGCTGTTAAGGTGCAGTTTTGACTTGTTACCATTGAACTTAATGGAGGTAGCTGACAATTGTCAATGCCTCGTGAAAGAGACATGCTGCTTAATTTTTTCTTTTCGTTATCAAAAGGTTTATTGGCTGTAGGCATGTTTTACAGATATGAATAGCCAAAAAAGATTCTGTTAGTTGCAGAAACTGAGAGGTAGACATCGGCTATGAAATTCAACAAGGACACAGCAAATAGAGTGCAATGGAAAATATACAAAAATGAATCAAAAAACAAACAACAAACAGAAGGCAGCCACATGTAAACCAGTGCTAGAAACACACAGGGTCAAGCAGAACACCAGTATGTAAATATCAAAAAGCCTATTCCAGGAGCAAAGAAGAAGCCAGATTGTTTGGGGGCTGCCCGTGCTAGAAGATACCTTACCAGCAGGTCAAAATAATAAGAGATCATGGAGGTACAGAGAGAAAAGATGGGAATAAAAGCAATGGGAAAAGGGAGAAAGTGAAGATGGGATGAAAGGTCCCAGGGGTCTCAATGCTCACAAGATTAGATGTTTAAGAGAAGGTGGTTGAATCTGAATAGATGTACGTGGTCATTACAGGGGCGTCAAACTCAGAGAAAGCCATTGTCAGCTGTCGGCTTTTTATTCATCATGAAATCATTTGTACAATGTTTTACTGCCTCAAAGCTAGAAATGGGAGATTTCCAAGGTGCACAGCGAGTTGGCGTTCCAAGCGGAAGGGGGAATCAATCGGCCTGTGGACAAGAGCTTCATAGGGGTTTTTCTTAAGATTAGAATGTAGTAACGTATGGAGTAATGCATAGACTAATTTATAGTTTACTCACACTTTTGGACAAGACCACCAAATATGCTCCAGCGTACCAGTTTGAAATTAGCCACGGAAACACAACTAATTTGGAACTATGTATGCCAGACGCCAATGGTACAATATTTTGTATGCATTTCTAGAATTAAAACATTTATGAAGCATTTGGAAATAGTCTGTGTCATAGCCTGCCAGTCCCATCGCATCCCAAGCTCACTTTCCCAGTGTTGTCAATAAACGTGTAGTGAAGTTTTCCTCTGAGACATAATAGAGGAATATACCAAGTAAATAATGCCCGGAGAGTACAGGTAATATTTACAGATGCTTTCAAATAACGCTAGACTGTAAGGGGTTGTTTGGGTGTGAAGTAGTCAAAAAATAAAGTGCCTAAGTTGTCTGTAAAGGTATCGCTCCCTCAATAGAATTCCATAGGGAGACCGAAGCGTTTCAAACGTGAGTATTCTCATAGGAGTAAGAAGAGAATGAATTTTGACAAATCCATGGTCCACCAGTGGAATTGTGCTAAAAGATCGAGGTCCAGAGAGAATAAGGGACAATGCAGCAAAGGTAGGAGTGGTAGGTGAGAGTTTGAGGGTAAAAGCCAAGACCAGATTCAAGGGCCCAGGGCAGGATGAAGGGGGGAGCCAAGGTAGGGCTGGCAGCTTAATTGGGTGAACCTGCGTACATGGGAACAATAGCATAACCATATGAAATTATAGCTCACTGAGCCATAGTAGAATATGCCGCGCATCAATGGTAGCAGTGGAAATGTGCACACAGCCGTGATCAGAGCCATGTTTGTGGTATTCACAATGTGAGGGACATTGTGTCTCAACAGGAAACTGTCCACATGGATCTGCACACGACCGTTTGCACATGTCACTACTGGAATTCTATTTGAATATATACATGTGCCTGATTGGTTCTTTTGAAGGAATACAAGTGTCGGATTGGCTGATTCTGAAGCCACCACCCTCTTTTGTTATCACTGTGTCACACTATAAATAAACAAGACTTGCCATTGTAAGGTAGGATTTTGAAAAGCTCAACGTGATACCAGCGTCTGTCTGTGTTACTTGGAGATACAAGCGCGCTTTCCCGGCATTATACAAGAAAGCTATAACTGTGCACAATGGAATTATTTGTTTATAGGAGTAGCTTAAAATATTCCACAACAATAGGGACAGGCAGCACTCTGAAATCATACAATAGTTTAGGAAGATAAGTCATCCGCACAGCATTAACTCTGCCAAACCACGATATCAGGAGATGAGACCACGAGTCAACAGTAGAGGGTAGTTCGCTTGATTCAGTCCCTCATACGTAAATATAGTAAGGTGGATGACCACTGAAAAGGAAAGGAACGTGACAGAGCATCACTGACACTTGCCGAGAGGGACATGGCATGTGATTTAGCAGAGTTAATGTGTAAGACCAATAGTGTGGCAAATGAAATCGAGAAACCAAAAAAAGTTTGGCAAAGATAAACAGGGTGATGTGATAGAGAGTAAAATATCATTGGCGGAAAAGTGAATTTTTATGAGGAGGAACCTGCAACATACAATTCTTTATTATCAGGATGACAACAGATGGCTTCAGCAAGGGGCTCTATAGCCAAAACAAACAAACGCTAAAGAGGGTAGCCTTGCCTGGTTCCTCTCCAGATGGGGAACAGAGGAGATTCAAATCCATCATATTTCACTTTGGCCTAAGGAACACTGTACAAAGGCAATATCCATTGCATAAAAGAGGAACCAAACCCGTAGTGTCAGAGATCCATGTTAAGGTAGGGCCAAGAGAGAGCGTCAAATGCCTTGGTTATATCCAAGGAAAGGAGAATCATCTCAATGGAACATTGTCTAGCTATATCAGCAAGATGTATGACATGCCGTATACTATTGCTGCCTTGATGCTTTGGAACAAAACATACCTGATCCTTTTTAATAAGGTTGTCTGCAAAGGAATCAAACATCAAATAATGAGGGGCTGGCTACGTGATAAATGTGTCACTATACAAAACATATACCATGCATGTTGAATCTCAAAAATCACCCAACATAAATCAAAAGTCTATAGAACCGTTCATTACTTAAAACATACAAAGTGTAAATACAATCAGTGCAAACAAGGTAATAAACCACCCCATATAAGTCCTTCTCAATATTAATAGAAATCTTCTCATCCACGTTTCACAATTGACCAAGTGTATAGGAGATTATTAAACATGATGTGCTCTTCTTATATAACATGCACCTCCACTTGAGATAAGGGGGCCACTCACCAGATCCCTTTTGGCCACTAGGACCCTCACAGCTTTAGGAGATAAGTTCCTGTAGTGGATCGATCCTGGTCATCAAATCACTGATCCGTATCATTTACTTAGTTAGGGCTGGGAGGCTTGGGATACTCAGATATAAGTGTACCTCATCCTGATTAAATGGTAATTGGGTGGACGGGGATAGGAGCAGGGGATTATAGCGGTACTAAATACAAAATGGAATACTCGTGACTTTTTTATAAAAAGTTTAACAGTTTATTATAAATTACTTATTAAAGACATACAATAAAGAAAAAGTACAAATAAATGAAATTAGTCCGTCAGTTACAATGGGGTCCACTATATAGTGGGAAACAGGGCCCCAGAAGAGACCGAGGGATCATACAGGTGCAAAAAACATACATATTAAATAGTGGATTAAAAGGGTCTATACTCATGTATAGATCATGGGTACATTTGAAGCTGGAGGATAGAATTGACCGACATGTTTCGCCAGACTATGGCTTCTTCAGGGTCACTTGTATCAATTTGTACCCGCAAATGAGTCTAGTGAAATACAGAAAGCAAAAATGTCATTAAAGATGATCAAAGAAGACATATGTGGCCAAAAAATCGTTCGTCATACATGTCAATTTTAGGCTATATGCATGCCCCCCCATCTCACACAGGTCGAGTCCCTCCCATATCCAGCCAAGTGTGGCAATACGTACCGCAAAACCAAATAACAGCACCAAGCAGGGAATCACAATATAGTCATGTGCAAAGACCTATTGCAGGGGACTGTCGAGGGCCTACAGGGAGCCTGATGGAAAATAGAAGTAGCGTAAATATAGAAACAAAATGGATATCAAGCTGAGTTGATTTCCATGCATGGCTAACATAGCCTAAAATATACCAAACTTACCTATGTAAAAAGTTTATTGCGAATAAAGAGGAGCACCAGATTAAAGGGATGAAGCTGAGGTTAATAAGCAGTTATGGCAGTGGGTCTCTATGAGGAAAGGAAGAAAGGATATTAATGATGAGTTTAAATGTAGGTCCAGAATAATGGACCGACTATTACAGCACAGGAGAAGGGTAAGGCTTACCGCAGATCAAACTCAAGCATTGTTTGGAATTATGCAGGAGGTAGCCCAGTAAGGGCTAGATAAGATCAAATTTGGATTGGTGGGGAGGAAAAAAACCCATTCAGCAGAAGATTAATGCCCAGAGCTAAGAAAGAAAAAGGGAAAAGTATGCAACTAGTTCAAAAAATTAAGTTGTAGAGGAATAGAGGAAGAGGAAAAATTTCACCAACCTGCTTCAACAATGATCTGGGTATACTGGCGCTCCAATGTCCTACACCATTGAGGTGTGGATTAGCAGGCTATGTAGGTCCTACCACACCTAATCTCAATTGACCGTGATTAGGCGGCGGGCAAACGAGCCTCCCGCGCATGCGCAGAAGCGAATGCGCACTCGCCTACAACACCCACAATGCTAGTGGGTCAGTGGATGCGCGCGCAACTCATTGCGCAGGTCATCCATGAACGGACAGTCACACTACGCACCCTGTGGACAGTATAGAAACTGCAGATGGAAAGCGACAGCAGAAATGCCTGATGCGCTTGTTTCAAAGAGAAACCAGGAGAGTCCCGGTTACTACAAAGAAAAATAATAGGTGGGAAGTGGGCTGGCTGATCCTAAGGTGGCAAATAGCATGGGGGGGGCGGAGGCATGGGGGCAAAGCGGGCTGCCAATATAAATGATTATAAAGGCAACCCTGGGGTGCCCAAACAGGCCACCCAGCAAAGAGGTACAGACATGGCTAGATATGTAAACTGTGAAACTGCATGGAAGCTGACAGCATCGCCGCAACCATCGCCAAACAGAGGCCAGGGCATGGGACAGAAAAGGGGGGACGAGGACATGCGGAGAGGAGGGCAGAGGGAGCCAGGACCCCAAAAAATTCCCACTAATGATGGGATCCCAATTAGGGTGACATGCAGAGGAACAGCATTGGCCCATTGCTTAGCAATAAGAGATGGAATATACAATGCAAGATGAATAGACAACAAGTAATAACGATACATACAGATTTTAGACCAAGAAGAATACAAGTTATATAACAATATAACCAGTTTGTAATGACCAAACGGTCAAGTTTTGGATGCATAATACGTTAAGTAATAAATATACAAATAACATACATAATTTGTTGATATAATAGCAAGGAAATAGAGTGTAATGATAAACACATAAGTGGGGACTATACAGGTGCCCGGTCTCCCCCACAAGGCTCAACACACCCATGGTTATGGGCCAAAGGCTGCAACACAGGGGGGGCTCATACATGGAGAAAAAAAGTTTTCAATTATGAAGTTCAATCCAAGGGCAAAAAATGCATACGCATAAAGGACTGATTGAAGAAAATTTATATGAAATAAAAATAAAAGATAATAAATAAAAACCCACTCATGTGGTTCAAACACAGGGCAGGGCACAGAAGAAGGCAAAAGCCCGTCGGGTTTAATTATTAAAGAAATGATTTAAAGCTGATGTATTCATTCAAGCCAGGAAATTGAACAGCATTGAGATTATGTATCCATCTGGTCTCAAGCTGTAAGAGCTTTTCGTCAATACCACCACCCCTAATATGTGTCTCAACATGTTCGAGTGCCGAGAAACATATATGTTGGGGGTCAAAGTTATGTACTTGGCCAAGATGCCTATTGATGGCTGTGGTAGTGGTGCGTTTAAGAGTGGGTTTAATGTGATCACGAATGCGAACTTGGAAGGGTCGTTTGGTTTTGCCAATGTAAAAACAACCACATGTACATGTGGCAAGATATACAACACCTATTGTTCTACAGTTTACATGGTGTGCGATTTGATGAAAAGATCCATTAGGTAACTGAGTGACTTTGGAATTTGCGATAAATTGGCATATATCACATGATCCACAGGGATACGTGCCATTTTCGCGACGTATCTGAGTTACTAATGGGGCATGATGGCTTCTCGTGAGACGGTCACGGAGTGAGGGGCACCTTCTATAGGTGATGTCAGGGCGTGTGCCAATAAATTTGCTAACTGTAGGGTCCGCTAGAAGTAAAGGCCAAAAACTGTTCACTATTTGACGTGTATGAGCATGCATAGAAGAATAGCGGGTTATAAGTCTGACTGGTTGAATGTCGTTTGAGTTTTTAATGCTGTAAATTAGTTTATTCCTATCAAGGTTTTTGACTTTATTGAAAGATCGTTTCAATAATGCATGGCTGTAGCCTCTATTTATTAGTCTATGGTAGAGTTCCTTGGATGCTTTAAGGAAATCAACGTCTGAGGTACAGTTGCGTCTGATCCTTAAATATTGACTATATGGAATACTGTTGAGTAAGGATTGAGGGTGAGCACTTTGGGCATGTAGAATAGTATTGCCTGCAGTGGGTTTTCTAAATAAAGATGTATTAATTACGCCCGTTTTATCAATGTTGATAGTTAGGTCAAGGAAATTTACGGATTGCTGACTAAATTCCATGGTAAATTTCAAGTTGAAGTCATTGGCACCCAAGGATTCATAAAATTGTTCAAGATCATATTGTGATCCTGACCACAATAATAAGATGTCATCAATATATCTAAACCAGTGTAGAATCATGGATTTATATCCTGAACACAAATTAGAAAATAGATGTCTTTCCCACCCCCCCAGGTACAGGTTGGCGTATGAGGGCGCGCATCTGGTCCCCATAGCCACACCCTGCACCTGGAGGAAGTGGGAATTACCAAACATAAAATGGTTCTTAGTAAGGATAAATTTTAAAAGGTCAAGCACAAAATTGGCATAATTATCAAATTGAGGGCCACGTTCAAGGAGAAGGCCACGAATGACTTCTATACCCTTGAGGTGGGGAATACAATTATATAAACATTCGACATCCAAAGTGACCAAATAAACATTTGGGGATACAGTCATGTTTTGTAATATTTTCAAAAGGTGAATGGTGTCTTTAACGTAAGAAGGCAACGCATGGACATGAGGTGCAAGATATTTGTCTACAAGGGTGCTGGCATTTTCAGTTAGGCAATGGCATCCAGAAACTATAGGACGACCGGGGGGATTGGTTACTGATTTGTGAATTTTGGGTAGAGCATAGAAAGTTGGTATAGTGGGTTCATTCATTTTCAAAAAATTCCAAGTATTAAGATCAATGATAGCGGCTTGATAGGCATGAAATATAAGTTGATCAAATTGATGAGAAAAATTCTTAATTACTGACGGTGCTATAGGGCGATACCATTCGCGGTTGTCAAGAATATTATAGCACATTTTTTCATAGGCTTTAGTATCCATCACTACAATATTTCCACCATATTTTGATAACCAGATCTGGATGGGTTTGAAGAGATTTTAATGCTTGAAAACTTGTTTGTTAGATTGGAATGACCTGAGGAGCTATATTCAAGGTTTTTAATTGCCAGACAGGTTTGTTGTACAAAAGCAGAAATATTGGGGTTGGTAGATAACACAGGAAAGTTCTTGGATTTGGGTTTAAAGGTGGTTGGGGGGGGGAAAGAGACACCGAGTGCGACGACCGCCGACTCGTCTACTTCTATTTTCCATCAGGCTCCCTGTAGGCCCTCGACAGTCCCCTGCAATAGGTCTTTGCACATGACTATATTGTGATTCCCTGCTTGGTGCTGTTATTTGGTTTTGCGGTACGTATTGCCACACTTGGCTGGATATGGGAGGGACTCGACCTGTGTGAGATGTGGGGGCATGCATATAGCCTAAAATTGACATGTATGACGAACGATTTTTTGGCCACATATGTCTTCTTTGATCATCTTTAATGACATTTTTGCTTTCTGTATTTCACTAGACTCATTTGCGGGTACAAATTGATACAAGTGACCCTGAAGAAGCCATAGTCTGGCGAAACATGTCGGTCAATTCTATCCTCCAGCTTCAAATGTACCCATGATCTATACATGAGTATAGACCCTTTTAATCCACTATTTAATATGTATGTTTTTTGCACCTGTATGATCCCTCGGTCTCTTCTGGGGCCCTGTTTCCCACTATATAGTGGACCCCATTGTAACTGACGGACTAATTTCATTTATTTGTACTTTTTCTTTATTGTATGTCTTTAATAAGTAATTTCTAATAAACTGTTAAAAAACTTTTTATAAAAAAGTCACGAGTATTCCATTTTGTATTTAGTACCGCTATAATCCCCTGCTCCTATCCCCGTCCACCCAATTACCATTTAATCGGGATGAGGTACACTTAAATCTGAATATCCCAAGCCTCCCAGCCCTAACTTTTTATCCGCGCTTCAATGCGCTTTTTTTTCTGGCTGGACATACTCAATATTCTTCTATACCAAATTTCTTATACTCGTGACTTTTTGTTCTCTATTTAGCTTAATGCTCCACATATCGGTGTATTGTATTAACTAAATATTATTTGTGTCATTATTTAACCAAATATTTTTCAAATTAACTGGCTATCGGTGCCCGATTGCCCCCCCTACTGGCCACCGCATCATGGCGGACTACTGTGGTGATGCATGGAAGGGTTTAATGGAAAAAATACAATTTTCACAGAATGCTGCCAATATTTCAGATGACGAGTTGGACAAATCGTTTATGAGACTTCAACGCCTGCTAGAAAAAAAAGTTTGTGTCTATTGGCATAAAACCTATTTTGAAAAGTACAGTACTAATCAGATAGTCCCCTGGGGCCTAAGAATTCAGATTTTTCCGAATATTAAGAAAATCAATGATACCCTTAAAACATCCTGGGAATTGAATTTGCAATCTTGTTCCTCTAGTATGATTTCAATGCTTTGCAAACAATACGAACATGAATTGGACCTATTAGACACAGCCATTAGTTCATGGCATGATGACCATGCCCTCTTAGTCTCTTCCACGAGATTTATAAAAAGAGATAAATCACTACGTATTCACCTTGAAACCTACACCACTGATATTATCAATATGAAAGAAAATAAATATCAGAGAGACAAGTCTGCATATGATAACAATTATGCATACAAATGGCACGACCCTATGGCCCGGAAATTTATACCAAAATCACAAAATTTTCCTACACAACCCAATACTAATGAACCACCTAATACCCCATTTACCTCTTTTTCCTCCAGTACATCTACTATATATCAGGACCTATCACAAGATCGTAACCTTAAAAAGCGTAAGGGAGACAGATCCTCCATTTCTGATCTTCACACCCGCACCCCTATACCTACATCTCAGGCCCCTTTATCCACAACACGATCCAAACACATTAAAATATCTACTCCTGCTTTACAGACACTATCCAATACTCCCAATTAGGGATGAGCCGAACACCCCCGGGTTCGGTTCGCACCAGAACCTTCGAACGGACCGAAAGTTCGCGCGAATTTTCGAACCCTATACGTTATAATGGACGCGAACGTTCGAAATCAAAAGTGCTAATTACAACGGCCAATATGCATGTTAATGTCATAAAACAGGTTTGGGGACCCGGGTCCTGCCCCAGGGGACATATATCAATGCAAAAAGAACTTTTAAAAACTAACATTTTTTCAGGAGCAGTCATTTTAACGATGCATAAAGTGAAGAAAAAAAAAGTGAAATTTTCCTTTAAATATGGTACCTGGGGGGTGTCTAAAGTATGCCTGTGAAGTGGCATGTGTTTCCTGTGTTTAGAACTGTCCTTGCACAAAATGACATTTGTAAAGGAAAAAAAGAAGCCATTTAAAACCACTTGCGGCTTTAGGTTTGTTCTTAAGTAGAATCTGAACAGGTACATTATGAAGTGTAGCTCCATCCCAAAAAAATCTATTTTTAAGCTTTTTGGAGAACATAGGGAGGGGTTATCACCCCTGTAACATTTGCTGTCTTTGCACATCTGTTCAGAACATGTCACCTCACTTTCCGTCCCAATGACAAATGTTTTTGGAAAAGTGGGGTTTTAATTGAAACAAGGATTGGTGATAAAGTATCAGTAGAGAGGAGATACCTTTTTCCCAAATTAAATCTAACAGGATAGAATTTCCCTTCCTAGGGGTAGATTTCCTCTCACTTCCTGTTTTCTCTTTCCATTTGCAAGTAGGAGTCGTTTGTAAGTTGGATGTTTGAAAGTAGGGGCCTGGCGTATATACTCTGCAGAAATTTGCCCTATTAGATGTTGGTGTAGCCACAAGACTGGTGGGCACAGGAATGGGCCCTGCTGTGAGTTAATAGATCAAGATTTGTAATTGCATGCACCTGTTGAACAGGGCAGAAAAATTGGTGGTGGTGGTGGTGGACGGTGTTGCCACAAGACTGTAAGCTCTCACAGTTACTCTTGGTGGGCGCAGGAATGGGCCCTGCTGTGAGTTATTAGATCAAGATTTGTAATTGCAAGCACCTGATGAACAGGGCAGAAAAATTGGGCCTTTGGCGGTGGTGGTGGACGGTGTTGCCACAAGACTGTAGGCCCTCATAGTTACTCTTGGTGGGCGCAGGAATGGGCCCTGCTGTGAACTATTAGATCAAGATTTGTAATTACCCGCCCCTGTTAAACAGGGGCTGAAAAATTGTGCCTTAGGCACTGGTGCTGGTGCCACAACACTGCAACCCCTCACAGATACTAAACTTGGAGCACAGCAGTCACACGTGTTGCGAAGCATTTTTTTAAAAAATTGTAAGTACACGCCCCTGTTAAACAGGGGCTGAAAAATTGTGCCTTAGGCACTGGTGCCACAACACTGCAACCCCTCACAGATACTGTACTTGGAGCACAGCAGTCACATGTGTTGCGAAGCATTTTTTTATAAAAATTGTATGTACAGGCCCCTGTTAAACAGGGGCTGAAAAATTGTGCCTTAGGCACTGGTGTGGTGGCATGGATCATTGAGGAGGAGGAAGAGGATAGTCAGTGAACATAAGAGGACAGTCACTCAGCATCAGCATAGGCAGTCTTGAAGGGATGTGACATTATAAATTATTCCGTTATATCCGCTTCAGGTGCCTGGTAGCTGGTGGTGATCCAAGACTGAATCATTTTGATGAAGGTCAGTCGATCAACCGAGGCGGTGGACAGGCGCACCCTATGATCGGTGACAAATCCTCCAGCAGCACTGAATGTGCGTTCGGAAAGAACGCTGGAGGCAGGACAGGCCAGTAGCTCAATTGCATACTGTGCAAGCTCTGGCCAGTGATCCATCCTCAGGACCCAGTAAGCCAGAGAATTTTCGGTGGGAAAGGTGTCCAAGTCTGACCTTGCCCCAAGGTATTCCTGCACCATGTATATCAGACGCTGGCGATGGTTGCTGGAACCGATCATACCTTGGGGCTGCGGACTAAAAAATTGTCTGAACGCATCGGTCAGACGTCCACCTTCCCCACCGCTCCTTCTACTACTGACCGAAGCCTCAGCAACTCGTCGCCCAGGACCAGGAGTTTGTAACCTCCCAGTTTCTGGGAACGCGTTGCACAGACCTTTCTGCAAGGCCTCCCTGAGATGTCTCATCCTCTGCTCCCTCTGCGACGGCAAGATAAGGTCCGCAACCTTACCCTTGTACCGTGGATCAAGGAGAGTGGCCAGCCAGTAATGGTCCCTCTCCTTGATCCGAAGAACACGAGGATCCTTCCGCAGGCTTTGCAGGATCAGGGAGGCCATGCAGCGTAGGTTAGCTGAGGCATTCGGTCCGGAGTCTTCTGGGTCACTGAGGATGACATGATCGCCAGCCACCTCCTCCCAGCCACGTACAAGTCCACTGGTTTGTTGGGACTGTACATCATCCCTAAAAGACTGCTGCTGCTGATGCTGAGTGCCAGGCTCCACCTCCATGCTCACACAATCCTCCTCCTCCTCCTCCTCCTCCTCATCCTCATCCTCTTCCTGTGTGATGGGTGGGACAGAAGGAACACTGTCCGGATAAAGGGGGCCTTGAGAGGCAAGGAAGTCCTCCTCTTCCTGCCTCTGTTCTGCCTCAAGTGCCCTGTCCATTATCCCACGCAGCGTATGCTCCAACAGGTGGACAAGAGGGACAGTGTCACTGATGCATGCACTGTCACTGCTCACCATCCTCGTGGCCTCCTCAAATGGTGAGAGGACAGTGCATGCATCCCTGATCATGCTCCACTGACGTGGGGAAAAAAACCACGCTCCCCTGACCCTGTCCTGGTGCCGTAGTCGCAAAGGTACTCATTGATGGCCCTCTGCTACGTGTGCAGTCGCTGCAGCATGGCCAACGTTGAGTTCCACCTGGTGGGCATGTCACATATTAGGCGGTTCTTGGGCAGGTTCAGCTCCTTTTGCAGCTCAGTCAGCCGAGCACTGGCATTATAAGATCGGCGGAAATGCACACAGACTTTCCTGGCCTGCCTCAGGACATCCTGTAAGCCTGGGAACCTGCCCAAGAACCGCTGCACCACCAGGTTGAGGACGTGAGCCATGCAGGGCACATGGGTGAGCTGCCCCTGTCGCAGGGCGGAGAGGAGGTTGGTGCCATTGTCAGAAACGACCATTCCTGGCTTAAGCTGACGTGGCGTCAACCACCTCTCGGCCTGCCCCTGCAGAGCTGCCAGAACCTCTGGCCCAGTGTGGCTCCTGTCCCCCAAACACACCAGCGCAAGCACGGCATGGCATCTTTTTGCCTGCGTACTTGCGTAGCCCCTTGTACGCCTACGGAGCACCGCTGGTTCCAAGGACAGAGCACTGGAGGAAGAAGAAGAGGAGGGGGTGGAGGAGAGAGGTGTGTCACAACCAGTAGCAGTAGTAGCGTTTTGGAGGCGTGGTGGCGGAACAACCTCCAACACTACTGCACCTTGTCCTGCATCCCTCCCAGCTGCCAATAGAGTGACCCAATGGGCTGTGAAAGAAAGGTACCGTCCCTGTCCATGCCTGCTGGACCATGAGTCAGCAGTAATATGCACCTTACCGCTGACCGCCCTGTCCAGCGAGGCATGGACATTGCCTTCCACATGCCGGTAGAGAGACGGAATCGCCTTCCGTGAGAAAAAGTGGCGTTTGGGAACCTGCCACTGAGGAACCGCACATTGAACAAACTCACGGAAGGGGGCCGAGTCTACCAACTGAAAAGGCAGCAGTTGAAGTGCTAGCAATTTAGTCAAGCTAGCATTCAACCGCTGGGCATGTGGATGGCTGGGAGTGTACTTCTTTCTACGGTCCAGCAGCTGGGGCAGGGAAATTTGCCTGCTGCAATCGGACGTCGGTGTACTGCAAGTACTTGGTTGTGACACACCTAATTCTACACCTTCAGTCCTCTCAGAGCAGCTTTCAGAGAGCACTGAAGGTGTAGTGGGGATGGAGATCCCAGCTGATGAGGAGCAAGGAGAGGTCCGCTTAGTTCTTTGGTGTGGGTCTTTTATGTGTGCCTGCCAACGAGCTGCATGGCAGGTCGACATATGTCTGGTCATGCTTGTGGTGCCCAAGCGGCTGATGTTTTGGCCACGCGAGATACGCTTGAGACAAATATTGCAAATAGCAGTGGTGCGATCTGATGCACTCGTCTCAAAAAAGGCCCACACCAAAGAACTTTTCTGATAACGTGCAGAGGCAGCGCCCTGCACAGGCGGAGCTCTGCGGTGTTGTACAGTTGCTGTGCTGGCCTCTACCTGGCCTCCAGGGGGCATCCTGCCTCGTTGGACATGTGACGCCGCATCCTCCTCCTCCTCGTCCTCCTCCTCATCCTCTCTCCCTTCAGGCACCCACGTGGAGTCAGTGACCTCATCATCCCCTCCCTCTTCACCACTAGAGCAAACCTGGCAGTAAGCTTCAGCTGGTGGAACAGTACTGCCAGATTCCTCAAGCTGGGTATCATCATCCGAGCCTTCGAATCGTTGGGCATCCTCCTGGAGCATGTACCCAACACTGTGCTCAAAGAGTTCGGGTGACTCCTCAGGAGGACATGGTGGGTCTAGGGAAGGGGTGGCTGATGATGCCATTGAGTACGCGTTGGCAGCTGCTCTGCCAGTACCCTGAGCCTGGGTGAGAGAGGATGAGGAGGATGAGGAGGGCTTGGTCATCCATTCTACCAAGCCTTCAGCATGATGCGGCTCCACATGTCCAGCTGCCGAAAACAAAGACGCGCGTGTCCCATGGCCACGTGCTGATGACGATGCACGACCACGTCCACGGCCACGTCCACTAGAAACAGAGCCTGCCTGCCCTGTGTTCTTGGCTCTGCCTCCCCTTGGCGGTCTTCCAGCCATTGTAGTCGGTAGTCCTGTGGGTGCTGCTGAGAAGAATATATAGGAGCTCTGTGTGATGCCACTAACACACTAGAAGTCCTAGGGGTGCTTCTGCAAAGAAAATATAGGAGCTCTGTGTGATGCCACTAACACACTAGAAGTCCTGTGGGTGCTGCTGAGAAGAAAATATAGGAGCTCTGTGTGATGCCACTAACACACTAGAAGTCCTATAGGTGCTTCTGGGAACAAAATATAGGATCTCTGTGTGATGGGACTAACACACTACAAGTCCTATAGGTGCTTCTGGGAACAAAATATAGCTCTGTGTGATGGGACTAACACACTTCAAGTCCTATAGGTGCGTCTGGGAACAAAATATATAGGATCTCTGTGTGATGGGACTAACACACTTCAAGTCCTATAGGTGCTTCTGGGAACAAAATATATGATCTCTGTGTGATGGGAGTAACACACTTCAAGTCCTATAGGTGCTTCTGGGAACAAAATATAGCTCTGTGTGATGGGACTAACACACTTCAAGTCCTATAGGTGCTTCTGGGAACAAAATATATGATCTCTGTGTGATGGGACTAACACACTTCAAGTCCTATAGGTGCTTCTGGGAAGAAAATATAGCTCTGTGTGATGGGACTAACACACTTCAAGTCCTATAGGTCCTTCTGGGAACAAAATATATGATCTCTGTGTGATGGGACTAACACACTTCAAGTCCTATAGGTGCTTCTGGGAAGAAAATATAGCTCTGTGTGATGGGACTAACACACTTCAAGTCCTATAGGTGCTTCTGGGAACAAAATATAGGAGCTCTGTTTGCTGCCAGTGCCTGCCTGCCACGAACACACAAGTCCTATAGGTGCTTCTGGGAACAAAATATAGGAGCTCTGTTTGCTGCCACTGCCTGCCTGCCACGAACACACTACAAGTCCTATAGGTGCTTCTGGGAACAAAATATAGGAGCTCTGTTTGCTGCCACTGCCTGCCAGTGCCTGCCTGCCACGAACACACTACAAGCCCCTCTTTCTAAATGAATCTTTCTAAATGAATCTAACTAAATCTCTCTAACTAAATCTCTCTAACTAAATCTCTCTAACTAAATCTCTCTAACTAAATCTCTCTAACTAAATCTCTCTAACTAAATCTCTCTAACTAAATCTCTCTAACTAAATCTCTCTAACTAAATCTCTCTAACTAAATCTCTCTAACTAAATCTCTCTAACTAAATCTCTCTAACTAAATCTCTCTAACTAAATCTCTCTAACTAAATCTCTCTAACTAAATCTCTCTAACTAAATCTAGCAGAGTGACACAGAATGATCCTGCTCTCTCTAACGCCGGAACGCATGTGACCGGCGCCGACGGTGTGGCGGCCTTTTATAAGAGGGGGCGTGTACTAAAGCCCCTGAGCTGTAATTGGCTACAGGCGTCCTGCCTGTAGCCAATTATGTCTCTTCGAGTTTCCGGCGCTGTGATTGGCCAAGCATGCGGGGTCACAGTGCATGCTTGGCCAATCATCAGCCAGCAATGCACTGCGCCGGCCGCAATGCATTGCGGGGCCGCTCGCATCACACGAACGTGATGCGAGCGGCCAAAATAGTTCTGGGCTCGCCGAGCGAGCGAACACCCGGTGCTCGATGCGAACATGGGTTCGCATCGAGCACCGGGCCCATCCCTACTCCCAATACACAAACTCACACCATTCACTCTTCTCATTTACTTTCCACCACTCCTGCCTCCATTTCTTCACCAACCATAAGACGTGGTAGTGAACCAATATTACCTTCAATGTTTCCTCACAATGGCTCCTCTATGGACCCCAAAATAGCACCTATTTTTTTAGCCCTAACTGCAGACAACTCACCCAATCCCACCTAATAACCTCACCTGCACTTCCTGCACAACCTGTAAGTTCAGACATCGTGAACCTATCTTCCATTTCGCTCACTAATGAACAGGAGAAAATCCTGCAACTAGGCCTAACGTTTTGTCCATCATCGAATTTTGACAAATTCGAATTCATTAAGGATATTCATTTATTCGCTCGAAAGCTAATTTATAAAGTCCTATATGATAAATCCTCTGATAAATCTATTGATATCAATCCCAGTTCTTCTAATCAAGCACCTACTTTTGAAGAAATGCAGGCCATTGATGAACTTATGTCCCTTTGGGAGGAAGGAGCCATCGATGCCGACGAAGCCGACGAGTCGGCGGTCGTCGCCCTCGGTGTCTCTTTCCCCCCCCAACCACCTTTAAACCCAAATCCAAGAACTTTCCTGTGTTATCTACCAACCCCAATATTTCTGCTTTTGTACAACAAACCTGTCTGGCAATTAAAAACCTTGAATATAGCTCCTCAGGTCATTCCAATCTAACACAAACAAGTTTTCAAGCATTAAAATCTCTTCAAACCCATCCAGATCTGGTTATCAAACCAGCAGACAAGGGTGGAAATATTGTAGTGATGGATACTAAAGCCTATGAAAAAATGTGCTATAATATTCTTGACAACCGCGAATGGTATCGCCCTATAGCACCGTCAGTAATTAAGAATTTTTCTCATCAATTTGATCAACTTATATTTCATGCCTATCAAGCCGCTATCATTGATCTTAATACTTGGAATTTTTTGAAAATGAATGAACCCACTATACCAACTTTCTATGCTCTACCCAAAATTCACAAATCAGTAACCAATCCCCCCGGTCGTCCTATAGTTTCTGGATGCCATTGCCTAACTGAAAATGCCAGCACCCTTGTAGACAAATATCTTGCACCTCATGTCCATGCGTTGCCTTCTTACGTTAAAGACACCATTCACCTTTTGAAAATATTACAAAACATGACTGTATCCCCAAATGTTTATTTGGTCACTTTGGATGTCGAATGTTTATATAATTGTATTCCCCACCTCAAGGGTATAGAAGTCATTCGTGGCCTTCTCCTTGAACGTGGCCCTCAATTTGATAATTATGCCAATTTTGTGCTTGACCTTTTAAAATTTATCCTTACTAAGAACCATTTTATGTTTGGTAATTCCCACTTCCTCCAGGTGCAGGGTGTGGCTATGGGGACCAGATGCGCGCCCTCATACGCCAACCTGTACCTGGGGGGGTGGGAAAGACATCTATTTTCTAATTTGTGTTCAGGATATAAATCCATGATTCTACACTGGTTTAGATATATTGATGACATATTATTGTGGTCAGGATCACAATATGATCTTGAACAATTTTATGAATCCTTGGGTGCCAATGACTTCAACTTGAAATTTACCATGGAATTTAGTCAGCAATCCGTAAATTTCCTTGACCCAACTATCAACATTGATAAAACGGGCGTAATTAATACATCTTTATTTAGAAAACCCACTGCAGGCAATACTATTCTACATGCCCAAAGTGCTCACCCTCAATCCTTACTCAACGGTATTCCATATAGTCAATATTTAAGGATCAGACGCAACTGCACCTCAGACGTTGATTTCCTTAAAGCATCCAAGGAACTCTACCATAGACTAATAAATAGAGGCTACAGCCATGCATTATTGAAACGATCTTTCAATAAAGTCAAAAACCTTGATAGGAATAAACTAATTTACAGCATTAAAAACTCAAACGACATTCAACCAGTCAGACTTATAACCCGCTATTCTTCTATGCATGCTCATACACGTCAAATAGTGAACAGTTTTTGGCCTTTACTTCTAGCGGACCCTACAGTTAGCAAATTTATTGGCACACGCCCTGACATCACCTATAGAAGGTGCCCCTCACTCCGTGACCGTCTCACGAGAAGCCATCATGCCCCATTAGTAACTCAGATACGTCGCGAAAATGGCACGTATCCCTTTGGATCATGTGATATATGCCAATTTATCGCAAATTCCAAAGTCACTCAGTTACCTAATGGATCTTTTCATCAAATCGCACACCATGTAAACTGTAGAACAATAGGTGTTGTATATCTTGCCACATGTACATGTGGTTGTTTTTACATTGGCAAAACCAAACGACCCTTCCAAGTTCGCATTCGTGATCACATTAAACCCACTCTTAAACGCACCACTACCACAGCCATCAATAGGCATCTTGGCCAAGTACATAACTTTGACCCCCAACATATATGTTTCTCGGCACTCGAACATGTTGAGACACATATTAGGGGTGGTGGTATTGACGAAAAGCTCTTACAGCTTGAGACCAGATGGATACATAATCTCAATGCTGTTCAATTTCCTGGCTTGAATGAATACATCAGCTTTAAATCATTTCTTTAATAATTAAACCCGACGGGCTTTTGCCTTCTTCTGTGCCCTGCCCTGTGTTTGAACCACATGAGTGGGTTTTTATTTATTATCTTTTATTTTTATTTCATATAAATTTTCTTCAATCAGTCCTTTATGCGTATGCATTTTTTGCCCTTGGATTGAACTTCATAATTGAAAACTTTTTTCTCCATGTATGAGCCCCCCCTGTGTTGCTGCCTTTGGCCCATAACCATGGGTGTGTTGAGCCTTGTGGGGGAGACCGGGCACCTGTATAGTCCCCACTTATGTGTTTATCATTACACTCTATTTCCTTGCTATTATATCAACAAATTATGTATGTTATTTGTATATTTATTACTTAACGTATTATGCATCCAAAACTTGACCGTTTGGTCATTACAAACTGGTTATATTGTTATATAACTTGTATTCTTCTTGGTCTAAAATCTGTATGTATCGTTATTACTTGTTGTCTATTCATCTTACATTGTATATTCCATCTCTTATTGCTAAGCAATGGGCCAATGCTGTTCCTCTGCATGTCACCCTAATTGGGATCCCATCATTAGTGGGAATTTTTGGGGGTCCCGGCTCCCTCTGCCCTCCTCTCCGCATGTCCTCGTCCCCCCTTTTCTGTCCCATGCCCTGGCCTCTGTTTGGCGATGGTTGCGGCGATGCTGTCAGCTTCCATGCAGTTTCACAGTTTACATATCTAGCCATGTCTGTACCTCTTTGCTGGGTGGCCTGTTTGGGCACCCCAGGGTTGCCTTTATAATCATTTATATTGGCAGCCCGCTTTGCCCCCATGCCTCCGCCCCCCCCATGCTATTTGCCACCTTAGGATCAGCCAGCCCACTTCCCACCTATTTTTCTTTGTAGTAACCGGGACTCTCCTGGTTTCTCTTTGAAACAAGCGCATCAGGCATTTCTGCTGTCGCTTTTCATCTGCAGTTTCTATACTGTCCACAGGGTGCGTAGTGTGACTGTCCGTTCGTGGATGACCTGCGCAATGAATTGCGCGCGCATCCACTGACCCACTAGCATTGTGGGTGTTGTAGGCGAGTGCGCATTCGCTTCTGCGCATGCGCGGGAGGCTCGTTTGCCCGCCGCCTAATCACGGTCAATTGAGATTAGGTGTGGTAGGACCTACATAGCCTGCTAATCCACACCTCAATGGTGTAGGACATTGGAGCGCCAGTATACCCAGATCATTGTTGAAGCAGGTTGGTGAAATTTTTCCTCTTCTTCTATTCCTCTACAACTTAATTTTTTGAACTAGTTGCATACTTTTCCCTTTTTCTTTCTTAGCTCTGGGCATTAATCTTCTGCTGAATGGGGTTTTTTCCTCCCACCAATCCAAATTTGATCTTATCTAGCCCTTACTGGGCTACCTCCTGCATAATTCCAAACAATGCTTGAGTTTGATCTGCGGTAAGCCTTACCCTTCTCCTGTGCTGTAATAGTCGGCCCATTATTCTGGACCTACATTTAAACTCATCATTAATATCCTTTCTTCCTTTCCTCATAGAGACCCACTGCCATAACTGCTTATTAACCTCAGCTTCATCCCTTTAATCTGGCGCTCCTCTTTATTCGCAATAAACTTTTTACATAGGTAAGTTTGGTATATTTTAGGCTATGTTAGCCATGCATGGAAATCAACTCAGCTTGATATCCATTTTGTTTCTATATTTACGCTACTTCTATTTTCCATCAGGCTCCCTGTAAGCCCTCGACAGTCCCCTGCAATAGGTCTTTGCACATGACTATACTGCGATTCCCTGCTTGGTGCTGTTATTTGGTTTTGCGGTACGTATTGCCACACTTGGCTGGATATGGGAGGGACTCGACCCGTGTGAGATGTGGGGGCATGCATATAGCCTAAAATTGACATGTATGACGAAAAAATTTTTGGCCACATATGTCTTCTTTGATCATCTTTAATGACATTTTTGCTTTCTGTATTTCACTAGACTCATTTGCGGGTACAAATTGATACAAGTGACCCTGAAGAAGCCATAGTCTGGCGAAACATGTCGGTCAATTCTATCCTCCAGCTTCAAATGTACCCATGATCTATACATGAGTATAGACCCTTTTAATCCACTATTATGTATGTTTTTTGCACCTGTATGATCCCTCGGTCTCTTCTGGGGCCCTGTTTCCCACTATATAGTGGACCCCATTGTAACTGACGAACTAATTTCATTTATTTGTACTTTTTCTTTATTGTATGTCCTTAATAAGTAATTTCTAATAAACTGTTAAAAAACTTTTTATAAAAAAGTCACGAGTATTCCATTTTGTATTTAGTACCGCTATAATCCCCTGCTCCTATCCCCGTCCACCCAATTAACGTATCATTTACTAGTTCCTGTAATGCCGAGCGCTCCGTGTGTCCCATCCATCCCGGAGCGCTCACGGCGTTCTCTGTCCTGCAGCGCCCCGGTCAGCTCCTCTGACCGCAGGCGCTGCTCTGTCACCGGCGGGGATGCGATCCACGCGGTGGCCCGGGTCCGCCCGGGGATCGCATCCCGTCCCTCTCACCTGTCCCCGCCTGCTCCTTCCCGGAGCGCGCGTCCCCGCTCCCTAGGGCGCGCGACTCTGCTTATACTTAAAGGGCCAGCGCACCATTGATTGGTGCCTGGTCCAATTACTGGTGCACCAGAATCCCATAAAAACCCACTTTCCCTTCCTGTCCTCGCCGGATCTTGTGTTGCCTTTGTGCCCAGTGAAAGCGTTTAGTGTTTGCCCTTGCCTGTGTATCCAGATCTCTGCTGTTGCCCTGACTACGAACCATTGTTGCCTGCCTTGACCTTCTGCTACGTCTGACCTCGCCTCTGCTTAATCCCTGTGTACCAAGCCTGTCTCAGCTGCCAGTGAGGTCGAGTTGCTATTGGAGGACACGACCTGGTTGCTACCGCCACTGCAAGTCCATCCCGCTTTGCGGCGGGCTTTGGTGAAAACCAGTAGCAACATTAGAACCGGTCCTCCAATACAACCCGTGCTATCGCCTCACTGGCATAGGGGATCCACCTCCTGTGTCCCTGCATACCCAGATCATGACAGTAGATGCGGCCATGGATCCCGCTGAGGTCCCGCTGCCAAGCATCTCGGATCTGACCACGGTGGTCGCTCAACAGGGACAGCAATTGGCGCAGTTGACTGCTATGCTACAGCAGCTTCTGCCATCTCCACCGCCAGCTCCTGCATCTCCTCCACCACGAGTTGCTGCTGCTAGAGTCCGCCTGTCTCTTCCCGACAAGTTCAATGGGGACCCCAAGCTGTGCCGAGGGTTCCTATCCCAGTGTTCCCTCCATCTGGAGATGTTGTCAGACCAGTTCCCCACAGAACGGTCAAAGGTGGCGTTCGTGGTTAGCCTGCTATCTGGCAAGGCCCTAGCCTGGGCTACACCGCTTTGGGACCGTGACGATCCTGCCACAGCTACAGTTCAAGCTTTCTTTTCAGAAGTTCGCAGTGTCTTCGAGGAGCCAGCCTGGGCTTCCTCAGCCGAGACGGCTCTTCTGAACCTTGTCCAGGGGAATTCTTCAGTGGGCGATTACGCCATTCAGTTCCGCACCCTGGCATATGAACTCTCTTGGAACAATGAGGCCCTCTGCGCGACCTTTAAAAAAGGCCTATCCAGTCACGTCAAAGATGTGCTGGCCGCACGAGAAATTCCTGCTACCCTGTCTGAACTCATCCAGCTGGCCACCCGCATTGGCATGCGTTATACCGAAAGACGCCTAGAGCTACGCCAGGAAAAGGACTTGGTTCGCACCAGGCGGTTTCCTCGCCTGGCACCTCTCTTCCAGAATCCTCTGCAACCCGTTCCTGTGCCTCCCGCTGAGGAGGCTATGCAAGTGGATCAGTCACGCCTGACCACACAAGAGAGGACTCGCCGCCGAGACCATAATCTGTGCCTGTATTGCGCCAGTCCTGACCATTTCCTAAAGGATTGCTCTATCCGCCCTCCGTCAGGGAAACGCTCGCACCTAGCTAACGTGGGAGAGGCGTTGCTAGGTGTGGATTCTTCCTCTCCACGTCTGACTGTTCCTGTGAGGATTTCTTTGCCCAAGAAGTCCTCTTTCTCCGCTGTGGCTTTTCTGGACTCTGGTTCAGCAGGTAACTTCATTGAAACCTCACTCATCAACAAATTTAATGTTCCAGTCATCCGTCTTGTCAAGCCATTTTTCATCACCTCTGTAAATGGACAAAATTTGAACTGTATCGTGCGTTACCGCACCGAACCTCTGCTCTTGAAAATTGGAGTTCTCCATCATGAAAAAATTTACTTTTTTGTGTTACCCAACTGTACCTCTGAGATCCTATTGGGCCTACCCTGGCTCCAGCTACATTCTCCTACCCTCGACTGGGCCTCTGGGGACATCAAAAGTTGGGGTCCTTCCTGCCACAGGCATTGCCTCAAAGCGGTGCCCACTAACCAAGTTTCCATCGCTACTTCTCTGCCTAGTCTTCCCAAGCCTTACCGGGACTTTGCTGATGTGTTTTGCAAAAAACAAGCTGAGGTCTTGCCGCCACATAGACCCTATGACTGCCCTATTGATCTTCTTCCTGGGACCACTCCGCCCCGTGGCAGGATCTACCCTCTCTCCATCCCGGAGACACAAGCTATAACGGAGTACATCCAGGAGAACCTCAAAAGAGGTTTCATCCGCAAGTCTTCTTCCCCTGCTGGAGCAGGATTCTTCTTTGTCGCCAAAAAGGACGGGTCCTTACGTCCCTGCATTGACTATCGTGGTCTTAATAAGATCACTGTAAAAAATTGCTACCCGCTGCCTCTTATCTCTGAACTTTTTGACCGTTTGCGCGGAGCAAGAATTTTCACCAAGCTGGACCTCCGGGGCGCATATAATCTCATCCGTATCCGTAAAGGCGATGAGTGGAAAACCGCCTTTAACACCCGTGACGGACACTTTGAATATCTTGTCATGCCCTTTGGTTTATGCAATGCTCCTGCGGTCTTCCAAGACTTTGTGAATTACATTTTCAGAGATTTGCTGTACTCCTGTGTTGTTGTCTATCTGGATGATATCCTGATTTTCTCCTCTAGCTTGGAAGAGCACCGTCATCATGTCCGTCAAGTGCTCCAATGGCTCCGCGATAACCATCTTTACGCCAAACTAGAGAAATGTCTCTTTGAACGCTGCAGTCTTCCCTTCCTGGGTTACTTAGTCTCTGGACAAGGTCTACAAATGGACCCTGAGAAACTTTCTGCCGTCCTGAACTGGCCACGCCCTACTGGACTACAGGCCATCCAGCGTTTCCTCCGATTCGCCAATTATTATCGCCAGTTCATTCCTCACTTCTCCACCATTGTTGCGCCTATTGTGGCACTAACCAAAAAGGATGCAAATCCAAGGTCCTGGCCTCCTCAAGCTGATGAGGCATTTAACCACCTCAAGTCTGCCTCTGCACCCGTTTTGTCCAGGCCTGATCCTCTCAAACCGTTTCTCCTGGAGGTCGATGCCTCCTCTGTGGGAGTTGGAGCTGTGCTTCTTCAGAAAGACTCAAAAGGGCAAGAACATCACCTGTCCATAGCAATGAACTTCATCACGGACCTTCCTCCTTCCCACGGCCATACAGCCATATGGGTGGTCGTTGATCGTTTCTCCAAAATGGCACATTTTGTCCCGCTTCCAGGTCTCCCTTCTGCACCTGTACTTGCAAAACATTTCTTCCTCCAGATCTTTCGTCTTCATGGACTTCCATCTCACATCGTCGCGGATAGAGGCGTTCAGTTCGTGTCGAAGTTCTGGAGAGCTCTCTGCAGTCAATTGAAAGTCAAACTGGACTTCTCCTCTGCCTACCATCCGCAGTCCAATGGACAAGTGGAGAGAGTCAACCAAATCCTTGGGGCCTACCCGCGACACTTTGTCTCTGCTCGTCATGACGACTGGGCTGACCTCCTGCCCTGGGCCGAATTTTCTTACAACCTGAAAGAGTCTGAGTCCTCCTCAAAATCACCCTTCTTTGTAGTATACGGCCGTCATCCTCTTTCCCCCCTACCCATCCCCACTTCTTCCGGAGTCCCTGCTGCTATCTTTAATCACTTTTCCCCCCCGAGGTCACTGTTCCTGCTCCTGTCACCGGCTCCTCCGACATCTTCTCCGTTAAAGAGATCCTCGCCTCTAGAACCGTCCGAGGTAAGCGGTTCTATCTTGTTGACTGGGAGAATTGTGGTCCTGAGGAGAGGTCCTGGGAACCTGAGAGTAACATCATAGACAAGGACCTCATCCTCAGGTTCTTGGGCTCCAGGAGGAGGGGGAGACCCAAGAAGAGGGGGAGACCCAAGGGGGGGGGTACTGTAACGCCGAGCGCTCCGGGTGTCCCATCCAGCTCACGGCGCTCTCTGTCCTGCAGCGCCCCGGTCAGCTCCTCTGACCGCAGGCGCTGCTCTGTCACCGGCGGGGATGCGATCCACGCGGCGGCCCGGGTCCGCCGGGGGATCGCATCCCGTTCCTCTCACCTGTCCCCGCCTGCTCCTTCCCGGCGTGTGCGTCCCCGCTCCCTAGGGCGCGCGAGCGCGACTCTGCTTAAACTTAAAGGGCCAGCGCACCATTGATTGGTGCCTGGTCCAATTACTGGTGCACCAGAATCCCATAAAAACACACTTCCCCTTCCTGTCCTCGCCGGATCTTGTGTTGCCTTTGTGCCCAGTGAAAGCGTTTAGTGTTTGCCCTTGCCTGTGTATCCAGATCTCAGCTGCCCCTGACTACGAACCATTGCCGCCTGCCTTGACCTTCTGCTACGTCTGACCTCGCCTCTGCCTAATCCCTGTGTACCACGCCTGTCTCAGCTGCCAGTGAGGTCGAGTTGCTATTGGAGGACACGACCTGGTTGCTACCGCCGCTGCAAGTCCATCCCGCTTTGCGGCGGGCTCTGGTGAAAACCAGTAGCAACATTAGAACCGGTCCTCCAATACAACCCGTGCTATCGCCTCACTGGCATAGGGGATCCACCTCCTGTGTCCCTGCATACCCGGATCGTGACAGTTCCATCAGGGTGAACTCAGGAAAAGAAAGCCAATCCCTGATAATCACGCAATACATTTAATAAAATGTATTAATATAAAAACATAGTGATTCACTCACATTTGGTTGTGCCCTGGAGCAGCACCCACTATGCAGAGCCTTAAGCAGTAACAGAACAATCGCTGCTCGTGCTTCTGAGCCGGCGTGCGTTTCACCTAGACCGGACGTGACATCAATGGAGACTTGGATCAATGTCTGTTTCTGGTGGAAGGTCCGAGTCTCTATTGACGTCACATCCTGTCTAGGTGGAATGCATGAGCGGCAGCGGTTCTGTTACGCCAGAGCACAACCAAATGTTAGTGAACCACCATATGTTTTTATACTAATATTTTTTTATAAACGTATTGTGCAATTATCAGATGTTTGCTTTCTTTTCCTGAGATTACACTGATCCGTATCCTTTACTAGTTCCATCAGGGTAATCTCAGGAAAATAAAGCCAATACCCGATAATCGCGCAATACGTTTATTAAAATGTACAGAAGAAGTACAGCTAAAATAGCTTTGGCTATACTTCTCCCTTAATGTGCACAGTGGAATGCAAAGTAACTTTACAGCTCAAGAAAGAGCCAGATGGGTAGCTTTAGGCTAGAGGTGTTTGCATAGTTGCCAACTGTCCTGAATTTCCCGGGACATTCCTGGTATTTAGACCTTTGTCCTGGTCTTACAGTTTCCCCGGAAATGTCTCAGGTTTTTTTTTTTTTTTGCCGCCGCTGGAGGTCCGCAGCCGGCACTGGTGAATTGTCTCTGCCATTTTACAGAAGACCAGCTATCATTAGGAAGAAACAAGAGGCAGAACCCAGACTCCGCCTCTTGGTTCTTCCCTTCCGCCTCCACGAGCTGGTCTTATGTAAATGGGGCGGAGACCATAAGGAGATGTAAGGAGTGATGTAGGGATGTAAGGAGGGACTCCGCTGGGGACATCTGATGTAAGAAGGGACTCCGCTGGGGACACCTGATGTAAGGAGGGACTCCGCTGGGGACACCTGATGTAAGGAGGGGCTCTTTTCATATTTTCTATTTTATAGTACAATGTAATAATAGAAATAATGCGCTTCAATCATCCAACATAACAACCATGGTGCCGGGATGATTGAAGCGCCGACACCAGGTGTTTGGAGTATCTTTATCTACTGATTGTTAAACTTTATGGAATACACATATTGCTATTGTGGTATAGGATCTGGGTCTGCTGTCCCTCCATACCTCTTTCTTTCCTTCCTTATCTTTCCTTCCCTCCCTATTTCTTTATTTCTTTCTCCACCCGTCGTTCATCTCAGACTCAAACCACACCCCCTTTGAACCACGCCCCATAGAAGCCACAGTCAATATTTAGTTTAAACCACATCAATTTTCTGAAGTGCCGCGCTTTGTGCACTGCACCCCCCCACTATGACCGGCCTACAAATGAATGTCCCGCCCCTAATTATAATAAGACACCGCCTACAGACAAAAAAGTGTCCCTATACATTTTTTGACAATGTTGGCAACTTTGTATCCAGTGCAGAGCTCCAAGTAGCATGTGATTCCTCCCCTGCCTGTAACCAACAACAATTCAAAGTGGCTCTTGTCATGCTACGTTCAGTGCAAGGACTTTAATTGTGAGTAAATTACTTTAATAATTTACACATTAAACAAGAATGCTACATCATGAAGATGCACTCTATCACTCTATCACAAAGTCACTTAATGCTTACATAGCTTAGACTTTGCAATACATCTCTCATAGGTTGTAGGTTTCAGTAAAATACTAGTGGGCATTACATGTCTTCTGTTATCCAAGGCAAAAGTAAAAAATAATAATGTCATACAGTTATATAAACTATAAACAAACAACAAACAACACCTACTTCTGCATACTGGTGATTCTGTCCAAACTGAGTCCTCGCAGGTGATATAATTTGGGCTTTGTCCCATCGTATAGCCACTAGCACAATCATAAGTTACTTTTTCACCCGGCAAGTATGTGTTCTTCTTTTGTACTTCTCTGAGTGCTCCATTAGTAACTTTTGGTGGGGGTCCACATGAGGAATCTAAAAGTGCACAAAAATATACTTATTTTTTTTAGCATACTGTAATTCAGCCATAAATAAACAAGAAAAAAGCCAAACACATCAGGTAGCGTATTGCAATCTCGATTCTTCATTTAATTTCTATAGCACTTGTAGTCATGAAAATTAGATGCAACACTGTCTGACACAGTGTAAACATCTGAGGTCTGTGTGTAGATTTAATAGATAGGAGGGAAGTGAGAGAACTTCTCCAGTTTTTGTTTCTTAAAACATGAACTTTTAAGTAAAATACCCAAGTTGACTATGCCTTTACACAGTTTATCTGGGGAACCTTTCCAAATTAAGATAAACTTACTGAATAAAATGTGTCTGTGTGGTGGTGAAGTTGTGTTTTGAGGCATCCCATAAGCACCAGATTCCATCTAGCGTCTCCACAATACTCTGTGCCAGAATGCTGAATAATAGCGATTACAACATCATATGTTAAACCTGAAGAGTAAATACCTGTGTTTTCCTAATACCACATTGCTAATCAATCTCACTATACCTGTGGACAATTTAATTTTCCTGAGGAGCTGGACATTAAAAATAATTATATAACAACTGACCATGTACAGGCGTTCCCTGGATTACAAACAAGATCGGTAGGTTTGTTCTTAAAGAGGGAGTCCACCTAAAAAAAAAAAATATTAAAAGCCAGCAGCTACAAATGCTGCAGCTGCTGACTTTTAATACATGGACACTTACCTGTCCCAGGGTCCAGCGATGTCGGCAGCCGAAGCCGAGCAATCGCTCTGTTATCCGCTGCTGCCGCCATTCTCATTGAGGGAATCAGGAAGTAAAGCCTTGCGGCTTCACTTCCCGGTTCCCTACTGCGCATGCGTGAGTCGTGCTGCGCGTCATAAGTGGCCCGTGCTATCTCCTGGGACCTGTGTGTTTCCCAGGAGACAGCAGGGTGCGCGACTCCCGTGGGAGTCTATTCCGGAAGTGGGAGCAAATACCTGTATTAGACAGGTATCTGCACCCCCCTCCCCCCTGAAAGGTGCCAATTGTGGCACCGGAGGGGGGGGGGGGGGGATCAGATGAGCACAAGTTCCACTTTTGATTAAGTTGAATCTGTTTGTAAATCAAAACAGGTACATTTTTTAAGTGTAGCTCCAGCCAAAAAAAACATTTTTATGCTTTTTGGATGGCATATGGAAGGGTTAACACCCCTGTAACATTTGTTTTGCTGTCTGTGCCCCTGTTTAGAAGATTTCACCTCACTTTATGTCCCAATGACAATTGGATTTTGAAGATTGTGGGTTGTTGTGGAAACAAGGATTGGTGATAAATAGGGTTGAGCGAACCCGAACTGTAAAGACAACAATTGACTATATGTTCGGGTTCGGGTCCAGTGTTCGGCGATGTAATGGTGCTTTTTAAAAAGTCTTTTAAAAGCACTTGCGGCTATAATGAATTGTCGGCTCCCCGTAATACAGAGAACAGTCATTGAAAGTCATTGATTTTTAAAAAGTTATTGTCATAAAAAGTGTTTGGGGACCTGGGACCTGCATAAAAATACAAAAAAAAACGCTTAAAAACGGCTGTTTTTTCGGGAGCAGTGATTTTAATAATGCTTAAAGTGAAACAATAAAAGTGTAATATTCCTTTAAATTTCATACCTGGGGGGTGTCTATAGTATGCATGTGAAGGGGTGCATGTTTCCCGTGCTTAGAACTGTCCCTGCACAAAGTGTCATTTTTGCAGGAAATCACTGCTCCTGAAAAAATGGCAGTTTTTAAAAGTTTTTTTTTGCATTGATACATGTCCCCTGGGGCAAGACCAAGGTCCCCAAACACTTTTTATGACAATAATTTTTTAAAAATCAATGACTTTCAATGACTGTTCTCTGTATTATGGGGACGGGAGCCGACAATTCATTATAGCCGTTCGGGTCCCCATTGACTCCAATGGGGTTCGGGGTTAAGTTCGGTCCCGAACCCAAACTTTTTTCTGAAGTTCGGCCGAACCTGCAGAACCCGAACATCCAGGTGTCAGCTCAACTCTAGTGATAAAGCATCAGTGGAGGTACCTTTTTCCCATAACTGGTACAGGAGTGAATTTCCCTTCTTAGGTGTAGATTTCCTCGCACTTACTGTCGTCTCCCTCCGTTTTTTAAGTAGGAGTTGTTTGTAAGTCAGATGTTTGTAACTAGGGGACCGCCTGTACTTGGGATTTTGTTAAATGTGGATAGGGTTGCGATAGTAACTGACTACTGTGTCTGTATTAGGGATGGGCGAATGGTTCGGCCCAAGCATAAGTTCGGGCTGAACTTTGGTTGTTCAGACGTTCTTCGAACACCGAACAATATGCAGTGTTAGTGGAAAATTCGAAAGCCATTTTTTTTTGGTTTGGGGCTCCCCTTAATATTCATACCAGACCCAAGGGGCCTGGTAATGAACTGGGGGGGAACCCATGCCATTTTTTTCAATGAGTTTTATCTATATTGCCGTGACCCGACAATTCATTACAGCTGCGATCAGTTATAAACAACTTTTTCCTTTGAAATGTAATTTTGCTGTGGTACTGTTCTAAACTCGGGAAAACTGCGCCACTTAACAGGCATACTGTAGACACCCCCCAGGCGCAATCTTTAACCACCTGAGATCCACGCTATAGCCGAATGGCGGCTACAGCACAGATCTAAGATGCCAGGACTACGTCTATTGACGTTGTCCCTCTTCCTGGCTCCCCGCGCGCTCTTGTGAGCGCGCAGTGGGGAAAATCTGTGTTGGCCATATCCCCTGGACACAGCCAATCACAGATCGCTGTGAACGGCCAATCACAGCGCGTGAGGAGAGAGAGAGCGATCTGTTGTCAGTGAGTTAAAATTTACATAAAAAAAAATTAAAAAGAAGTGTGCCAAACCAGTGCCCAATCAGTGCCCACAGTCATCATTAGCACACATAGCTAGTGCCATCTGTGCCCAGCTGTGTGCATTATTGCCCATTTGTGCCAACTGTGCCCATCTGTGCCAATATGTGCCCACCGTTGCCCGTCTTTGCCCACCTTTGCCCGCCTGTGCCCACCTTGCCTGTCTGCAGTGTGCGTCTGTGCCACATCAGTGCACATCTGTGCCACATCAGTGCCCATCTGTGCCACCTCATCAGTGCCCATCTGTACCAATCAGTGCCCATCTGTGCCACCTCATCAGTGCACATCTGTGCAATCGATCAGTGCCCATCTGTGCCGCCTCAACAGTGCCCATCTGTGCCGCCTCAACAGTGCCCATCTGTGCCGACCCATCAGTGATCATTTGTGCTGACCCATCAGTGCCCATTTGTGCCACCTCAACAGTGCCCATTTGTGCCACCTCAACAGTGCCCATCTGTGCCACCTCAACAGTGCACATCTGTGCGATTGATTACACATCTGTGCAATCAATCAGTGCACATCTGTGCCACTGCATCAGTGCATATCAGTGCCCACCTGTGCCACCTCATTAGTGCATATCTGTTCCCACCTGTGCCGCCTCATTAGTGCATATCTGTGCCCACCTGTGCCACCTCATCAGTTCACATCTGTGCTGCTTCATCAGTGCACATCTGTGCCGCATCATCAGTGCACATCTGTGCCGCATCATCAGTGCACATCTGTGCCGCATCATCAGTGCACATCTGTGCGATCAGTGCCCATCTGTGCCACCTCATCAGTGCACATCTGTGCCATCAATCAGTGCACATTAGTGCTCATCAGTGCCACCTCATCAGTGCCCATCAGTGCAGGCTTAGCACACACCTGTACAGTCTCATAAACACCAGCAACCAATATGTCTAAAAGATGTTTTTCCGCCGAAGAGGCATACCAAATTCTTTCCACGCCCGACGAGAGCAACAGGGAGCTCTCTATGTCAGATTCCATTTCAAATTCGGATTCCGAATCTGACATGAATTATGAGCCAGTCTTCAGTAGTGAAACACTGAGTGACTCAGAGGAGGAAGTTGTTCGGCTAAGGCATTCTAGTGAGGAGGCAGTGGCATCCACCAGCAGCGCAGTGCCATCCACCAGCACCGCAGTGCCATCTACCAGCACCGCAGTGCAAGAAAGTCCAAGTACCAGTGGGGTACCAGTGGGGTGTCACCTCAGCCCCAAAGGGTTAGGACCCATTCCAGCCTTCCCTATGCCCTTCAGTACCCCTTGTGGCTTCCTCCTAATTTAGGAGAAGCCAACATCCCCCCTTTCACTGCCCAGCCAGGAGTCCAGGTGGACACAGAGAATTTTACCCCAATAGATTTTTTTTATTTAATTTTTACGGAGGACATGTTAGGGTCAATTGTGGCCCAGTGCAACCTTTATGCCCAGCAATTTATTTAGCAAAACCCAACCTCGTATTATGCCCGTCCCTATGAATGGAGAGACCTAACGGTAGAGGAGTTCAAGGTTTTTTTAGGCCTCACATTCAATATGGGACTCGACAAAAAAAATCAAGTGCGTACCTATTGGTCAACCCACCCCCTCCACCACATGCTGCTCTACTCCGCTGTAATGCCCAGAACCAGGTATCTGATGATCATGAGGTTCCTACATTTCAGTGACAATACCCAGTGCCCTCCCAGAAATGACCCAAAATATGACAGGCTTTACAAAATTCGGCCAATACTTAATTATTTTTCAGAAATATTCCCCCAATTGTTTACCCCGGCCCAACACATGTGTGGATGAGTCCCTTATTAAATTTAGCGTCAGGCTTAAAATTAAGCAATATATCCCCAGCAAAAGGGACCGCTATGGGGTAAAGTTGTACAAATTGTGTGACCGAGCCACAGGGTACACATATTCATTTATAGTGTACGAAGGGAAGGACACCCAGCTGCAGCCCCCTAATTGCCTGGACTACTTAGAATCCAGCGGGAAAGTTGTTTGGGACCTCGCATACCCCCTACTGGATAAAGGCTACCACATGTATGTAGACAACTTCTACACATCCCTGCCCCTGTTCCACAACCTCCACCGGATGAAGACACCAGCATGTGGCACTGTAAAAAAGAATCGGAAGGGCTTTCCTCAAAGTCTTGTGAACAAGAAGTTGAGAAAAGGAGGAGAAGCAGCAAGTTTGCGAAATAAGGAGATTCTGGCAGTGAAGTGGAGGGACAGAAGGGATGTATACATGTTGTCTTCTATCCACAATGATACGCTTGTTGAAATCCCCAGAAGGAGTGGCCCCATAAACAAACCCAAATGCATATACGACTATAATTTGTTCATGGGGGGAATCTACTATAATGACCAAATGATGGAACCATACCTTGCCATAAGACGGACATGCTATTGGTACAAAAAAGTTGCGATTTATCTTTTTCAATTGGCCGTATACAATTCATTTGTAATTTACCGCAACTCCACCCAAAACCCTAAACGCTTCTGTGGCTAACAGGAGGAAGTTTACACTGCCCTTATATTCCCGAATGGCCCACAAGAAAATATCCGATCAGATGTTCTTAGTCGACTCTCCGAACGCCACTTTCCTGATAAAACCCCTCCCAAACCAACAGGACAAAGACGTCAATAAAGATGTAAGGTGTGTACCAGAGCAGGAGTCAGAAGAGACACATCTTATTATTGTGCACAATGTCCTTCCGAATCAGGCCTCTGCATAGGTGACTGTTTTCGCCATTACCATACTTCAGTAAATTATTAGTGAAGTATGGTAAACTTAATCCTCAGTTTCTGCCTTTACACACCTTCACACCCCTTATGCCACTGCCTGCTCTGTAAATGACCCTGGCTTGTTATTTAACCACGCTTCTGCCTGCCGATTCTGTACTTACCGCTGCCTGATCTGGAACTGAACCTGGACTGTTATTCGACCATGCTACTGCCTGCCGATTCTGTACATACCTCTGCCTGATCTGGAACTGACCTTGGACTGTTTGACCATGATATTTGCCTGCCTCTTGGACTGATCTTGTACCCTGCTACTGGACTAGTGGGATTCAACACAGGGGTCTCACATATGTGAGGGGCTCCAGAATAGTTTTTCTGGATGAAGAAAACTATTTTCTTTGTTTTCTCATTCGGTTTAGGGTCTGGAGACTCAGAGGCTTCGAAGAGATTTGTGTGGGAGAAGCCTCTACCCCTGTCCCCATTCTGTCGTGAACAAGGCCCTACTTCTGCCTGCTGCCTGTAGGGCTTACTGACATCATGCCTCTGTCTGTCGCACTGACCACACCACAAGGACCTGCCTACTACCAAGACCAATATTTTTGGCACTGCTGACAATATCTCTGCACTGACCCTGGACTGTATATGGACAGTATCCCTGCCTGCTGCCTGAAAAATTGTTCGCTGTTGCTGACCAAGTCCCTGCCTGCTGCCTGGACCAGTGCTATCCTCCTGTGGACAACTGCGCTACTACAACCACAGGTAATCTTTTGTTTACCCTTTTCTCAGCATAATGTATTTTGGGGTGTAATTCTTGGTATGTGCATGCTATGTGTCCCTGGTACAGCTGATGGTGTTCCTTGCATGTTGGGCCTCTGTATGTGGCCAGGCTGTGTAAAAGTCTCACACATGTGGTATTGCCATACTCAGGAGGAGTAGCAGAATGCATTTGGGGTGTTATTTTTCCTATGTAAATTCTATGTGTTGGTAATATCTTATAAATGGACAACTTTGTGTAAAAAAAAATGCGTTTTCATTTTTTTTCCACATTTTCCAAAAACTTCTGGAAAAAAATGAACCGTTCAAAAGACTCATTATGCCTCATAGATTATACGTTGGGGTGTTACCTTTCCAAAATGGGGTAATTTTATATGCGTTTCCATTGTCCTGGTGCTCCAGGGCCTTCAAAAGTGTAATAGGTGGTTTAGAAATGAAATGTGTAATTTATGCTCCTAGAATGCCTGAAGGTGCTACTTCAATGTTAAGCCTCTGTATGTGGTCAGGCTGTGTAAAAGTCTCACACATGTGGTATCGTTATACTCAGGAGAAGTAGAAGAATGTATTTTGGGGTGTTATTTTTGCTATGTAAATGCTATGTGTTGGAAATATCTTATAAACGGACAACTTTGTGTAAAAAAAAAAAATGCGTTTTCATTTTTTTCCACATTTTCCAAAAACTTCTTTAAAAAAAATGAATCGTTCAAAAGACTCATTATGCCTCATAGATTATACGTTGGGGTGTTAGCTTTCCAAAATGGGGTCATTTTGTGGGCGTTTCCATTGTCCTGGTGCTCCAAAAGTCTTCAAAAGTGTAATAGTGTAACAAGTTAGATGGGTAATTTATGCTCCTTGAACACCTGATGGTTCTTCCTGCATGTTGGGCCTCTGTATGTGGCCAGGTAGTGAAAAAGTCTCACACATGTGGTATCGTAATACTCAGGAGGAGTGGAAGAATGTATTTTGGGGTGTGATTTGTGGTATGCACCTTCCATGTGAGAGAAATAAGCTATTACAATGACAATGACAAAAAAAAATTAAAATAAAATAAAATCTTAATTTTGCAAAGAATTGTGGGAACAAATGACAACTTCAAATAACTCACCATGCCCCTTACTAAATACCCTGGAATGTCTACTTTCCAAAAAGGGGTAATTTTCTGGGGCATTTGTACTTTCCTGGCTTGTTAGGGTCTCAAGAAATGAGATAAGCCTCAGTACATCAGATGTGATAATTTTTTTTATGATTTGCACCATAGCTTGTAGACTCTATAACTTTCACACAGACCACATAATATCCACTAATTTGGGTTATTTTTACCAACGATATGTAGCAGTATAAATTGTGGCCAAAATTTATGAAGAAAGATTGCTAATTTGCAAAATTTTATCACAGAAACAAAGAAAAATAAATTTTTTGTCAATTTTCTGTCTTTTTTCATTTATAGCGCAAAAAATAAAAAACACAGAGGTGATACAATACCAAATGAAAGCTCTATTTGTGGGGAAAAAAAGGACAAAAAAATCATTTGAGTACAGTGTTGCATGACTGAGTAATTGTCATTCAAAGTGTGAGAGCACTGAAAGCTGAAAATTGGTCTGGTCACGAGGGGGGTTTAAGTGCCCAGTAAGCAGGTGGTTAAAAGGAATATTTCATTTTTATTGATTCCCTTTAAGCATTATTAAAATCACTGCTCCTGAAAAAACTGCAGTTTTTAAAGCAGTTTTTCGCATTGATACATGTCCCCTGGGGCAGGACCCGCGTTCCCAAACACTTTTTATGACAATAACTTGCATATAAGTCTTCAAAATGAGCACTTTTGATTTTTCATGTTCGTGTCCCATAGACTTTAACGGTGTTCGATTGTTCATCCAAATTTTTAACTGTTTGGATGTTCTGGTGCGAACCGAACCGGGGGTTGTTCGGCTCATCCTTATGCCCCGTACACACGGTCCGATTATCGTACGAAAAAAGTCGCTTTCGGACAGATCGTTCGATAATCTGATCGTTAGTACGCAGCTTTCGACAGCCGATCACGATAGTCCTTCCAACCAAATCCGAAGGGACAAACAGGAAAACTTTGGTTGGACGACAGCCCATCGTACGACAATCGTGTAATCAGTACAGTATTCGTCCGCTAAAAGTCGTTCGACAAGCACCACGCATGATCGGAAACACGAAAATAACCCAGAACCCGGACATCATTTCCGATACGTAGCTACGCATGCCGAAAGTTTTTTTCGGAATCGTACGACGGAAATCGTAACTACATTAAGCACTTTTTGCACTGTTGTATTCGATATTGGTGTTTTAAACAACAGAAATCGTACGATCTGTCGTACGATAATCGGACCGTGTGTACGGGGCATTAGTCTGGATACAGTAGACCTGTGGCCTCAACTGGCCCAGTATACAGACCCAGTAATCAACTGATACATTTTCTGGGACCACTAGGCCATAGTTTTTCTAACAAGACTGTTCCTACTCTGTAAGCTCATAACTCTCAAGTGCCACTCTGCAGTCGTTACTAATATAGCTACATGTACACCAACTAACTTATTTTTCCAAGAGTTGTGTTTTTTTTCAGGATAGGTTTGTGCTGATCTTTGATCAAAAGATAACTGGAAGACACAAGTTCAATATCCTAAATGCGTGTATTGTTTCCAGTTTTGCCACTGAGTGCATGTGGATCACTGATGGCCTAGAACAATGGCCTGTTTTTTTCAAGAAGGGCTATTGTAGTGGGAATTGATCTAGGCCAGTGGTTCCCAATCTCAGTCCCCTTGTACCCCAACAGGCTAGGTTTTGAGAATTTAATTGACATTGAGTTAAAGAACCTGTGCAAGGTGAAATAAATCCTCTACAGTAGCCTAAGGGAGGAGTAATGTGGAGGCAGCATATCACTGCAGTAATACCCACCCAACATCAACTTATATTTAGAAAACCTTATGCATACCTATATTTATTGACACAACTTTAGCTAAATGTGCACAGTTTAAAACCAGATACAGTCCAGATCAGCCTTTATCCAACCAGGGTGCCATGGTATCCTGAGATGCCTTCTGGGTTCTTCAGGGATGCCTTGGCAAAATGTAAAAAAATTGCCCCAAATCACCCAAAAGGTGCCAAAAAGAGCGAGTGGATCATGTCTGCATTTTTGTTACAAAAAAACACAGGTTTTAATGGTGCAACTTTACAACCTTGGGCACCGTGCGGGTCATCTGATGGCATTCCAACAACCGATAATGCCATTGGTTGATAAGGAAGATGTTGTGGGTCCGCATCCTTGTTCGCCCCTCCCCTGCCTCTCTCCGTCAGCACTGGCGTCACGTTAACTAAGAGAGGGACAGAAACTGAGGGGGGAAGAGAATCTAGAATACTAGTTAGTTCTAGTGTGGAAAGATGCATTTGCTTTGTAAGAATAAATAACCCCTAATGTTGGGTGTCCTATGTGTGTGGATGCTGGTGCAATATCCAACACTATTAGTTTACTTGTTTACATTTGAGGATGGGGTGCCTTGATTGTGCAGAATTTTAATGACTGAAAAAGAGGTTGAGAAAACTGTTCCACTGTCTGAGCTACCTATCCATACTCCTTATCACCTAATATAAACAGGAACACAGCATTTGAACATGAAAAGCAAACCAACAACTTACAGAGCACCATTAGCTGCAGTTTGAGTCCTACGTAGGATTCAGGGTGCACAGCAGGGGCAGATTTGGCCGGGGGGCAATTGCTGTCTTTAACGCTCCTTGAGCCCATGCTGCCCACGAACTGGGGCCCCTGGTGGGGCTGTGAGTAGAAGAGCCAGGAAGAGACAGAGGGCCAGAGGTTGGAAACTAGTGCTGGTGGACCCAGAGCGGGAGGTAGAGATAGAGAGGGGAGGAGGAGGCAGCCTGAGCAGAGGCGACAGCTGGGAGGACACAGCTGGGAGTGAGGAGGAGGGACTGGAACATCTCACAGCTGCACTGACAGATCAACTACTGATCAGTCCCCACACTACACCCTGCACTGACAGCCACACTGTCCTCCATGCCACTCTGCAGTGATAACCCTGCCCCCTCTGCTACCCTGCACCAGCAGCTGTGTCCTCTTCTCTGCCCTCACTGACAACTGAGAGTATGGGGGAAGGCTGAGAGGCTGTAGCGATTGCTCATAATAGCGTTTTTGTGCCAGCTTTTAGCAGCAGTTAGGAGCATTCAGCATTTTTTTCTGCTCCTAGTAGTTAAAGATTCTAGACTAAAATAGTGTGCATGGTAAAAATTCCCTCCTAAACTTGGGGTGCGTGTTATACACCGACAAATACGGTAATGTATAGAAGGTAGGGCCCGAAAGTGACTCAAGCCCAGGGGCCCCCACCACCCATACTAAGGCCCTCCTCACAAGCACAGGAGCATATCTTTTCTGTTTGTACCTATAAACAAACAAGGCCTGCCCTATTCAAGCAGGATTTCTATGCTTATCGTGATACCAGCGTCTGTGTTAATTGAAGATTATACAAGAGAGTTATAATTGTGCTTATTAGCACACTGGAATTATTTGCTTATAGGCAAAGATCTTAATTTCCACGACATATGGCAAGCCTTTGTTTCAGAGCCTACAGGACTTCCTAATCCAGTGGACCTCGATAGGTAAAAGGAATCCATAACCAGACCAGCAAAAGGCTGGCCTATGGTAAGACAACCAGAGGCGGCTCTAGGCTTTGTGAGGCCTTAGGCATAACTTAGACATGAGGCCCCACTCATGTCCATAAGGGAAAAAATAATTCAAGCAATTAAATTGAATTGCATATATTAAGAGAAGGGCTGGTGCAAGGATTTTTGACACCCTAGGCGAAATCTCATTTTGCCGCCCCCCCGGCTGACCCCGCCCCCTTTTTCCCTGCCCATATAAATCCCACCCTTTTAATAAAGCGCCCATCAAATGCAGCCTCACCAGCGCCCAAATGCAGCCTCACCAGCGCCCATCAAATGCAGCCTCACCAGCGCCCATCAAATGCAGCCTCACCAGCGCCCATCAAATGCAGCCTCACCAGCGCCCATCAAATGCAGCCTCACCAGCGCCCATCAAATGCAGCCTCACCAGCGCCCATCAAATGCAGCCTCACCAGCACCCATCAAATGCAGCCTCACCAGCACCCATCAAATGCAGGCTACCAGCGCCCTTCAATGCAGCCTCACCAGCGCCCATCAAATGTAGCCTCACCAGCACCCCTCAAATGCAGCCTCACTAGCACCCATCAAATGTAGCCTCACCAGCACCCATCAATGCAGCCTACCAGTGCCCATCAATGCAGCCTACCAGTGCCCATCAATGCAGCCTACCAGTGCCCATCAATGAATGTTTGCTTGCTGCGGGAGTCAGAACACAGACACAGTCCTCCACCACTGCTGCGCCTCTGACACTATGTGTGAACGGAGAGTCGGCTGCCTGCTGATGCTGAGAGTTAGTTGCTTGCTGCAGAGAGAAGAGAGTAGGAAAACCAGTGGCCGGGTGCCCTAGGAAGCAGGGCACCCTAGGCGGCCACCTAGTTTGCCTAGTGGTAGCACTGGCCCTGATTAAGAGTACTGGTCAGTGCTCTCAGTACTGGTGTCAGGGCACTCCATCTCAGTGCAGTGTGCTCTATCTTAGCGCTGATCTCAGTAACCTCTCTCTCTCTCTCAGTGCTGGCGTCAGTGTACACTCTGCTAGTGCTGGTGTCAGTTCTCTGTCTCTCAGTGCTGTACTCACATAGAGCTTCTTCAACTCGGCCTCATAGAAGAGAAGGGGCTGTGCGAAATTTCCCCACCTCGGAGGTCTCATCATCCCTGTTGGGCAACAGTAGGTCCCCTCGGACTCATCAGTGGAAGAGCTCCTGGTGGGAGATAGCCGCAGAGAAGCCGATCATGAGCAGTGCTAGCGCAGAATGAAGAGTGCCTTGCCCAGCATGGCTGAGGATCGGCACTGGGCTGAGCTGGGACCTCCCGACCACCGCAGTGGAGCCCTGGGTGGCTGGGAATGAGGGTGGCGTGGAGTCAGGTCAGGGGGACCCAGATTGTCAATCACAGGCAGGCACACTGGGACACTGGCAGAGGACTGAGCAGACCTGACTGTAAACCCCAGTCACATGCACACACCCCAAGTCGCATGTACCCCCCAGTCACATTTGCACCCCCGTCGCATGCACACCCCCCTAGTCACATGCATACAACCCCCCCAGTCACATTTGCACCTCCCGTTGCATGCTCACCCTCCCCCCGTCGCATGCACACACCCCCAGTCGCACTTACCCCCCCAGTCACATGCACACACCCCCAGTCGCATGTACCCCCCAGTCACATACACACACCCCTAGTCACATGCACACACCCCCAGTTGCATGTACCCCCCAGTCACATGCACACACACACACACACACACAGTTGCATGTACCCCCCCAGTCACATGTATACCCCCCTAGTCACATGCACACACCCCAGTCGCATGCACACCCCCTAGTCACATGCACACAAACCCCGTTACATGCACACACACCCCCAGTCGCATGCACACACCCCCATTCGCATGTACCCCCCAGTCACATGCACCCACCCGTCACATACACACCCCCTAGTCACATGCACACACCCCCCCAGTCACATGCACATACCCCCCCAGTCACATGTTCACCCCCCCCCCCCCCCTAGTGACATGCACATACCCGCAATCACATGCACCCACCCAATCACATGTTCACCCCCCCAGTGACATGCACACACCCCCCCGTCACATTTACACACACCCCCAGTGACATGCACACACACACACACACCCCCAGTCGCATGTACCCCCCAGTCGCATGCACACACCCCCAGTCACATGCACACACACCCCCAGTCACATGCACACGTACCCCCAGTCACATGCACACGTACCCCCAGTCACATGCACACGTACCCCCAGTCACATGCACACGCACCCCCAGTCACATGCACACGCACCCCCAGTCACATGTACCCCCCTAGTCGCATGAACACACACCCCCAGTCGCATGTACCCCCCCGGTCGCATGCACACACCCCCTAGTCACATGCACACACACCCCCAGTCACATACACACACACAGTCACATGCACACACACACACCCAGTCACATGCACACACATCCCAATCACATGTTCACCCCCCTAATGACATGCACATACCCCGCAGTCACATGCACACCCCCCCAATCACATGTTCACCCCCACTGGTGACATGCGCACACACCCCCGTCACATGCACACACCCCCCCAGTCACATGCACACACCCCCCCAGTCACATGCACACACCCCCCCAGTCACATGCACACACCCCCCCCAGTCACATGCACACACACATCCCCAGTCGCATGTACCCCCCAGTCACATGCACACACCCCCTAGTCACATGCACACACCCCCATTTGCAAGTACCCCCCCAGTCACATGTTCACCCCCCCAGTGACATGCACACACCCAGCAGTCACATGAATGAATGAATGAATGAATGAATAACTTTTATAGCGCTACAATGCGAACTGAATCGCCTCAAGGCGCTGTATTGGCATTTGGTTGTCGAGCTTCTAGAAGAGGTGGGTCTTGAGTTTCTTCCTGAAGGCCTGATGGTTTTCTTCCATGCGAATGTCGGTTGGTAGAGCGTTCCATAGCCGTGGACCTTGGACAGCGAATCTCTGTTCCCCCTTTGATTTGTAGCGGGATTTGGGAATGAGGAGAAGATTTTGATTAGCCGATCGAAGACTGCGATTCGGTGTGTAGTGTTTTATTTTCTCGCGAAGGTATTGCGGGGCGTTTCCATGTGCGCATTTGTGGGTGAGGCAGAGGGTCTTGAATGCGACCCGACTCCTTACATTTAGCCAATGTAGGTTCCTCAGGGAAGGGGAGATGGATTCCCAGGGTTTTTTTCCTGTTATCAGCCTTGCCGCTGTGTTTTGGATAAGTTGTAAGCGCGCAATTTGATATTGGGGTAATCCTATGTAAAGGGAGTTTGCGTAGTCGAGTCGAGAATTGATGATCGTTCCAACTACCACTGCTTTGTCCTCTTTTGGAATGAAGGGGAGGAGTCTGCGTAGCAGGCGGAGCAGATGGTGAGAACCACTGACCACTGCTCCTATTTGGGCATCCATTGACATTTCTGAGTCAAAAATGACTCCGAGACTCTTAGCCTTGGTCCTTGGGGCGATGGTCTGTCCAAAGATGGTAGGAGGTGTCCAAGGGATCTTGGTTCGGGGGTTATGATTTGCATGTAGAATAAGAAGTTCTGTTTTTGATTCATTAAGTTTGAGGGAGCTAGTAGTCATCCAGTCGTCTATCATAGTGAGGCATTTTCCTAATTGCTGATGATGGTCTTTTTGTCCGGTGATACGAAAATATAATTGAGTGTCGTCGGCGTATGAGTGGAAGCAGAGGTCTGATCTTCTGATGATTTTGAGGAGTGGGCGAATGTAGATGTTGAAGAGCACTGGCGACAAGGGTGATCCTTGAGGGACTCCACAGGAGATTGCCCGGGTTTCAGAGGTGAAACCTCCTAGTTTCACTGTCTGAGAGCGATTTCCTAGGAAGGATGCGAACCATTGCAGATCTGAGCCAGTGACTCCTGCTACTTCTGTGAGGCGGATGAGTAGAGTATTGTGGTCCACAGTATCAAACGCTGCACTGAGGTCCAATAGTACCAGGAGACATGAATCTCCGTCATCCGCTGCTTCGAGGGCGTCGTCCCATATCTTCAGGAGTGCGGTTTCTGTCCCATGGCCTGGGCGGAATCCGGATTGTAACGGGTCCAGGAGTGTATGTGTCCAGGTGGCGTTGTATCTGTTGTACTACCGCTTTCTCCATAATCTTGGAGATTAAGCTTGTAATTGGTCTGCGATGGTTGGGGTCCCGTGGGTCGAGGTTGGGTTTCTTTAGCAGGGGTTTGATGATGCCTTGTTTGAGGGCGCCTGGAACAATCCCTTCATTGAACGATTGATTTATGAGGTGCGTTATGGTGGGAGCCAGGATGTCGGAGCATTCTTTCAGGAGTTTTGTGGGGATGATGTCAATGGAGGATGTGCTGTCTCTGAGATTTTTGATGATGTTTTTAGTAGTATCCGTGGTAATTGGGATCAGAGAAAACTTTGGTGGTTGTGGGATGTTTGTGTCGATATCGACTTTTTGCTCTGGTTGACTGCCGTCGGATGTCTTTTTCTGACCAATTGTTTTCCTGATGTTGTCGATTTTATTGATGAAAAAATCTGATAATTCATTGCAGAAATCTTGGGTTTCATTAGCGGGGGGCTCTAAGCATGCCGGGTTCATCGACTGAGCGACTATTTTAAAAAGTTCCCGGGGGCGGTTTACGGCCGCTGAGATGGTATTTGAGAAATGGTCTTTTTTTGCTTTGAAGATTGCCTTCTGATAATTATGTGTGAGTCCTTTGTATTTTGTGTGATTTCCATTGGTGGGATTTATTCTCCAAGCTCTTTCGGCTCTCCTGCGTTCTTGCGTGAGTAGCGTTAGCGAGCTATTGAACCATCCTGCGTTTTTCCTCTTGATGAGAGTTCTGCGTTTTGGAGCCACTGAGTCTGCTGATTGTAGTAATGCATTGTTTAGGGAGCTGAGAGTTTGCTCCGATGAGTGGGTTAAATTCAGAGTTGCTATTTTGTTTGATAAGATGGTTTTGAAGGAATCGGAATGCAGTTTTTTCTGCGATCTGGTCCAATGAGTTGTTGTTGCAGGTTTCTGTTTTTGGTGGGTGGTGTTGGTGGAGATTTTGAATTTGATGGCGTGGTGGTCCGTCCATGGTAGTGGTATGTTGTCTACTGTGTTGATGTCCAGATTTTGGTTGAAGATGAGGTCCAGAGTATGTCCTGACCCGTGTGTGGGGGTCTTTATCAGTTGCTGGAGACCCAGTTCTTCCAGTTGGCTGATGCAGGCGGTCGCGATCGGGTCTTGGGTAGAGTTTGCCCAGAGGTTGAAGTCTCCAAGTACCAGCAGGTTTTTGGATTTCAGTGTGTGTATTGAGATAAACTCTGTGAGGGGTGTAAGCAGATTGGTCTTAGGTCCTGGTGGTTTGTAGCAAAGTAGAATGTGGGTGGTGTCATGGGGTGTTGATTGAAGATGTAGCGTCAGTGTCTCCATAAAAGGCACTGGGTTCTGTAAGATTGGTTTGGTGAGTGCCAGGTGCGATTTAAAAATCACTGCTAGGCCTCCTCCTTTTTTTCCTATCCGATGTTCCGTTAGGATCCTGTAGTTCTCCGGCACCAATTCGGTGAAGATGGTGTTGCAGTCGGGTGTTAGCCAGCTTTCCGTGATGAAGAGGCAGTCTATATTGTTTTGGGTGATGAAGTCGTGTACTTCTAGTCTGTGTTTGGCTGCAGATCTGGTGTTGATCATGGCGCATGCTAATTGTTGTGGTTGGGTAGGTATCTTCCTGTTTTTGCAGGTTGATTGTAGGTCGGTCTTTAATAGATGTTCTTTTCGTAGAATTTTTTGAATGGGAGCTGGCAATGTTGCGGTGGTATTTCTTAGTCTGTGGAGGACTTCAGCTGAATATTTAAGGTAGCACATGGCCAGAGGATGAAGTTAATGGTCCTGGGATGACTGAGCTGATGATCCGGATCCGGGTTTGTCTTGTTATCAGTCTAAGTATCAGACTTGCCGCCGCGTAGACTAAAGCCAGCAAGTTGATCGTGTGGTGCCCTATGTGTGAGGATGCTGATCCTGATCCAGGTTTGTCCAGTTATAAGTCTAGGTATCAGACTTGCCGCCGCGTAGACTAAAGCCAGCAAGTTGATCGTGTGCCCTGTGTGTGAGGACTTGGTTTGGTTTAGTAGTAGTTTCCTGGCTGTTCCGGCTGCCTCTGCTTGTCGCGAGGAATCCTGGACCAGAAGAATGCTGCTGATGACAGCTGCGGTGTGTTGCTTAGTTGGAGCGAATAGTTCCTGTAGGGGAGATGGGGGCCTGTTGAACCTACCGCCCTCTCGTTGATCCAGAGGAAGGCGAAAAAACCCCTAACTGTGCTGGCCAATTGCTCAGTGGGGGGAAAAAATTCCTTCCTGACCCCGAGAGGCGGTCGGACCAAGTGCCCTGGATCAACTACTGGTGGGGGGGGGGGGAGGGGGGGTCCCGAGAGCTTACCTGTTTGGAGATAGTCCCTGAAGCGCTTGCTGTGTTGCCTGATGCTTCTGCGATGAAGTCCGGTTGCTGGGTAGGGGTGTGCTGAAGGGGGTGGGCACGCCGGCCTGCAGAAAGGAGGAAAGGATAAGCTGGGGGGTGGGATGAGGTGGGATGAGTCTCATCCGCAGCCGGTTCCTTCCTTGTCTATGAAGCTAGAGCCGGGTGATGGCGGCTGCGGATGTTGCCCCACCTGGGGGACTGACCTGAGGTGGATGGAGTGGACGGAGTGCCCGTGGTGTCTGCTGGGGGGTCCTGGAGGTCCTGGGGATGTCCTGTGGTGGCTGGGTGGAGAGGGTGCACCAAGATGGCCGCCGGAGCAGGCCGGAGCCACAGGCCTGCCTGGTCTCGGCTCCCTTGGGTGATAATGGAGGTGCTGGTGTGGGGGGGGGGACCGGTGAGAGGGGTGTCCGGCCGCGTGGGTGCCTGGATGGGGGGGACCTGACGCTGATAGGGCCGGAGATCCGGCGCCGGCAGGACTAGGCCGGAGCCGGGGAGTTTCCTGAGACCGCCTGCCCGGAAAGGCGGGTGGGAGGCGGCTTGAGACGGCGGCGGTAGGGGATGGCTTGCTCGGTTGTCAGGGGCTGGGGGGGGACTCGACCTGGTCCCCGAGGGTAGGAGGGAGGGGAGGGGGGCCTTGAGAGCCCGAAAAGGGCTGCTGAGATCCGGGAGGCAGGGGGGAGGCAGGGGGCCTGCAGAAGCCGGAGCTTCTCACAGAGCTGCTGACAGCACGTCCACAGTCACATGCACACCCCCAATCACATGTTCACCCCCCCTAGTGACATGCACACACCCTAATCACATGTTCACCCCCCCCCCAGTGACATGCACACACACCCCCAGTCACATGCACACCCCCAGTCACATGCACACACCCCCAATCACATGTTCACCCCCCCAGTGACATGCACACACCCCCAGTCACATGTTCACCCCCCTGGTGACATGCACACACCCCCAATCACATGTCCACCCCCCCCAGTGACATGCACACACCTCCAATCACATGTTCACCCCTCCTAGTCACATGCACACCCCCCCCCAATCACATGTTCACCTCTCTAGTGACATTCACACACCCCCAATCACATGTTCATCCCCCCTAGTGATATGCACACACCCCCAATCACATGTTCACCCCCCCCTAGTGACATGCACACACCCCCAACATGTTCACCCTCCATAGTGACATGCTCACACCCCCAATCACATGTTAACCCCCCATAGTGACATGCACACACCCCTCCAGTGACATGCACACCCCCCAATCACATGTTCACCCCCCATAGTGACATGCACACACCCCCCAGTGACATGCACACACCCCAATCACATGTTCACCCCCCCAGTGACATGCACACACCCCCAATCACATGTTCACCCCCCATAGTGGCATGCACACACACCCCCAGTGACATGCACACCCCCCCAATCACATGTTCACCCCCATAGTGACAGTCACACACCCCCAGTAACATGCACACCCCCAATCACATGTTCACCCCCCCAGTGACATGCACACACCCCCAATCAAATGTTCACCCCCCAATCACTTATTCACACCCCCCTAGTGAAATGCACACCCACAACCCCCCCCCCCCCCCAGTCACATGTACCTTACACACAGAGGCTCTGTCCCCTAACAGCTCAGTCAGCGCATCCTCAGCTCAGCAGTCGGCTGCACACAGACATGCTACAGCGAGTGAACTGAAATTGGCCCCGCCTCCACCGCCGAAGCCCCGCCCTCCGCCACCGAAGCCCGTCCCCTCGTGATCCTGCTGAATTGCTAGCTGTGCCTGGCCCTTGCACAAGATATCGGCTCAAGGGACAGGCAGCATTTGCTTGCGGGGCGGTGAGGGGCGGGGCAGTTGTCTAATGGAGTTTTATTGATAGGAGTGGAGACTTGGGCAGTGATCTGATGGGGCGTGATGTGAGCAGAGAGGAGGAGGAATCACTCAAACTGAACAAGGCGGGCACCAAGTGTCAGGGCTCTGCTCGCGCTGTGCGGGCGAATCGGCGTGCGCGCATGTGCACACGCGCCGCTAGGCTGCCGAGGCATCGGCACATGTGTGCGCGCCGGCGTGCCCCTCATTGTGTACGCGCTAGCGCGGTTTTGCGCCAGTGGAACTTTTTAAAAAAAGTGACAGTTGCACCTTGTCGGTGCTGTTTGTATGCAGCTTGTACCTGAGACTCTGCTAATCTGCCTGTGTGATTCCTGAATTCTGACCTGGCTTACGTCTGACTCTGCTGTTCTCTCCTACCCTGATCCCGGCCTGCCTGACTCTGCTTTGGACTGATTACCTAATATTGACCTCTGCTAGCCTTGACCCTGCTCCTGCCTATACCCACCTGCCTGATTCAGACCCGGCCTGCCTGATGATCCTTCTGCCTGATCCCACGTGTGCTGAGCTGCTGCCAGGGGCCACTGTCACCGCTCCTGTGCCATCTTCCATCCGGTCACTGGTCTACTCCCTGCCAGTTCCTGCTGTTCCAGCCATCCGGATGGTCCTCTCCACTACCTGCACCAGCCGCAGCGTCCAATACAGGCACTCCTACCCCGCTGCGCTCACAGGACCACTGTCTCCACTCCAGTGGGCCCTGAACCAGAGCTGTAAGAGGGGCCTTCTCCCACCAAGTCAGGCTCTCCACCAAGGTACCTAACAGTACAAACAGCCATGTCCGAGCCTGCGGGAGAAGCCACTGCTATGAAGGAGATCTGCTTGCACCTTTCGGCCCTCACTCAGGCTGTGAAATTCCTCCAAGAGGGGTACATGAGATTAGAGGGACAGGTCCAGCAACTTTCCGGTCCCAGCACCTCGGCCTCTGCACCTCCTCCGCTTGCAGCACAACCTGCTACCCCACCTGCAGTGGTGATGCTTCCACCTGAACCAAGGGTGCCTGTTCCAGAGAGATTCTCGGGGGACCGTTCCAAGTTCTGAGTTTTCCGCAATGCCTGCCAGCTATATTTTGCCCTCCAACCCAGGACTTTCTCCAAGTGGGGTTTGTGATTTCGCTGCTGCAGGGAGAACCCCAGATCTGGGCACATCGTCTCCTGGAGGGAGACAGCATGTTGACATAATCTCTTCCGTCCTTCTTTGAGGCTATGGCACAGCTGTATGAAGACCCCCAGCTGACCACCACAGCCGAATCTGCCCTGTCTGCTTGCCCGTGTTGGTACTCCAGACACCCTGGAGGGCCTAATAACGTTAAGCATCCAAATTGATCGCCGACTCCAGAAACGCAGATCTGAAAGATCCGTTCAAGTCCATCGCCCGGCTTGGATGACTGCAAGGGCCCCAATGCCTGCTACCCGCTACCTCCCTGCTCCACAGGTGGGCCCTACCAACCCCCCTCCGGATGCTGGTGAACCAATGCAGCTTGGACTCATGCGACCTACCCTATCCCCGGAAGAACGTGCTCGACGCCGGCAGTTGAACCTATGCCTCTATTGCGGTTGGTCCGGACATTATGTGAACAAGTGCCCTGTTAAGACACGTAAGTGCCTTTCTTCTGTGTCTGCCAGTCCTGTACCCTTGCCAGTCAACGTCACCCACATTGCTCTTCCTCTCTCATTTCAGTTCTTGGGAAAGACGGTCTCTATCAACGCTATCCTTGATTCAGGAGCGTGCAGCTGTTTTATTGATGCCACCTTTGCCAGTCTTCACGCCATACCCCTTCGGAGAAAAGCTCATGGACTATCTGTTTCCTGGCCGACGGTTCTCGCATTAGATCGGGTCAAGTTACCCAGGAGACCCTGCCCTTGTTTGCCGTTTCCCTCCTCCACCACAAGGAACTGTTGACCCTAGATGTAATCTCATCTCCCCTGTTCCCTGCTTCAGGCTCACAATCCTGCTATCGATTGGTCCACGGGGGAGGTAAAATTCCAGTCTCTCTACTGTTTGGAACATTGCCTGCATAAGGTTCCTGCCCAACCTGCTACGCTTCTATGCCTGGACACTGATCAGGACTTATGCCAATCGGTGCCAGAACCATACCATGAATTCTTGGATGTTTTTAGCAAACGAGGGGCGGACTCTCTGCCGCCACACCGTCCCTATGACTGTCCCATTGAACTCCTTCCGGGAGCTGAGATTCCGTTTGGGCGCATCTTCCCCTTATCTGAAAAAGGAGCAGGAGGCCCTGAAGATCTAGATCTCGGAGAACCTGTAAAAGGGGTTCATCCGCCACTCCACTTCACCAGCAAGTGCCGGAATATTTTTTGTCACCAAAAAGGATCAGTCACTCCGGCCCTGTGTGGACTATCGTGAATTAAACAAGATTACAGTCAAGAACCGTTACCCTCTACCCCTGATACCGGAACTGTTCCAAAAATTAAGAGCAGCCACAATCTTCACCAAGTTGGACTTAAGAGGGGCCTACAACTTGGTCCGCATACGATCAGGAGACGAATGGAAGACAGCGTTCCGAACTCGCTTAGGGCATTACGAGTACCTGGTCATGCCCTTCGGTCTCTGTAACGACCCCGCCACATTTCAGCATCTCATAAATGAGGTATTCAGGGACTTTCTGGACATTTTTGTCATCGTCTACCTGGATGACATCTTGATTTTCTCCGGATCCCTTGAGCAACACCGGGGGCATGTGGGCAGAGTACTACTTCGTCTCCGCCAACACGGACTGTACACCAAGGCCGAGAAATGCACCTTTGAACAGCAGAATATCCAGTTCCTTGGACTTGAAATCTCCCCAGGAGGTATTAAGATGGACCCGCAATGTGAGACGTGAGGGTTGGGGGAGGAGCCTGGCTATGGCGGTGATACAGGCAGCATGGAGGGGCGCCGGGACAGGAGAACCAGGGAGAGCCGAGCGGTGGTGTGAGCCCGCATAGCGTCTCCCGATACCGGCGCCGCGAACCCTCGGAGGTCCCCCCCCACCTCCCCTTGCATTTACCCCCGGGCGAGCCGTGGGACTACTCAGGCGCAGCTGAGGAGAGATCCGGCAATCGGAACACAGCAGCGGAGGTTCGGCGGGAACGTGGCAGGTTCCCGCAGCCCATTAAAGCAGAGGAGCACTGGATGACAGCGGCCCCGGGACCATCCCCCTAGCGATGCCGACAAGCCGCCCCACATAAGATCCACACAAGCCACACGCAGTATTTCAAGCCCAGGAGCAGATAAATCACAGGACACGTCAGTCTCTCCCCACCCCGCTTACTACAAGAACCCCCGGAGTGAAAGAAATTCCAGGCATCTTGGTCAGAGGGAACCCCACAGGACAACAGCCAAACAGGTGACTGGGAGGGGACACCCTTGATGGGCATCCCTCTCTCAGGTTTGGATACCTTCTTCCTTTTTGTTTTTTTCTTTCTTCCCTCTCTCAACCTACCCCATATAAAAGTATAACATTAGCTGTGACTATGAGACAAGATAAGTGCAAGTGTGTTTAATACTGCCGAATATGTTCTCGGGTGTGCCTAGAATACTGGACATCCTTTCTTATTGTATGTGGCAGGCCTAAAAAAAAAAAAATTTGCATGGTGATGTTACACTGAAGTTTGGAAATGACTTACTACTGTGGAGGTATACTAGGCAAAGGACTGTCTGTTGCACTTTCTGTTGCACCCAGTGAGCTGAGGTCAACGGCTCCCTTTGAGTGACCCCAGGAGGGGCCGATTGGAATTCTAAATAAATAAACTCTTTTCCCTACTCTATCCAGGCTGGGGAGGGGGGAGGGGGAAAGGGGAAGGGGAAGGAGGAAGGAGAAGAGAAATAGCAGTGGCGGGCCCACACGAAAAAACATGCTCAAAAGCCCTTAGGAAGCATTGAATGGACCATTACTGTCTTTTACCCGTACAGTGTTCTACCCTCAGGCTGTGTGGCAAATTTGGATACGCAATTGAAGGTAAACGTAGACGGAGAGGCCTAGTACACAGACTCGCCCTCAGCCCCAGAGGGCCGTCAGAAAGTAAGTCTGGGGTTCAGGGAGAGCATTCGAGGTTTATAACTGTATCATTGGAAAAATACACTTCAGAAACCGGAAAGAAAATATAACAAAGGCAAAGAAGGGGCAGGCGGTAAAAACGGGGGAGTTTAAGTTTCCCTATTTTTTCCTGGTGCTTTTTTTTTCTATGTTCTTTCCCCCCTGTACCATCAACTAACAAACATTTTACGGTCCCAGAAGCATAAGTGGCACTGTTAAAGCGGGAGGCCCCCCCCTTTCCAGGTCTTACCTTCCACTTAAAAACCCCTCAAAAAAGAAACTCTCAGGACAACCCAAGTAATCTTTATTTTTGCAGCAGGACGTCTGAGAAATCATCAGGCCCGGCTAGTAAAGAGTTTCCCCCCCAGAGAGAAGAATGGCAAGACTCAGTTGATAGCAAAAATGAAGGGGAGGACACAAAAAGGAACAGAGCCTAAGACACCCAAGGATAGCCTGAATACCAGCACCATACAGAAATACTTGAAAGAGATAAGTTTAAAAAGCCCCGAGATGGATAAGAAACAGCAGGGGGCGAAAGAAAAGAAGAGAGAGCTGGAAAAACAAAGGGCAGAACAGGCCGAGTTACTCAGATCGGAAGCCGACCCAGAAAGGGTGGGGGAGAACGTTTCAAATAGGGCACAAAGTGACCTCACTCAAATCCCCACTAAAACGGAAATGGCAGAAATGTTTGCAAAACTCGAAAGCTCAATCAAAACGGAAATAACAAATATTAGGACAGACATGGGTTTCTTGCTGAAACGAGTGGAGGCTATGGAGGAGGGAGCAATTGAACAGGCCAAAGAGAACTTGGAACTCAGAAAACACCTGAAAAAATTACAAATCAGTCAAAGGGACATGGCCTATAAAATGGAAAGCTTAGAAGATCAGAGCAGAAGACAAAATTTGAGGATCCGCTCTCTCCCGGAACAGAAGGGGGAAGATCTGGTGCTAAAAATTAAAAGTATTTTCAATCCAGTCTTGGGAAGAGCGGAGGAAACGGACTTAAAAATTGACAGGGCTCACCGAATCAGAAAACCAACCGGGGTCAGAGAAGAAGCCCCTAGAGACGTAATCATTAGGTTTCACTCCTATGAAAAAAAACACTTAATTTGGAGCAGGTTGCGGGGAAACCCCCCGCTGAAATACGAGTCAGTTGAGCTCCAGGTGTTTTCGGACCTTTCGGCTGGGACTCTGGCAAGGAGAAGACAGATGAGACCGTTATTGGAAAGCCTCCGGACTTCAAATATCAAATATAGTTGGGCTTTTCCTACAGCTTTAATAGTTATTAAAAACGGGAGAACAATACGCCTGAAGTTCCTAGACAAGATGCAGAAATTTTGTCAAGAGCTGGGGATTCCTATCCCTAACGCCCCTGCTGGGCCGGACTTAATGTGATAAACAGGAAAGGATGTAAAGGAGGGGTTATTAATATATGTTATTAACTGCTCCGGGTATTACTCGGGGTACTGGGGGAGGCAGTGTTGTGGGGGGGGGCGGAACTGGGGGGGGGGTGGACGGGGATCTCCGGGGGGAATACATGCGCCGGGCTGGTTCCCCCATCCCCCCATTCCTATCTAAATGGATGGGGGGCTGGGAGAAATCCAGCCCAAGACCGCCAGGCACCGAGTTTCCCCCCATAGGTGCAGGGAACAGGGGGAGTCTCTACGGGATGCCTCACTGTACACATAAGGTCGGATATCGACCGAATGGTGGGGAGGAGGGTCAGGGGGGCAGGGGGTGGAGAGGGGGTGAGGTTGGGGCAGGAGGAAGAGAGGGAGGGGGCGGGGGTGGGGCTAGGGGGGGTTAGGGAGGGGGGAGGGGGGAAAGAAGACGTTCCTGCCTTGCAAAAACGAAAAAAGGAATTTAAGTTCAAAGGGTTTACCGGGGTAACAACCTCACGATTCAAATATGGAAGATAGTGTTTTGAAGTTAATAACGTATAATGTTAAGGGTATTAATTCACTGGGAAAGAGATACAAGATCCTTAAAGAGATTTGGGAGTACAGAGCGGAGATTGTCTTCCTACAGGAGACCCATTTCCACCATGAGAGCAACACTAAGATACTTTCTCACTACTATCCGGCTTGGTATTGTAGTGACTCACCAACAAGAGGAGCCAAGGGGGTGGCCATTGGGTTTGCAAAAAACATAAAATTTATACTTCTGGATAGGTTGACAGACTACGAGGGAAGGTTTCTGTTCCTGAAGGGAAGAATAGGGGGTAAAGTTTACACATTTGTGAATTTCTACGCCCCAAATAAAAATCCAATTGACTTCTTAGCAAGGGCCCTGAACCGTTTGACAGAATTCCGAGATGGAGAGGTGATCATTGCCGGGGACTTGAATTTTGGCTGGGACTGTAAGCTCGATAGCACTTCGGGGCTACAAAGCCAGAGCCACTCAAAGCTAAAAAAGATAAAATTAAAACTTTATCAAAACCATCTGATTGACGTTTGGAGGGTGCAGCATCCAAACATCAAGAACTATACATTCTTTTCCCCAGTTCACGGTACACACTCAAGATTAGATTATTTTTTGGTGGAGCATAAAATGCTGGAACAGATAGTGGCCACTCGGATCGAGATAACAACTTTCTCCGATCACGCCCCGGTGTCGATGGTCTTGAAGCTTCCAGGTTTGCAAAGGCCTCCATATAAGTGGCGACTTAATGACAACCTGCTAGCCGAAGCCCCTATAGAAGAGATTGTAAGAAGGGAAATTGAAACGTTTTTCGAAACCAACGACACCGGAGAGACGTCAATCGCCACACTCTGGGAGGCACATAAAGCCTACATTAGGGGGATTTTTATCTCGATCAGGGCAGGGAAAAAGAGAGAGCAACGGGAACACAGGTCACGGCTCCAAGAAGAGATCCATATTCTTGAACAGGAGCATAGAGACGGAAGCGTTCAGAGGCAGGACACTCTACACAGATTGATTAATAAAAGAGAGGAACTAAAAACTATACTGGAACAAGAGTCTAGGAAATGGTTTTATAAATTAGCCAAAGAGAGACACCAGTGGGGAAACAAATCTGGTAAACATCTGGCAAGAACGCTCAAAAAGAAAAGAGAGATTAACTACATAGAGAAAATTCTGAATAAAACAGGATTAATGCTCAATTCTACCAAAGATATTGCCAATGAGTTTAAATTGTACTACAAGGCTCTCTATGACGTAAAATCTAGGGGTCAGCAATCCCAGGCGGAAGGCGCAGAGTATCTGGACTTTGTAAAGAATAGCTCCCTGCCCTCTCTGACCGAACCGGACAGTTTGAACACGGACAGACCCATAACAGAGGAGGAAATATATGAAGCCTTAAGAACTTCTCCGGTGGGTAAAAGCCTGGGGCCGGATGGATATACAATAACATATTACAAACGCTATAAGGAGCTACTCGTCCCTAAAATGTGCAGGTATTGGAATAGGCTAGGGGCGGACTGCTTATTGGGACAGGAAGCACATTAATTTTAAAGGAGGGAAAGGATAGAACACTGTGTTCCAGCTACCGCCCAATAGCCCTTCTCAATGTCGACACAAAATTATTTGCGAAAGTTCTGGCCAATAGATTGAAGGTACATATGACTGAGTTAGTACACACGGACCAGGTAGGGTTTATACCGGGTAGAGAGGGGAGGGATAATGGGATTAGGGCCTTGCTGTTGCTGCAAGCTGCTAGGACGGGGGGGGGTCCCCAGTCTGTTCCTGTCGATGGACGCCGAAAAGGCCTTCGACAGGATAGACTGGGGACACATGATAACCACACTGGAGGCTATGGGAGTGGGCCCTAGAATGATCGGATGGGTAAAGGTGCTATACAATCAACCGCAGGCAAGAGTCAGGGTCAACGGGGTGTTGTCACCCCCATTGGTTATGAGAAATGGCGCACGCCAGGGTTGCCCCTTGTCCCCCCTCCTTTTTGTCTTATCCTTAGAACCACTACTATCTACCATACGGAATTCTCCCGATATAAGGGGGATGGGGGTCGGAGGGGAGGAGCACAAGGTGGCGGCTTTCGCTGGCGATGTGCTATTTTTTATGACCAATCCTCGGATAACGCTGCCAAATCTTCTTAGGATATTAAAAATATACGGCCATATTTCAAATTTTAAAATCAATCTCACCAAATCAGAGATCCTAAATATAAACATTAATCAAGTAGAAGCGGAACGGCTGGCAAAGGAGTTTCAATTTCCATGGAGAGACAGGATAAAGTATCTTGGAGTAAAGCTATCCAATACCCTAAGGAAAATTTATCTAATAAACTATCTCCCACTGCTGGACGAGATTAAAAATGAATTAAAACAGATGTCATCATGCCCTATGTCCTGGATAGGGAGAATTAACGCTGTCAAAATGATAATAGCCCCAAAAGTCAACTACAAATTCCAGATGCTCCCGCTTTCGGTGCCTCAAGTTTTTTTTAGAACATTGAAGAAAATCATATCAAAATTTATATGGTCCAATAAGAAGCCTCGCATAGCTGCATCGACTTTGTCCAGGGAAAAAAAACAGGGGGGGGGTTAGCATACCCCGATTTTGAGAAATACTTCAGCGCTTTAGCACTTTCCAGGGTAACGGAATGGATAAAGGGGGGGGGGGAAGAAAATTCACTAAGTAGCACAAATTTAGGTCACAATATTTGGAATCCCCCAAAATTTAGGTTAGTAGAAGCAGGAGCACACGAAATTACACGGGTTTCACTAAGGCCCCTTTCACACTGGGGCGGTGCGGGGCGGCACGGTAAAGCAGCGCTATATTTAGCGCTGCTTTACATCGTTTTACCCGCGGTATGCGGCCGCTAGCGGGGTGGTTTTAACCCCCCAAAAAAGGGTTAAAAACCTCCGCAAACCGCCGCTGCAGCGGCGGTTTGCGGGCGGTATCCCCGCGGTTTCCCATTGATTTCAATGGGGACGAGCGGTATAGGAGCGGTAAATACACCGCTCCTACACCGCTCCAAAGATGCAGCTAGCAGGACTTTTTTTACGTCCTGCTAGCGCACCGCTCCAGTGTGAAAGCCCGCCGGCTTTCACACTGGAGTGAATGGGGCCGGTTTTTTCAGGCGGTGTACAGATTTTTAGCGCTGTACCGCCTGAAAACCGCCCCAGTGTGAAAGGGGCCTAAGAGAATGGGATAGGTTATTTAGGAAAAACAAATGGGAATATAATTCCCCTTTGTTATATTTAAAAGATAACATTTTTTTCGCACCAGGTAGGAGTGAACTTTGGGGTAATTGGATTAAAAAAGGGGAGGCACAGTTGAGAGACATCACCAAGCAAGGAAAAATAGCCACATATCACGAGATAAGAGAGAACACAGAGTTAATGACAATTGACGCATGGAGATACACCCAGTTGAAACACTTTGAGGCCCTTCCGCAACCAATTCGATGCGGGGGGGACTTCACGGCAATGGAGAGAATTTGCCTCCGATCTACAACTAGAAATAATATTTCCCGTATTTACAAGATGATGATACGAGAGGAATCCGAGGGTGTGCCTCCATTCGTCAAAAGATGGGAGGAGGAATTAGGAGTCCCATGTAGTAAGGTCAGAATTGACAAAATTTTTAATGTAATGCACGGATCGGCGATTAATTCTAAAACAATAGAGTAGATTTCAAAAAGACAAGTCCCCCAAGTGTTGGCGAGGTTGCGGAGCAATAGGAACGATGGCCCACATTTGGTGGGGATGCCCCAAGATCAAAAAATATTGGCAACAAATTTTGGACTTAATTAAAACTATTACAGGGAAAACTATCCCGGAGGATCCCTGGACGGTACTGTTGCATGGGACCGAGACTCCCCCGGCACAGTACAAGTCGTCAGTGATCCCCATCTTTTTAAACGAAGCGAAGCGAAAAATGTAATCCCCGAGAAATGGCGGGACCTCGAGACCCAGCGGACAGGGGAATGGATAGCCAAAGTAAACAATCAGCAAAAAATGGATAGAGTGGGTTATTATGGGGGAAAAAGCGAAAAAGGTGAGGCAGAAGAGGGAAAATGGGTTGGGTGGAACACCTTTAGAGAGTCATGGAGATATTTGGAAGAAATAACAATTTAGAAAGCGACAGACTGGGCTCAATTATACACTACAGCTGAAATAAGATCTTCCTCCGGGAAACATCAGTTAACTAGGTAACCAAATGGAAACTCTAGGAAAACGTCTACAAGGCAGGGACGGGGGGGGGGGGGGGGGGGGGGGTATGGGGGGGGGGGGGGGGAATGTAAAATGTTTCTCCTTTTTTTACATGTCGTGAGCTATGAAATGTATGTGCGGTTTGGCGCCAATGCCCCTATTTAAAAAGTGACAGTTGCACCTTGTCGGTGCTGTTTGTCTGCAGTTTGTACCTGAGACTCTGCTAATCTGCCTGTGTGATTCCTGAATTCTGACCCGGCTTACGTCTGACTCTGCTGTTCTCTCCTACCCTGATCCCTGGCCTGCCTGACTCTGCTTTGGACTGATTACCTAATATTGACCTCTGCTAGCATTGACCCTGCTCCTGCCTATACCCACCTGCCTGATTGCCTATCGGATCCAGACCCGGCCTGCCTGACGATCCTTCTGCCTGATCCCACGTGTGCTGAGCTGCTGCCAGGGGCCGCTGTCACCGCTCCTGTGCCATCTTCCATCCGGTCACTGGTCTACTCCCTGCCAGTTCCTGCTGTTCCAGCCATCCGGAGGGTCCTCTCCACTACCTGCACCAGCCGCAGCGTCCAGTCAAGGCACTCCTACCCCGCTGCGCTCACGGGACCGATGTCTCCACTCCAGTGGGCCCTGAACCAGAGCTGTAAGAGAGGCCTTCTCCCACCAAGTCAGGCTCTCCACCAAGGTACCTAACACCAAGCTCCGCTATGCTGACTGTACTAGGATAGATTGATGCATGAGGATAGCAGTCAGAGGCGGCTCTTTAGGCAAACTAGGGGGCGGCGAGGCCCCTGAGAGGGCGAGGCCGTAGGCCATTGCCTAATTAGAGAGCCGCCTCTGAAGCCAACCATACTTCAAGTATTCTGGGGATTTGTATTCTCGGTCCACTGTATTAGGCAACTTCTACTTTGCAAAAGAACCTTTGTTTTTTTGTATTTTTCTGTATAATGGCGGGATTTTAATTGTATGTGTAGCGGGGTCGTTCCCCTTTTAGGGGATAAAACTACAATTCCCATAATTCCCCAGGCTCCCGGGAGGTTGGTTGTTTCCGCCTGAGAGGCTGATGGGGGAGGTGATATAAGGAAAGAGGAAGGACCGCCTCTTCCTCTTCTGACGCAGGGATCACAGAGAGAGGAGACACCTGTGCGGACCGGGACTGCTGAGGGCCGGAAGCCTGGGCCTTGCAGCAGAAGGAGAGAGACTGACACCTCATTGCCAGCCTGAGCAGAGCGGAGACTTTTGCCTGAAAACGGTCGGTCGGAGGGAGGACCGGAGCGCGCAGGGGCTGTGACGAACGAGGCCAGACACCGCCAGTGGAGGTCCCGGAGCTGAGGACGGTATCCGGAGTGGTGAGCGAGCTGAAAGGCTCATCCTACATTGTTATTTCACTTTATGCCTATTGAACTGCCAAGGCACATTTACCTCAGAGCAGAAGCCGTTCTTTCTGTGGATTACAAACACACCATTTAAAGCTACATGTGCACCACCTCTACAGTTCTTGTGCCGGTGAAGAATACTGTGTTCCCTCAAGGACTGAGCTCCATTACTAGGGATCAGGCCTGGTCCGTTAGGTAGGCATAGTTAGATTTGTTGCACCTCAGGGGTGCATAGCAGACGGTCGCTACACGTGGCGTTCCGTTCCCCATTGTTGTTCAAATACATATATATACCTGTGTACATGTTTATAGTACATACTGCAGGGACCTGCTTATATGTCATAAGACAAATGTTTAAATGCATGTTACTATTTCTTTTCACTTTGCCAAAGTAAAGACAGTTATTTCAGCTAGCAGTCTGCCTGTGAGTTTGAGTCCATTACACTTAGAGTATAAGTGATATTTATATGTGCATATACATACACCTGTTGATTAACTGTGCCAGAGCGGGTAGAGCAGATTGCCGGGGGGTTGGTGGAGCTGTACTCAGGGACCCAAAACAAACTTGCGGCCCTCTTAACTGGGGGTATCGCTACACGTGGGGGCTCGTAATCCGGGATCCTGAGACAGCGGGAAAAGCCGCCAGAAGGTACCGGCATGGACCCGATAGAAGTGGGACGGTGGTACACAATATGGGTCACTGATCCAGCCGCAGCAGCAGTCATTGAACTGCCAGGGATATGGCAGGAAGAGGCAGTCAAGCAGCTCATAATGTCCCTATCCCCATGCCACAAGTCACGGATAATGGACATGAGAAATGATGCCGGGTATACATACGCCCTAGTAGAATGGAGAAGTGAGACCCCAGAGCAGTTCAGGAGCCAAAAGCATACAAGCATTGGATGGTCAGACCTATCAATTGCTGCATGCGCTGCCGCGCAAGGGAGACTGTTTTCAAATGAAAACCATGCTATCCCCAAAGAAGGAAGAGCAGAAGGGCACAGAGAGTCCCGCACCTGTACAGACCACTCTTAGCGCAGAACTGTGTGCTGTCCTAGGGGAGATTGTGACTCAGTGCAGAAGAGACCCCGGGGACTACCCCATGTCGGGATACAGGAAACTCCGGATGTTTTCTGGGAGGAAACCTGTACCCTCGGGGGAAGAGGGATTTGAAGAGTGGTTAGATGGCGCCACACAGGCCTTGGAAGAATGGGAGGTCCCAGAAGGTAGAAAGAAGCAAAGGATTGTTGAGAGCCTAAAAGGGCCTGCCTTAGAGGCCATACGCAACCTGAAGACAAGCAAGAAAGATTGCACTGCACAGGATTACATAGACATCCTGGAAAGTGTGTTTGGTGGGACAGAGAAAATCACGGAGCTTACCTATCAACTGGAACACTGTTACCAGAAGAAGACAGGAGAGAAGCTATCGGAGTATATGGGACGTATAGACAAGATCCTGCATAGGATTATCCTGAAGAAGGGGATAGATCCGGGGAAAGTGGACGAAGCCCACGCTCAGCAGGTGATGAGGGGAGCCCAACCCCTAGACCCTGTTGCACTAGTACTACGCACCCGACAGGATGGGAAGAGCCTGGACTACCCAGATCTCATTCGGGTGGTCAGGGAGGAAGAGGCCATGTTGGAAGAGAAAAGGGAAAAACAGGCGATGGGGTCTACAAAACTTCCAGTGGCAACGGTCAGGTCGGCCTTAACCACAGAAAGAGAGACAGAAGTAGATGCTCTGAAGATGCAGATGTCCCAGATGATGGAGATACTGACCTCTTTGGTGGCGAAAGAGACGCCCAGTCCCAAGAAAGAAGCAAGCAGGAGGGAATTATTTCCAACTGTTTCAGCACCAGCATCCCCACCTGACTGGGGAGAGATGATCTGTTTTAACTGTGGCGGAGTGGGCCATATTGCAGCTGTATGTTCCAGTCCCAAGAGGAAGAAAACAGAAAACCGCCAGCCGGCGGGAAACTCCAGAGGGCCCCGGTGAATGAGTCAACCGGGTGCCCACCACCTTCAGTGAGCTCCAAGAAGAATAGCATGAAAAGAAAGCGGGGAGACCAAACCCCTCGGAAGGAACCCAGGGATCCTCAACCAAGATACACCCCAGAGAAAGGGGGCAAGACCCCTCCGAAGAGACACAGCACTCCTAAACGAGAACCTTTAAAAACGAGAGATAACAATGTCCCTCAGCGAGTTCGTACTCCCACTAAGAGAGACAAAATGAATGCATACCAGGCTCAGGAAAGAATAAAGCGCAAATCTAGTTGGAAAGAAAAGAGTCCACAGAAGAAGACAGCATCAACTCGGCCCTACCCAGAAGAGCTAGTTGGTCCATCTCCTACTGTACCCATCCAAGTGGAAGGAATATACACGCAGGCCCTCCTGGACACTGGAGCACAGGTGACTCTATTATACAGAGACTTTTATGATAGACACCTACGTCATTTGCCCATACAGAAGATAGAGGAGTTGGAGATACGGGGTCTGGGAACTCAGAGTTTCCCCTATGATGGATACCTACCCATACGGTTAACCTTTGACCCATCCGTGGCTGGGAAGACTGAAGTGTTTGACACCTTAGCAGTGGTGTGCCCTCGCCCACCTGGAACCAGCAAGACTTCCCTGATTATAGGGACAAACACGGACCTAGTCAGAAGGCTTCTGACCCCCCTGGTGAAGAAAGAGAATCTTTCAGCTCCGAAGATCCATCCCATGCTGAAGGCGGCCTACCACCGACTGGTATTAGAGCAGAAGACCCCAAGTGAGGGATAGGCAAGGTATGGAGGCTTGGAAAAGAAGGAGTGGTGTTACAGCCTGGAGAGGTGACCTGCCTGAGGGCCACGGTGAAACTTAATTGGGAGCAGCCAGGCCCATTTGTAATGCTGGAATCTAACCCAATGGAGGGTCACTCAGATCTGGAGGTGATACCAGAAGTGATCTCAATGAAGGCCCTGAAGAAGGCTAGAGGAAGAGTCCCTGTCAGTGTGAGGAACCCCACGGAGCGGCCCGTGGAGATCCCTGCCAGGATGCTGTTGGGACAGGTGAGCCCAGCTGTCCCAGTTGGCTGGTCAGAAGTGAAAGGGACGGGTAAAGGAGAAGATGTTTGGAAGAAACTCTCCATGGAAAACCCAAACCTACCTGGAGCTTGGAAGGAGAGAGCCAAGGCCCAGCTGACCAGATGGGAGAAGATTTTCTCAAAAGACGAGTTTGATGTGGGGTATGCGAGGAGTGCAACCCATCGAATCCGCATGCAAGAGGACAAGCCATTCAGAGAGAGAGTAAGGCGGGTCCCGCTAGCAGATCTGGAGGATCTGAGGGAGCAGCTTGCGGAACTGAAGAAGACGGGAGTGATTCGGGAGTCCAGAAGCCCCTATGCCTCCCCAATAGTGGTAGTCAGGAAGAAGAATGGGTCATTGAGGCTCTGCATTGACTACAGAACTCTCAACAGGAGGACCATTCCTGATCAGTACACCACGCCAAGGATAGAGGATGCCTTACAGAGTTTATCTGGAGCTAAGTGGTTCAGTGTGATGGACCTCAAGAGTGGGTACTATCAAATTCCCATGCATCCAGAAGATAGAGAAAAGACTGCCTTCATAACCCCGGTAGGGTTCTTTGAGTTCAACTGGATGCCTCAGGGCCTGTCTGGAGCTCCTGCTACCTTTCAACGCCTCATGGAAAGGACTGTTGGAGACATGAACCTCATAGAAGTCCTGGTGTACCTGGACGATGTCATTGTCTTTGGAAAAACATGAAGCCAGATTGGAGAAAGTATTGAAGAGGCTCAGTGAGGAGGGACTCAAACTTTCCCCCGAGAAGTGCCGGTTTTACCAGTCTTCTGTGAACTATCTGGGACACATAGTGTCTGAAAAAGGAGTGGCTACGGACCCTGAGAAGTTGGAGGCAGTTACTTCGTGGCCAAGGCCCACAACAGTCACTGAACTTCGGTCTTTCTTGGGGTTCTGCTCCTACTACCGCAGGTTTGTGGATGGGTTCGCCCGTATTGCGAAACCCCTAAACGAGCTGCTCAAGACAGAAGGAGAGGAAGATGGACTGGGGCCTAGAAGGCCCGGTGAATCGGTTCAAGACCAATGGAACTCAAGGTGTGAAGAGGCTTTCAGAACCTTGAAGAGAAGTCTCACCACAGCCCCAGTTTTGGCCTATGCTGACCCCACTAGACCATATGAGCTACATGTTGATGCCAGCCATGAGGACCTAGGTGGAGTACTCTACCAGGAGTATGAAGATCAGCTGCGACCAGTGGCCTATGTGAGTCGGAGCCTGACCCCCTCAGAGAAGAACTACCCCACCCACAAGTTGGAGTTCTTAGCCCTTAAATGGGCAGTAGTTGACAAACTAAAAGACTACCTTTATGGGGCCGAATTTACTGTAAAAACAGATAACAACCCCTTGACCTACCTATTCACCACCGCCAAGCTGGATGCAACTGGACACAGATGGTTGGCGGCGTTGTCTGGATTCAATTTCAGCCTCAAGTACAGGCCAGGGGCTGGAAATAGGGATGCAGATGCCCTGTCCCGAAGATCTCAGGTCATGGACGATGATTGGGAAGACTGGACTCAAGTGGCACCAGAAGGAGTGCGAGCCCTTTGTCAGGGGGCTGAACTTCAAGCCAGAGGAGGATCCAGAGCTGAAGAGATAGGAGTAACCACAGTGGGAGTCCCAAAATGCTACTGTGGGGTAACTCAACTAGAAGAAGAGTACCTGCCGAAGCTGTCCAAGAAAGAGTTAAGGTGTGACCAATTGGAAGACCCCATGGGGAAATTGGTCCTAGAAGCATTGGAAAACAAGAGTCCAGAGGGACTTCGACTTCACCCTTCCAAAGAAGCTCGCCTGCTGAGGAAAGAGTTGGAGAAATTACAGGTGCATCAGGGGGTGGTCTACCGAAGGGGCCCCTCTGATAGCTCAGAAGATAAGTGGCAGTTGTTTCTCCCAGAAAAGCATCGAGAGACTGTGCGGATTGCATTACATGACCAACATGGTCACTTGGGAGCAGAGAGAACCTTCCAACTTGTCAGAGACCGGTTTTATTGGCCCTGCATGAGGGCCGAAGTGGAGGAATATTGCCATTCCTGTGCACGGTGCATTCAGAGGAAAACTTTACCCCATCAAGCTGCCCCAATGGGCCATCTACAGAGTCAAGGCCCAATGGATCTGGTATGCATTGATTTCCTCTGCCTCGAACCAGATTTGAGTGGATTGGGAAATGTTCTGGTGATAACCGACCATTTCACCCGTTATGCCCAGGCTTTCCCAACCAAGGATCAGAAGGCTTCTACAGTGGCTAAGGTACTTTTGGAGAAATACTTTGTTCATTATGGACTACCACAAAGAATCCACTCAGACCAAGGAAGGGACTTTGAGAGTCGCCTGATCCGGAAGTTACTAGATTCTTTGGGAGTAGAGAAGACTAGAACTACACCATATCACCCTCAAGGTGATGCCCAGCCTGAAAGGTTCAACAGGACCCTATTGAACATGTTGGGAACTTTAGAAACAGAGAAGAAGCAACATTGGAGTCAACACATTTCAGCTCTAGTACATGCTTACAACTGTACCACCAGTGATGTGACAGGTTTCTCCCCTTACCGACTTATGTTTGGGAGAGAAGCAAGATTGCCAGTGGATCTGGCCTTTGGCATTTCCTTAGACCATGCCTCTGCTGCCTCCCACAAAGGATATGTGGACAGACTGAGGCACAGTTTGAAGATAGCTTACGAAAAGGCTCAGGCGGCCTCTGACCAGAGGGGGGCCCGAAACAAGCAGAACTTTGATTTGAAGGTTCGAGTACAGGACCTACAGCCTGGGGACCGTGTACTGTTACGCAATCTAGGGATCCCTGGAAAGCACAAGCTGGCTGATAGATGGAGATCAGAGCCATATATCATCTGTAGAAAGCTACCTGGATTGCCTGTGTACAAGTTAAAGCCAGAAGGAAGAGTGTGGCCCTTGAAGACCTGGCATAGGAATCACTTGCTCCCACTTACTGAAGCAGTCAGAATACCTCCAGTGAGAGACTTACCTGAATCTGTTTCCATTCTGGATACCCCCAGACCCAAAACTCGGTCCCAGACCTCCCAAACTACAGGGGGACAAGACCCCCAACCGGCAGAAGAAGAGAAAGGGGAACTTGAATGGCTATGGCCTTCCTCAACTCCAGGAAATTCCGCCATAGATCTTCCACTTACTGAGGATGTGGAAGATGGAACATTGAACCCAGAAGCTACAGAGTTTGTTCCATTCAGTGTTGTGCCTGAGTGCTGGGAGGATATCCCTGGTCTCTACTCAGAAGAAGAAGAAGTAGATGTTCTAGAACCAGTGATGTTGCCAGAATGTGTTCCTGAAGAAGAGCCTGTGGCGCCAGAGCCTGAAGTCCCAAGAGAACAAAGATCTCGCAGAGTTGTGAGGCCTCCCAAGAAGCTAACCTACCCCCAAATGGGAGAAAGTTCAGAGGACTCTGTTACCACAGCAAGGAGGAGTGCTGAACGCTCTGACCCATCCACTGTTCATTTGGTGGAGGGCAACCCCAGCTCACTCTCTGGCACAGTTAGACAGGTCGCCCTCACTGAAGCGACCTGTAGACAGGACAGCTCCCCATCCTATGATAATTGGTGGGAAGCTCCTCTGTCTGAATTATGTGAACGTGTTGTTTCAAAAAAGGCTTGTAGATTGAACAATGTCTTTGGGGACCAAAGATTCAAAGTTGGGGGAGTGTGTAGCGGGGTCGTTCCCCTTTTAGGGGATAAAACTACAATTCCCATAATTCCCCAGGCTCCCGGGAGGTTGGTTGTTTCCGCCCGAGAGGCTGATGGGGGAGGTGATATAAGGAAAGAGGAAGGACCGCCTCTTCCTCTTCTGACGCAGGGATCACAGAGAGAGGAGACACCTGTGCGGACCGGGACTGCTGAGGGCCGGAAGCCTGGGCCTTGCAGCAGAAGGAGAGAGACTCTGACACCTCATTGCCAGCCTGAGCAGAGCGGAGACTTTTGCCTGAAAACGGTCGGTCGGAGGGAGGACCGGAGCGCAGGGGCTGTGACGAACGAGGCCAGACACCGCCAGTGGAGGTCCCGGAGCTGAGGACGGTATCCGGAGTGGTGAGCGAGCTGAAAGGCTCATCCTACATTGTTATTTCACTTTATGCCTATTGAACTGCCAAGGCACATTTACCTCAGAGCAGAAGACTGTTCTTTCTGTGGATTACAAACACACCATTTAAAGCTACATGTGCACCACCTCAACAGTTCTTGTGCCGGTGAAGAATACTGTGTTCCCTCAAGGACTGAGCTCCATTACTAGGGATCAGGCCTGGTCCGTTAGGTAGGCATAGTTAGATTTGTTGCACCTCAGGGGTGCATAGCAGACGGTCGCTACACGTGGCGTTCCGTTCCCCATTGCTGTTCAAATACATATATATACCTGTGTACATGTTTATAGTACATACTGCAGGGACCTGCTTATATGTCATAAGACAAATGTTTAAATGCATGTTACTATTTCTTTTCACTTTGCCAAAGTAAAGACAGTTATTTCAGCTAGCAGTCTGCCTGTGAGTTTGAGTCCATTACACTTAGAGTATAAGTGATATTTATATGTGCATATATGCGTACAGAGGGGAACCAAATGCGCAAACCACCAAGGAAAGATCAATATAAAGAAACAATATACAACTAAATAAGAATAGCTGCCGCAGCCACCATTAAAGTGTTCACACACCAAAAATAGATGAAAAAATATAAGAAATGTGGCGCTGGCCAATTACAGACACTGTCAAATGTAATAAATACCAATAAGATTAGATTATATAAGATAAAACAATATTAAAATTAGTGATATACTTATATATAGAATTAATTCAATGAGTAAAAAATATATATAGGGCGCTTGAACAATGGATTAAAAGATATAAAGAAAAAATCTTAAATGAGAATAAATATATAAAATTACTATAAAAAATGTGGCGCTTTAATCCGGACCCAGAAACCAATCCTAAGGGGGAGGGAAGCTCCAAAGAATGGTTCCACAGAAGCGTCTGCTAGTTACTGTCAAAATTCTAACATGTATAGCAACAACGTAACAAACCGTGCTATATTAATGCATAAGAGATAGATCAGACTGATCAATCCAAAGTGAGGCGGTGCAACAATAAATAAATGAATAAATCCATAAATAATGAATAAATAACAATAAATAAATAATAAAGCGTATAAATAAATACACCCAACCAATGCGTAAATCAATAAATAAATACAGTGAATAATACGTAAATATATACGTGCAAAAAGATGTGCAAAATGCAAAAGGTGAAAGGAGGTATTCAATTAGTGCAAGAAATAGCAAAAAACATGCAATCAAATATTGTGAAAAAATAAATCAAAAAAAATATTTTTTTCTTTTTTTATAGTAAATGTGTGAAAGTCCAAATAACTGTGTAAATAAATAAACATCCAGTGCACTCTAAATTGCTGTGCTAAAATAAAGTGTCCAGTGCAATCCAAATTGCCAATATCGATTAAGTTCCCATACACGATGCAATCGATATCTCCTGTGCAGTGGCTCTTCCTACTCAGAATATAGCCTTTATATGGTGGTGGTGGTGATCTTTTCCATGCAAGAAAAGTGCCGATCCAAATTAGTTTTCCCCAGCCTCTTACCTTAAGGCAAGAGGGTAACAGCCTTTCAATAACAGGGAAGACAGATCACCTCCGTTGGACTTCTCCAGATGGGTATCCTTACTACCCTCTTACACTCTCTCCATAGATCCCGTGGACATGGGAACAGAAAGAGGGAGACATTCCATTGTGTAGAAGTAAAAACCGGATTTTATTAAATTAAAAGAACTTACAGTTGATGCATAAATTTACAAGCGGCAGTAGTTACAGAGCGCGACCCCGGCCGAGATCGCACTTTGGTCACCTGACTCTGACTCCTCACGCGTATCGCCACGCCCACGTGGCTTTCTCAAAGGATTGAGAAAGCCACGTGGGCGTGGCGATACGCGTGAGGAGTCAGAGTCAGGTGACCAAAGTGCGATCTCGGCCGGGGTCGCGCTCTGTAACTACTGCCGCTTGTAAATTTATGCATCAACTGTAAGTTCTTTTAATTTAATAAAATCCGGTTTTTACTTCTACACAATGGAATGTCTCCCTCTTTCTGTTCCCATGTCCACGGGATCTATGGAGAGAGTGTAAGAGGGTAGTAAGGATACCCATCTGGAGAAGTCCAACGGAGGTGATCTGTCTTCCCTGTTATTGAAAGGCTGTTACCCTCTTGCCTTAAGGTAAGAGGCTGGGGAAAACTAATTTGGATCGGCACTTTTCTTGCATGGAAAAGATCACCACCACCATATAAAGGCTATATTCTGAGTAGGAAGAGCCACTGCACAGGAGATATCGATTGCATCGTGTATGGGAACTTAATCGATATTGGCAATTTGGATTGCACTGGACACTTTATTTTAGCACAGCAATTTAGAGTGCACTGGATGTTTATTTATTTACACAGTTATTTGGACTTTCACACATTTTCTATAAAAAAAGAAAAAAATATTTTTTTTGATTTATTTTTTCACAATATTTGATTGCATGTTTTTTGCTATTTCTTGCACTAATTGAATACCTCCTTTCACCTTTTGCATTTTGCACATCTTTTTGCACGTATATATTTACGTATTATTCACAGTATTTATTTATTGATTTACGCATTGGTTGGGTGTATTTATTTATACGCTTTATTATTTATTTATTTATTTATTGTTATTTATTCATTATTTATGGATTTATTCATTTATTTATTGTTGCACCGCCTCACTTTGGATTGATCAGTCTGATCTATCTCTTATGCATTAATATAGCACGGTTTTTTACGTTGTTGCTATACATGTTGGAATTTTGACAGTAACTAGCAGACGCTTCTGTGGAACCATTCTTTGGAGCTTCCCTCCCCCTTAGGATTGGTTTCTGGGTCCGGATTAACCACTTCAGCCCCGGACCAATTGTCAGCTTAAGGACCAGAGGTCTTTTTTCAATTTCGCACTGCACTACTTTAACTGGTAATTGTGCGGTCATGCAATTTTGTAACAAAACGAAATTTGCGTCCTTTTCTTCCCACAAATAGAGCTTTCTTTTGATGGTATTTGATTGCCTCTGTGATTTTTATTTTTTGCGATATAAACGGAAAAAGAGCGAAAATTTTGAAAAAAAAAGAGATTTTCTACTTTTTGTTATAAAAAAAATCTAATAAACTCAATTTTAGTCAAACATTTGGGCCAAAATGTATTCAGCCACATGTCTTTTAGTAAAAAAAATGCCAATAAGCGTATATTTATTGGTTTGCGCAAAAGTTATAGCGTCTACAAACTAGAGTACATTTTCTGGAATTTACACCGCTTTTAATTTATGACTGCCTATTTCATTTCTTGAGGTGCTAAAATGGCAGAGAAGTACAAAACCCCCCCAAATGACCCATTTTGGAAAGTAGACACCCCAAGCTATTTGCTGAGAGGCATGTTGAGCCCATTGAATATTTTTTTTTTTAGTCCCAAGTGATTGAATAAAGACAAAAATAAAAATAATTTTTTTTTTCTTCAAAAAGTTGTCACTAAATTATATATTGCTCACACATGCCATAGTTATATGTGGAATTGCACCCCAAAATACATTTTGCTGCTTCTCCTGAGTATGGGGATACCACATGTGTGGGACTTTTTGGGAGCCTAGCCGCGTACGGGGCCCCGAAACCCAAGCACCGCCTTCAGGATTTCTAAGGGTGCAAATTTTTGATTTCACTCCTCACTACCTATCACAGTTTCGAAGGCCATAAAATGCCAAAATAGCACAAAACCCCCCCAAATGACCCCATTTTGGAAAGTAGACACCCCAAGCTATTTGTTGAGAGGCATGGTGAGTATTTTACAGCTCTCATTTGTTTTTGAAAATGAAGAAAGTAAAGAAAAAAAATTTTTTTTTTTCTTTTTTCAATTTTCAAAACTTTGTGACAAAAAGCGACATCTGCAAAATACTCACAATACCTCTCAGCAAATAGCTTGGGGTGTCTACTTTCCAAAATGGGGTCATTTTGGGGGTTTTATGCCATCTGGGCATTCCATGGCCTCCGAAACTGTGATTGGCAGTGAGAAGTGAAATAAAAAAAATTACTCCCTTAGAAAGCCTGAAGGCGGTGCTTGGTTTTTGGGGTTCCGTACGCAGCTAGGCTCCCAAAAAGTCCCACACATGTGGTATCCCCGTACTCAGGAGAAGCAACAGAATGTATTTTGGGTGTGTATTTCCACATATGCCCATGACATGTTTGAGCAATATATCATTTAGTGACAACTTTTTGTAAAAAAAAATATATATATTTTTTTTTTTCATTATTCAATCTCTTGGGACAAAAAAAAAAAAATATTTAATGGGCTCAAAATTGCTCTCAGCAAATAGCTTGGGGTGTCTACTTTCCAAAATGGGGTCATTTGGGGGGGGTTTGAACTGTCCTGGCATTTTATGCACAACATTTAGAAGCCTATGTCACACGTCACCCACTCTTCTAACCACTTGAAGACAAAGCCCTTTCTGACACTTTTTGTTTACATGAAAACATATTTTTTTTTTGCAAGAAAATTACGTTGAACCCCCAAACACTATATATATTGTTAAAGCAAAGGCCCTACAGATTAAAATGGTGGGTGTTGCATTTTTTTTTTTCCACACAGTATTTGCGCAGCGATTTTTCAAACGCATTTTTTTTGTGGAAAAAATACACTTTTTTTTATTTTAATGCACTAAAACACACTATATTGCTCAAATTTTTGATGAAATAAAAAAATATGATCTTAGGCCGAGTACATGGATACCAAACACGACATGCTTTAAAATTGCGCACAAACACGCAGTGGCGACAAACTACATACATTTTTAAAAGCCTTTAAAAGCCTTTACATGATACCACATTAGATTCACGGAGGAGGTCTACTGCTAAAATGACTGCCCTCGATCTGACCTTCGCGGTGATACCTCACATGCATGCTGCAATTGCTGTTTACATATGACGCCAGACCAACGCTTGTGTACGCCTTTGCGCAAGAGAAGGGGGGGCAGGGGTGCTTTTTTTTTTTTTTTTTAGTTTTTTTTTTATTTATTTAGCTTTTTTATTCTATTTTTAAACTGTTCCTTCCATTTTTTTTCTTTGTTATGATTTTTATTGTTATCTCAGGGAATGTAAATATCCCCTATGATAGCAATAGGCAGTGACAGGTACTCTTTTTTTGAAAAAATTGGGGTCTATTAGACCCTAGATCTTTCCTCTGCCCTCAAAGCATCTGACCACACCAAGATTGGTGTGATAAAATGCTTTCCCAATTTCCCAATGGCGCGGTTTATATCCGGGAGGGGGGACATTCCCTCCTACTGCTTGTAAAAGCAGTCTAGAGGCTAATTACCCGCTAGAATTGCTTTTACATGAAAGCCGATCACTGGCTGAAAAGAATGATACCAAGATGATACCTAAACCTGCAGGCATCATTCTGGTATAACCATTCAAAGTCCAGCAACATACTGGACATATATTGTAATCTTTTTTTTTTTTCATGCAGCCTCTTGGCTGAACGAAAAAAAGAGATTGATTGGTGGGTATGCCCACCATTAGAATACCTCCCTTCATCCACCCACTTCTAATGATGGGCATACATGCACCATTTATATATGCCGATGCATGGGGGCATCCTCCCGCAAAAGTTATGCGTCGGAATTTCGACCGTATGTACGTGGCATTAGGAGCCAATCGCTCCTCCCCCCCCCTGCTGCCCCCATGCTTCGGCATATATGCTCTTTTTTTTAACTGTGGTGGTGAAATCACCTCCTACAGCGTTGGAGTCGCGGCTTTATGTATCGTGGGAGCAAACGCTGTTGCTGTCAAGATAAATAAATCCGCGTTGCAACTGAATGGCGCACCTGAAAACAAAAAAATGCTTAACACTAAAACACAGTAAACAAAATTACATACCTGAAAAGCAAGCATGATAAAACATGATAAAACATAATAAAACATTGCAGAATAGAATGGAGTAAAAAAAGAGCAACAATAGAGAGAGAGAGAGAACAATAAAACGACAACTATTTTTGTTTTTTTTATTTTTTTGAGATTCACAGGTAAAAAAGCTCCTGACTGTTAGCGACTGAATCAAAACGCTACCACAAAAAAAATGTTAGCGATCGCAGGGATCAGGCCTGACTCTGCGAACACTGCAGTTATGTGTGCTTAGTGTTTTGTAAGTGACAGTGATCGATCGATACTGCACTTGGGTGGGCTGGGCTGGGCGGAGGGGGAAAACGCAGGTGCTAGCAGGTATCTGGGCTGATCCCGCTAACAATGCGTTTTTTTGGAACCCTAAACTGCTGGGACGCTAGTATAGATCTGATCAGATCAGATATTGATCTGTTCAGATACTATACCACTAAGGGAGGTGTATGCTTTGCGCGTGGGTGTTTGCGGTACTGGCACTAACCTGGGGCGACGCAGACCTTATTTGACCCTAAAACCTAATTGATATCACCCGCCGGGCGATCAGGGGGTTAAACCGTTATTGGGTAATAAATGGCGGGTGCCCTGACAGTATAAAAAACAAGCTAACTAACCAGCGTCACCCGTAACAGTAATACAAAAAAAAACTGGTTACCTAGCGACACTAATGCAGGGATCAGAAAAACGATCGCTTAGTGACACTGGCAAAAGGGGGTGAAAGGGTTAACTAGGGGCAATCAGGGGGTTAAACCTTTATTAGGTAATATATGGGGGTACCTGACGCTATATAAAAACCTGACGGGGAACCTAAATAACGAAATAACTAACTGGCTAACCAGCGTCACCAGTGACATTTTATACGGTGATCACTGGTGAAAGGGTTAACTCTAGGGGCAATCAGGGGGTTAAAACCTTTATTTAGGTTGTAATATGGGGGTACCTGACCTATAAACCTATTTATGAACCTATATAAACATGGCGGTTAACCTAAAAAAAAACTGGTTACCTAGCGACACTAATGCAGCGATCAGAAAAACGATCGCTTAGTGACACTGGCAAAAGGGGGTGAAAGGGTTAACTAGGGGCAATCAGGGGGTTAAACCTTTATTAGGTAATATATGGGGGTACCTGACGCTATATAAAAACCTGACGGGGAACCTAAATAACGAAATAACTAACTGGCTAACCAGCGTCACCAGTGACAGTTATACGGTGATTACTGGTGAAAGGGTTAACTCTAGGGGCAATCAGGGGGTTAAAACCTTTATTTAGGTTGTAATATGGGGGTACCTGACCTATAAAACTATTTATGAACCTATATAAAACATGGCGGTTAAAAATAAAAAAAAAATGGTTACCTAGCGACACAATGCAGCGATCAGAAAAACGATCGCTTAGTGACACTGGCAAAAGGGGGTGAAGGGGTTAACTAGGGGCAATCAGGGGGTTAAACCTTTATTAGGGGGGGGTAGGGGGCTACCTAGGACCTAAAACTAACTGCCCTGACAGTTATTTACAGTCACACTGACACTAAATGCAGTGATCAGTAAATAAATGATCACTGCAATTAGTGACACTGTGACTGGGGGGGGAGGGGGTGATCTGGGGGGTGATCAGGGGGTGACAGGGGGGTGTTTTGTGTGCCTAACTGTACTGGTGTCAGTGTAGTGTTGTGCACTGACCTTAACATGTTCGCCGCTCGGCGTCTCCGGTCACATAGACCGGCGCACCGAGCGTGACATCACTTCCGCCTTCCTGTCTATACAATAGACAGGAAGGGGAAGCTTTTCATTCGCCAGGAGCGATCGCGAGGGGGTGGCCAGAAACCACTGGCCGTCCCCTCGTCCCGGATCGCTCCTGAAGCGATGCCGACCGTCCCCGCCGGCGGAGGGGGGTCCGATCGGACCCCCCAACCGCCTAAAGAATGGCACGTACAGGTACGTGGTTCTGCCTGTACGTGCCATTCTGCCGACGTATATCTACATGGGGCGGTCGGCAAGTGGTTAAAGCGCCACATTTTTTATAGTAATTTTATATATTTATTCTCATTTAAGATTTTTTCTTTATATCTTTTAATCCATTGTTCAAGCGCCCTATATATTTTTAACTCATTGAATTAATTCTATATATAAGTATATCACTAATTTTAATATTGTTTTATCTTATATAATCTAATCTTATTGGTATTTATTACATTTGACAGTGTCTGTAATTGGCCAGCGCCACATTTATGTTTTTTTCATATATGTGCATATACATACACCTGTTGATTAACTGTGCCAGAGCGGGTAGAGCAGATTGCCGGGGGGTTGGTGGAGCTGTACTCAGGGACCCAAAACAAACTTGCGGCCCTCTTAACTGGGGGTATCGCTACATATGTTATAATTTTGTCATTGTAGGTAGGTCTATTGATTGGGAAGTTAACCTATATTAAAGTCCTCTAAAAAGGTCCTATACAAGACAACCTAAAGTGATTGGTATAGGTAATTGTATGCTTTGAGTGTTTGGTAACCAAGCCTATACCTGACTACAGGCCATTCCTGGTGTACGTTTTCAATGACACTTTCAGGCAGGCAGGCAGGTGATTCAGTGATCTGCAGTGCATAAAGATATATATACAGTCTCCTACATATATATCCACTGCATTCTAGTCTAGCCAAGCCTATACCTGACTGCAGGCCATTCCTGGTGTAATTTTTCTAGTAAACTTCAGGCAGTGTTTTTCTAATCCAATTTTACAGCATGTCTGGAAGGCTAATAAGGAAAGGCAGCTGCTCGCAGGCCACTAAAAGAGGGCAAGCAGGCTCTGTGTCTACAGCCAACAGTGCTGGTCGTGGACACGGTGCATCCTCAGCACGTGGGCACGCTTGTCCTTTTTTTCCTACAGCTGGCCGTATTGAGCCACAACATGCAGAAGAGTTGGTAGAGTGGATCACAAAGCCGTCCTCATCCTCCTCATCCTCTGTCACCCAGGCTAAGATAAGTTTGCCTGCCAATGCAGCTGCCAAAGCGGCGTATTCCATGCTCAATGGCATCAGTCACTCCTTCCCTAGCCCCACCATCATGTCCTGAGGAGTCCCCCGAACTGTTCGACCACAGTGTCGGGTACATGCTGCAGGTGGATGCGCAGCATTTTGAAGGCTCCGACAATGGTACCCAGTTTGAGGATGAAGGCAGTAACATGAGCCCAGAGAGAGGAGGTGCCCAAGAAGGACAAGAAACTGGCAGTCATGTTCCCCCAGCTGCAGCATACTGCCAGGTTTGCTCCAGTGGCGAGGAGGGAGGGGATGATGAGGTCGCTGACTCTACGTGGGTGCCTGATAGATTAGAGGAGGAGGAGGCACATCTCCAATGAGGCAGGATGCCCTCCAGGGGCCAGCTGAAGGACAGCCAACCGACTGCATCACACCGCAGAGTTCCGCATGTGCAGGGCGCTGCTGACTCTGTGCGTTTTTTTAAAAGTTCCTTGGTGTGGGCCTTTTTTGAGACGTGTGCAGAAGATCGCACCGTTGCTGTTTACAACATATGTCTGAAGCATATCAAGCGTGGCCAAAACAGCAGCCGCTTGGACACCACATGCTTGACCAGACATATGTCGAGCTCCCATGCAGTCCGTTGGCAACAGTATTTAAAACACCCACACCAAAGAACAAGGCGGACCTCTCCTTGCTCCTCATCAGAGGGGATCTCCAACCCCACTATACCTTCATTCCTTTCAGTGCAGGTCTGAGGGGACTGAAGGTGTAGAATTAGGTGTCCCAAGCACTTGTGGGCAATCTGCTAGCGGTACACCTAAATCCGATTGCAGCAGGCAAATTTCCCTACCCCAGTTGCTAAACCATCAAAAATAAATTTGGTCCCAGCCATCCACATGCTCAGCAGCTGAATGCTAGAATGGCTAAATTGCTAGCACTCCAACTGCTGCTTTTTCAGCTGGTAGACTCTGCACCCTTTCACAAATTTGTGGAATGTATGGTACCTCAGTGGAAGGTTCCCAAACGCCATTTTTTTCTCGGATGGCCATTCCGGCTTTCTACCGGCATGTGGAAGGCAATGTCTTGTGCGTTCAGTGGTAAGGTGCATATTACCGCTGACTCATAGTCCAGCAGGCATGGACAGGGACGTTACCTTTCTTTCACGGCGCACTGGGAAACTCTCCTGGTAGCTGGGAAGGATGCAGGACAGGGTGCAGTAATGTTGGAGCTTGTTCCGCCACCATGCCTTCAAAATGCTGGTAGTGGTGATTCGGCCACACCTCTCTCCTCCACCCCCTCTATGGCCTCTTCCTGTGCAGATTTGTCCTCGGAACCAGCGGTGCTCCGTAGGCATTCTAGAGGCTACGCAAGCCCTCAGGCAAAAAGATGCCATGCAGTGCTTGAGTTGGTCTGCTTAGGGGACAGGAGCCACACTGGGGCAGAGATTTTGGCAGCTCTGCAGGGGAATGTTCAGAGGTGGTTGACACCACGCCAGCTTCAGCCAGGAATGGTGGATTGCGACAATGGCACCAACCTCCTCTGCGCCCGCTGACAGGGACACTTGACCCATGTTCCATGTTTGGCTCACATCCTTAATATGGTGGTCCAGTGGTTCTTGTGCGGGAACCCGGGCTTACAGGATCTCCTGAGGCAGGCCAGGAAAGTCTGTGGGCATTTCCGCCGGTCATATATTGCTAGTGCTCGGCTGGCTGACCTTCAGAAGGAATGCAACCTGCCCAAGGACCGCCTCATCTGTGACATGCCCACCAGGTGGAACTCAACGTGGCAATGCTGCAGCAGCTGCACACGCAGCCGAGGGCCATCAATGAGTACCTGTGCAAGTATGGCACCAGGACAGGGTCAGGGGAGCTTGGCTTTTTTTCGCCACGCCAGTGGCTAATGATCAAGGATGCATGCACTGTCCTGTCACCATTTGAGGAGGCCACAAGGATGGTGAGCAGTAACAGTGCATGCATCAGTGATACTGTTTTCCCTCTTGTCTTCCTGTTGGAGCACACGCTGTGTGGAATAATGGACAGGGCATTGAGGCAGAACAGAGGGAGGAAGAGGAGGACTTCCTTACCTCCCAAGGCCCCCTTTATCCAGACAGTATTCCTGTGGGCCCGCCTATCACACAGGAAGAGGAGGAGGAGTAGGATGAGGATTGTGTCAGCATGGAGGTGGAGCCTGGCACTCAGCATCAACAGCAGTCTTCAGGGGATTGTTTTCAGTCCCCAGAAACCCATGGACTTGCACGTGGCTGGGAGGAGGTGGCTGCGGATCATGTCGTCCTTAGTGACCCAGAGGACTCCGGACCGAATGCCTCCCTAAACCTACGCTGCATGGCCTCCCTGATCCTGCAAAGCCTGCAAAAGGACCCTCGGATTTGTGGTATCAAGGAGAGGGATCAGTACTGGCTGGCAACCCTTCTTGATCCACGTTACAAGGGTAAGGTTGCGGAACTTCTCCAGCCTTCGCAGAGGGAGCAGAGGATGAAACATCTTCGGGAGGCCTTGCAGAAAGGTTTGTGCAATGCGTTTCCAGAGCCTGGGAGGTTACAATTTCCTGGTCCTCCTGGACAACATGTTGCTGAGGCTTCGGTCAGTCACAGAAGGAGCGGTGGAGAAGGTGGCCGTCTGACCGATGCGTTCAGACAATTTTTTAGTCCGCAGCCCCAAGGTCTGATTGGTTCTGGCAACCATCGCCAGCTTCTGATTTACATGGTGTAGGAATACCTTGGGGCAAGATCAGACTTGGAGACCTTTCCAACCGAAAATCCACTGGGTTACTGGGTCTTGAGGATGGATCACTGGCCAGAGCTTGCACAGTATGCAATTGAGCTACTGGCCTATCCTGCATCCAGCATTCTATCTGAACGCACATTCAGTGCTGCTGGAGGCAACTGATCACAGAGTGTGCCTGTCCACATCGGCTTCGTCACACGTTATGTCACACGTGACTTCTTCAGGGGAAGTCACGTGTGACGTAACATGTAGGGAGTGGTCTGGAAGTGCGCAATACCGCAGTGAGATTGGCGTTTGACCGCCCTTGATCTTTTTGCTTGTTATTTTTTGCTATTTTGTAAGGGAGCAATCTTGCTTTTTATTCAATAAATATCCAATTTGATTTACATACTACACTATGGAAGCCCTTTTGTCCTCCATCCCCCTCTTTTCTGCTGAGTTTGAGCACCGTTTTTAGATGGCCAGTTCCTGACAGTCTGAAAGCCTATCCCACCGCAAGGAGGTATTAACAAACATAGAGAATTAAGAGAGGAGAAAAACCCAGCCCAGGAGTGTGGATATACATGCAGTGTACAAATAAGAATTGAGGTGAGAGTTCTGGGAGCACATCTTAGGATTGTATCTGCCTGGCATCTTTCACCCCTCAGGGATTATTACTAGAAGAGCGTTATCTAGAATATTATATTCATATACTCTACAGAGACTTTTTTAATATACCGTCCAGGACTATATCATTCATTTATATTTTTTGGCACAGACCCTATATTGTGTCACGTGAACCATATGTGGTTTTCATCCACCTTACTCCATTTTTTATTTTATTTATCACGTGGGTTATTATGTTTTGACTTCACTTATTGTTATCACGTGGATCACGGTTACTTCAATCTGCATTATTTATTTTTATTTACACCATTTTGAATTATATGCTTTTACTCTATGCGCAAAATCACTTTTATTCTATTTTACTTATTTGGTGGGCTGTGTACGCTATTAGATTTTGCAGCAGGTATTGAATTTAAGATATATTTATCTGATTTATTACAGCATTTTGAATGGTTATCTTTTAATTTTATATACTATGTGATGTGTTCACTTTTATATTTCTAATAATTTATTTGTATTTATATACACACCTACAATTTATTTACATAGTAGCGCGAAGGACACTTTGCATTCAATATCCTGTTATGCCGAGTGACTATCCTATTCCTCCTGAATGTTCATGTTGATAGCTTCTAAGAAAATGTTTTGGTTCTGGGCACCACCACCAGTGCCTAAAGCCCAATTTTTCTGCCCCTGTTTAACAGGGGCGTGTAATTACAATTTTTGCTGTAATATTTTGCAGCAGGGCTCGTTCCTACGCTCAACTAGAGTATCTGTGACAGGTCGCAGTGTTGTGGCACCAGCACCAGTGCCTAAAACCCAATTTTTCTGCCCCTGTTTAACCACATCAATACAGGGCACTTTCACCCCCTTCCTTCCCAGACCAATTTTCAGCTTTCAGCGCTGTCACACTTTGAATGACAATTGAATGACACTGTAACCTAATACAATTTGTATTTTTTTCACACAAATAGAGGTTTCTTTTGGTGGTATTTAATCAGCTCTGGGGTTTTTATTTTTTATGCTACAAATAAAAAAAGTTATTTTTCAAAAAAAAAATTTTTTCTTAGTTTCTGTTATAAAATTTAGCAAATAAGTAATTTCTCTTGATACATTTTGACCAAAAATGATGCTGCTACATTGCTTTGTTTAAAATAACCCAAATCAGTGTTTATTTGGTGTTGGCAGTGATGGGGGACTGACAGATTTTTTATTGGGACAATAAATGTGTATAGGGACAGGGGTATATCAGTGGTGCTTGGTGTACATTTGTATGGTGCTCTGTAAAATCATTCTCACACAGAAAGCTGTCACAGATCTGCAGATTCCCCCCCCCCGCGCTGAGCTCTCACTGAGCTCGGCGGGGTGAACTGTCACAGAGACACATGTCTCTGTTTACATTCTGATGGCTGTGATTGGACACAGCTGTCAGGTTATCGGGAGGGCCAATCACAGCGCCAATATCCCGATCTCTGCTCAGCTGGATCCTGTGATCAGAGTGATCACAGAATCGAGTCGCAGCACACCTCGTGGCCGCGCTGCAAGCACTCGTTCTGAGGGACGTTCCTGAACGTTCACTCATAACGAGGAAAGGACCACCCGGCCATTTATGTGCAGTGGCTTGGTGGGAAGTAGTTAACAGGGGCACGTAATTAACATTTTTGCTGCAATATTTTGCAGCAGGGCACGTTTCTGTGCTCAACTATAGTATCTGTGAGGGGTTGCAGTGTTGTGGCACCAGCACCAGTGCCTAAAACCCAATTTGTCTTCCCCTGTTTAACAGGGGCACGTAATTAAAATTTTTGCTGTAATATATCGCAGCAGGGCCCGGTTCTGTGCTCAACTATAGTATCTGTGAGGCTTTACAGTGTTGTGTCACCACCACCACCGCCTCTGGCCCAATTTTCCTGCCCCTGTTTAACAGGGGCACGCAATTACAATGTTTGAACCAATATTTCACAGCAGGGCTCGTTTCTGCGCTTAACAGAATCTGTGAGGGATTACAGTGTTGTGGCACCACCACCACTGCCTAAGACCCAATTTTTCTGCCCCTGTTTAACAGGGGCGTGTAATTACAATTTTTGATCTAATATTTCACAGTAGAGCCCGTTCCTGCTCCCACCAAGAGTAACCGTGAGGGTATACAGTGTTGTGGCAACACCACCACACCAAAGGCCCAATTTTTCTGCCCCTGTTTAACAGGGGCGTGTAATTACAATTTTTGATCTAATATTTCAAAGTAGAGCCCGTTCCTGCTCCCACCAAGAGTAACCGTGAGGGTATACAGTGTTGTGGCAACACCACCACACCACCAAAGGCCCAATTTTTCTGCCCCTGTTCAACAGGGGCATGTAATTACAATTCTTGATCTAATATTTCACAGCAGGGCCTGTTCCAGCACCCACCAAGAGTAACTGCGAGGGCTTACATTGTTCTGGTACCACCAACACCTAAGGCCCAAATTTCTGCAGAGTATATAGGGCAGGCCGTATAGTATATACAGGCGGTCCCCTACTTTCAAACATCCGGCTTACAAATGACTCCTACTTACAAACAGAGGGAGACAACAGGAGGTGAGAGGAAATCTACCCCTAGGAAAGGAAATTCTCTCCTGTAAGAGTTAATATGGAAAAAAGGTGTCTACACTGATGCTTTATCAACAATCCTAGTTTCCCTACATTTTCAAAATCCAATTATCATTGGGACAGAAAGTGAGGTGAAATCATCTGAACAAGGGCACAGACAGCAAATTTTACAGGGGTGACATTCCCTATGTTATCCAAAAAGCTTAAAAATAGATTTTTTGTCTGGAGCTACACTTAAAAAATGTACCTGTTCCAAATTACAAACAGATTCAGTGCCGGGGGTGGCGCGCTCGTGACCCGGTCCTGAGCTCCGTGACCGTGGCCGTGGGACCAGCGGACCTGATCGCCGCTGGTGTCCCGGTCACAGAGCTGAAGAATGAGGAGAGGTCTGTGTAAACAAACCTCTCCCTGTGCTTCCTACTGACACTGTCACCGATCGTCTGTTCCCTGTCATAGGGAAAGACGATCAGTGATGTCAGACGTCAAGCCACGCCCCCCTACAGTTAAAAAAAAAAAAAACACACACACACTTAACCCCTCCCCGCCCCCTAGTGGTTAAGTCCTTCACTGCCAGTGTCATTTACACAGGAATCAGTGCATTTAAATAGCACTGATTGCTGTATGACAATGGTCCCAAAAATGTGTCAAAAATGTCCGATGTGTCCGCCATAATGTCGCAGTCACAATAAAAATCGTTGATCGCCGCCATTACTAGTAAAAAAAAAAAATATTAATAAAAATGCTATAAAACTATCCCCTATTTTGTAAACGCTATAACTTTTGCGCAAACCAATCAATAATCACTAATTGCAATTTTTTTTTACCAAAAATATGTAGAAGAATACGTATCGGCCTAAACTAAGGAAAAAAAATACATTTTATATATTTTTTTTTGGGATATTTATTATAGTAAAAAGTAAAAAATACTGCATTTTTTTCAAAATTGTCGCTCTATTTTTGTTTATAGCGCAAAAAATAAAAACCGCAGAGGTAATCAAATACCACCAAAAGAAAGCTCTATTTGTGGGTAAAAAAGGATGCCCATTTTGTTTGGGAGCCACATCGCACGACCGCGCAATTGTCAGTTAAAGCGACGCAGTGCCGAATCGCAAAAAGGGGCCAGGTCCTTTGGCTGCAAATTGGTCCGGGGCTTAAGTGGTTAAGAACAAACCTACAGTCCCTGTCTTGTTTGGACCGCCTGTATACTGCTGTTCAGAGTATATAGGGCCTTGGGGCCCCCACGCCTTTTCTTTTTTTTAATTTGGGTGCAGGGTTCCCTTTAATATACATACAAGATCCAAAGGGCCTGCTAATGGGCTGGGGGGTTACCCATGCCAATTTTCTTAATAATTTTCATCCATATTGCCGGGACCCGACATTACATTACAGCCGCAAGCAGTTTTAAATGACTTTTATTCCTTTCGAAATGTAATTTTGTGCAGGGACTGTTCTAAACACAGGAAACACACGCCACTTTACAGGTATACTATAGACACCCCCCAGGTACAATATTTAAAGGAATATTTCACTTTTATTTTTTCACTTTAAGCATCATTAACCACTTGCCGACCGCCGGATGTACATTTACGTCGGCAGAATGGCACGGCTGGGCAAATGGGCGTACAGGTAAGTCCCTTTGAATTTGCTGCCGTGTGGACGCGTGCACACTGCCACCGGCGAGTGCACCACTGCCGCGAGATCCGTGACTAGGATCGCAGGTCCCGCCGACTTGATGTCCATGGGGATACCCCCGAACGTCTTACGGAGCTGTAGAACAGGGAGATGCTAATGTAAACAAGCATCTCCCGGTTCTGCCTAGTGACACTGTCACTGATCATAGCTCCCTGCGATCGGGAGCTATGATCAGTGATGTGTCACTCGTAGCCATGCCCCCTAACAATTAGAATCACTCCCTAGGACACACTTAACCCCTTCCTAGCCAGCTAGTGGTTAACCCCTTCACTGCCAGTGTCATTTTTACAGTAATCATTGCAATTTTATAGCACTGATCGCTGTAAAATTGACAATGGTCCCAAAAATGTGTCAAAATTGTTCGATGTGTCCCCCATAATGTTGCAGTCAAGATAAAAATTGCAGATCGCCACTATTACTAGTAAAAACATTTTTTATAAAAATGCCATAAACCAACCCCTATTTTGTAGACACTATAACTTTTGCACATACCAATCAATAAGTGCTTATTGCTATTTTATTTTAACTCAAATATGTAGAAGAATACGTTTTGGCCTAAACGGAGGGAAAAAAATTATTTTTTTATATATTTTTTGGGGATCATTATTATAGCAAAAAGTTAAAAATAATGCGTTTTTCTTTTTTTTGTTTATAACGCAAAAAATAAAAACCGCAGAGGTGACCAAATACCACCAAAAGAAAGCTCTATTTATGGGAAAAAAAGAACGTAAATTTTGTTTGGGAGGCATGTCGCACGACCGCGCAATTGAAAGGTAAAGCGACAGTACCGAATCGCAAAAAGTGCTCTGGTCTTTGGCCAGCCAAATGGCCCGGGGCTTAAGTGGTTAAAATCTCTGCTCCCGGGGCGTGGCCTGACACATGGAGAGGTGAGACGTGCTTGCACACAGCTCCTGGCTCCCTTGGCTCCACGGACCTCATAACGGCCAGTAAACCAGCCAACATGGACTAATGGGGAAGGATAAGCCCAAGACACCCAAGGGCAGTGGCGGACACCATTCAGGGGGTGATCTGGATGACTATTTTGGACATTTTAGATCCTCTTCACAGTGCCGGTCGGAATCCAAGATGGCGCCGGCTCCGCCGTCCCCAGCACGCTCTGAATCAGCTCTACACACTCAGGTGAGCTCACGCAGCCAACTCTCACTCCCTGAGGACACTGATTTCTCCCCCAGGCTCACAAAAAGCTGATCTAATGCCTCCCTGGGATTAGGGGAAGGATGGGACATGGAGGCTCAGATTAGATCCCTCCACAGCTACATTAGGTCCCTGCCCACTAAAGCAGACTTTGAGCACTGTGTACACAGGATTGAGAAAACCTACAAGAAAGATTTCTGACCTAAAAAAGGATCTGGGGACAAGCTATGAAGATATTGAGGGCATTACAGATGGCCTGCATGACTCTGTGCAGACGCATGACAGAATTCTCAACACCCACATGGTCATGCTTCAGCAGCTCTCTTACCAACAGGAAGATATCAAAAATCGCAGTCGTCGCAACCAAATACACATAAGGGGGATCCCCGAGTCTGTTGACCCCAAAAATCTACCTGTGGCCGTGACAGATATTTTCAATCAATTGCTCCAACGCCCTAAGGATGACCCAATTGAATTAGACCGTGTGCACCGCACCTCAGGCCCCGGCACCCCTGATCCCTCCTTTGTGCACGATACTTTGTGCCGCATCCATTTCTACAGGATAAAGGAGACTATCATGAGGGCTGCCAGCTCACAGCACATGATCCTCTTTAATGACGCACCTGTTATGCTTTATCCTGATCTCTCCCGCCAAACATTGGCAATGAGGAAAGCTTTGAAGCCTCTTTCGCAACTCCTGCAATCGAAGCAGATCAAATACCAATGACGATTCCCGTTTCACCTGTGAGTACACCATGTAAAACTGCCATCTTTCGTACGATGGAAGACCTGCCGTCATTCCTTAGCACACTGGAACTTCCTCAAGTTCCACTGCCAGATTGGCCATTCTCACCGACTACCCCGGGCTTACCTTTTACCCCGCAATGGCAGAAACAGGGCCGTAAACGTAACCCCAGATCCTCCCAGCACCAGGATCCTAACGATTGAGCTGCCTCAGAGAGTTATTTTGACCTTTTACTTTTTTCTTGCCATAAGGGACCCCCCCTGAAATGTGCCTAGACCTGTGAGGGTCTGACTGATCACCGATTACTTCCCTTCTTTTCATTTTTTGTTTTATATTGTTATATCCCTTTTTCTTGTCCTTACAGACGGAGTGTGTCACCATAATTTTTTCAGTTTTATATGCACGTTCCAGGATTTGTTTCCACATACTCTTACTTGCAATAGCCCTTTTATGTTGCCCTAATATAGGTTTTAAAGTTGTTGATATGCTCAGTCAGATCTCCCCCTAGGGCCCAATGCAAAATAACCCCAATTCTGATGATGTGTTATCCATTTTACTGGTTTACTATATACCTCTTATGACCGCTAAGATAGAATTTGATTATGCTGTTTTTTTAGAAGGTCATGACTAATTTTTGGATTCCCCGTGAGCCGTGGGTGCGAGGGACTGCCCTGCTCTGTGGTTTTGCTTCGCACCCCCCCCCCCCCCCCCTCCCTTAAGGGTTTTTGTTTCTCTCCTCAGTGCCATAATGGTGTGTACCTCAATGGAAGTTTTTTTTATCCCTTACTATTGATCTTTTGGAGCCACCTAGTGGCCTTTTTTGTTATGGTTTCTTCTTTTTCTTATCTGACTTGCTGGGCCCATCCCCCACAGATACTATATGTGAATTTTACATTATTTACATCTCTGATTTCTGTAGTGAGGAAATGTGGCCATGATTGGGATTACTGGTACTACATAAATAAGGTCACTCTGTCATCTGCCTCTCTCTCTCTTCCTTTTTCCATTCCTCCTCTGCCTTTTTACTTTACATGCATCCCTCTGTCCTCTCCCCCCCTTTCCCTCCCTCCTTAAATATAGATTATTTCTGCCCCCTTCTCAAGAGAGGCAGCTTCCTGACCCATCAGCCATACAGATGCTGTTCCGCACCCCCTTAGACTCCTTATGGCGAATGACGGACCAATAGCCCTAGCATCCTTTAATTGTAGAGGCTTTAATATGCCTGAGAAGCGGAGCCAGACACTATCACTTCCATAAAATGCGCTCTAAAATTTTGCTCCTGCAAGAAACGCACTTTCGCACAGGTGCCATACCAGCCCTGTGCAATAGATATTACCCACAATGGTTTCATAGTACTAATCCCCTGGCTAAATCCAAAGGGGTATTTGTTGCCTTTCATAAATCCTTCAACCCAGAGGTACTAGACTCCCTCATAGATGATGCGGGTCATTACATATTTTTGAAACTAAAATTAAACAATTTTTTTTTCACAGTGGCTAACATCTATGTTCCTAACGTGGGCCAGGCTCGGTTCCTCTCCTCGGTCCTCACCAGACTGTCCTCCTTCAGAGGATCATCCTTCATTATTGGCGGAGATCTTAATGTCGCATTGTCCCCTTCCGCAGACACATCCTCGGGTAAGTCCTCTGTTCCCTACTCTACACTGACACGTATAAAATCACTGTTACACTCCTCCCATCTGGTGGATGTCTGGCGGGTCCAGCATCCCACAGAGAGGGACTACAGTTACTTCTCTATTGCACACAACTCCTACAGTAGATTAGATCACTTTCTCATTTCACAATCATTGTTGGACACACCCCTCCATACGTCGATCGATAACATACTTTGGTCAGACCATGCCCCAGTCTACCTGACTTTGGTCCGTCCTCCTGTGACTCACAGGGGAACGAATTGGAGACTCAATGACAATTTATTGCGGGACTCCGTATGCATTGCAGAAGTCTCTAAAGCCATTAAAAAATTTCATAGTTGATCACTCCTCAGACACGACCTCCCCCCTCAACCAATGTGAAACAATGAAATGCGTGACACGGGGAATTCTCATACAACATGGCTCACGCCTCAAGAAAATTAGTGCTGACGACATACGCAGGCTCCTTACCACGATTGCTGAGCTCGAACCCATCCACAAGCGAGACCTGGACCCTGCTATCTTCGTCCAGCTCTCGAACACCCGTAGAGATCTACACCAACTCCTAGACTCGCACATAGGGATGGGCCCGGTGCTCGATTCGAACCCACGTTCGAATCAAACACCGGGCGTTCGCCCGCTCGGCGAGCCCAGAACTATTTGGGCCGTTCGCATCACTTTCGTGTGATGCGAGCGGCCCGCAATGCATTGCTGGCTGATGATTGGCCAAGCATGCACTGTGACCCCGCATGCTTGGCCAATCACAGCGCCGGCATCGAGGAGAGCAATAATTGGCTACAGGCAGGACGCCTGTAGCCAATTAAAACTCAGGGGCTTTAGTACACGCCCCACTCTATAAAAGGCCGACACGCCGTCGGCCCATGTGTTCCGGCTTTTAGAAGAGTGAATAGGCAGTCTGCTGATTGATTTCTTCTTTGCTAAACCATTGCTGATTCATTCAATACTGATCATTGCTGCTGATTGCACTGCTGAGTGTGACATTATCTGCTGCTGGGGATTAGTCTGGTGTGTGCGTGCTGTTAGTACAGCATTGCAGTAGCACCAATCGCAGTGCTGTTAGAACAGCATTGCACCCCAACTTTCTGTCCCAACCTTCTGTCCCATCTCAGGCAGGGATTTATAGGAGCCATATTGTGTTTGTGTCAGCACACATAGGAGCTAGTGTGTGTGTTGTCAGCACACATAGGACCTATATTTTTTTGTCAGCACACATAGGACCTATAGTGTGGTTGTGTCAGCACACATAGGACCTATAGTGTGTTTGTGTCAGCACACATAGTACCTATAGTGTGTTGTGAGCACACACCGGACCTATATTTTTTTGTCAGCACACATAGGACCTATAGTGTGTTGTGAGCACACATCGGACCTATATTTTTTTGTCAGCACACATAGGACCTATAGTGTGTTTGTGTCAGCACACATAGGACCTATATTTTTGTGTCAGCACACATAGGACCTATAGTGTATTTGTGTCAGCACACATAGGACCTATAGTGTGTTTGTGTCAGCACACATAGGACCTATAGTGTGGTGTGAGCACACATAGGAGCTATATTTTTTTGTCAGCACACATAGGAGCTATAGTGTGCTGTCAGCACACATAGGAGCTATAGTGTGTTGTCAGCACACATAGGAGTTATAGTGTGTTGTTGTCAGCACACATAGGAGCTATAGTGTGTTGTCAGCACACAAAGGAGCTATAGTGTGTTTGTGTAAGCACACATAGGAGCTATATTTTTTTGTCAGCACACATAGGAGCTATAGTGTGTTGTCAGCACACATACGAGCTATAGTGTGTTGTCAGCACACATAGGAGCTATAGTGTGTTGTCAGCACACATAGGAGCTATAGTGTGTTGTCAGCACACATAGGAGCTAGTGTGTGTCAGCCCAGTTCTTGTCATCTAAGGCAGCCTCTATCTGCCATAGGGCCCTGTTGCTGTCATCTAAGGCATCCATCTGCAGGATAGTGTGTGTGCTGTGTGACTCCAGCACAATATACACTACCCACTACAATGGCTGGAAGACCGCCAAGGAGAGGCAGACAGTTCCGAGGCAAGAACACAGGGCAAGCAGGCTCTGTTTCTAGAGACAACAGTGCTGGTCATGGACGTGGTCGTGCATCGTCATCAGCACGTGGCCATGGGACACGCCTGTCTTTGTTTTCGGCAGCTGGACATGTTGAGCGGCATCATGCCGAAGGCTTGGTAGAATGGATGACCAAGCCCTCCTCATCCTCTCTCACCCAGGCTCAGGGAACTGGCAGAGCAGCTGCCAACGCGTACTCAATGGCATCATCAGGCACCCCTTCCCTAGACCCACCATGTCCCCCTGAGGAGTCCCCCGAACTGTTTGAGCACAGTGTTGGGTACATGCTCCAGGAGGATGCCCAACGATTTGAAGGCTCGGATGATGATACGCAGCTTGAGGAAGCCAGTAGTGTGCGCGCAGAGAGAGGGGATGCTGAAGGACAGCAATCTGGCAGTCATGTTCCACCAGCTGCAGCTTACTGCCAGGTTTGCTCTAGTGGTGAAGAGGGAGGGGATGATGAGGTCACTGACTCCACGTGGGTGCCTGAAGGGAGAGAGGAGGAGGAAGGAGGAGGAGGAGGAGGATGCGGCGGCACATGTCCACCGAGGCAGGATGCCCTCCGGAGGCCAGCTAGAGGCCAGCACACCAACTGAATCACACTGCAGAGCTCCGCCTGTTCCGGAGCGCTGCCTCTGCACGTTATCACAAAAGTTCTTTGGTGTGGGCCTTTTTTGAGACGAGTGCATCAGATCGCACCACTGCTATTTGCAATATTTGTCTCAAGCGTATCTCGCGTGGCCAAAACATCAGCCGCTTGGGCACCACAAGCATGACCAGACATATGCCGACCTGCCATGCAGCTCGTTGGCAAGCGCACATTAAAGACCCACACCAAAGAACAAAGCGGACCTCTCCTTGCTCCTCTTCAGCTGGGATCTCCATCCCCACTACATCTTCAGTCCTCTCTGAAAGCTGCTCTGATCGGACTGAAGGTGTAGAATTAGGTGTGTCACAACCAAGTACTTGCAGTACACCGACGTCCGATTGTAGCAGGCAAACTTCCCTGCCCCAGCTGCTGGAGCGTCGAAAGAAGTATACTCCCAGCCATCCACATGCCTAGCGGTTGAATGCTAGCTTGGCTAAATTGCTAGCACTTCAACTGCTGCCTTTTCAGTTGGTAGACTCGGCCCCCTTCCGTGAGTTTGTTCAATGTGCGGTTCCTCAGTGGCAGGTTCCCAAACGCCACTTTTTCTCACGGAAGGCGATTCCGTCTCTCTACCGGCATGTGGAAGGTAATGTCCATGCCTCGCCGGACAGGGCGGTCAGTGGTAAGGTGCATATTACCACTGACTCATGGTCCAGCAGGCATGGACAGGGACGTTATCTGTCTTTCACGGCCCATTGGGTCACTCTATTGGCAGCTGGGAGGGATGCAGGACAAGGTGCAGTAGTGTTGAAGGTTGTTCCGCCACCACGCCTCCAAAATGCTACTACTGGTTGTGACACACCTCTCTCCTCCACCCCCTCCTCTTCTTCTTCCTCCATGGCCTCTTCGAGTGCTCTGTCCTTGGAACCAGCGGTGCTCCGTAGGCGTACAAGGGGGCTACGCGAGTACGCAGGCAAAAAGATGCCATGCCGTGCTTGCGCTGGTGTGTTTGGGGGACAGGAGCCACACTGGGGCAGAGGTTCTGGCAGCTCTGCAGGGGCAGGCCGAGAGGTGGTTGACGCCACGCCAGCTTAAGCCAGGAATGGTGGTTTCTGACAATGGCACCAACCTCCTCTCCGCCCTGCGACAGGGGCAGCTCACCAATGTGCCCTGTATGGCTCACGTCCTCAACCTGGTGGTGCAGCGGTTCTTGGGCAGGTACCCAGGCTTACAGGATGTCCTGAGGCAGGCCAGGAAAGTCTGTGTGCATTTCCGCCGATCGTATAATGCCAGTGCTCGGCTGGCTGAGCTGCAAAAGGAGTTGAACCTGCCCAAGAACCGCCTAATATGTGACATGCCTCCACCATTTGAGGAGGCCACGAGGATGGTGAGCAGTGACAGTGCATGCATCAGTGACACTGTACCTCTTGTCCACCTGTTGGAGCATACGCTGCGTGGGATAATGGACAGGGCACTTGAGGCAGAACAGAGGCAGGAAGAGGAGGACTTCCTTGCCTCTCAAGGCCCCCTTTATCCAGACAGTGTTCCTTCTGTCCCACCCATCACACAGGAAGAGGATGAGGAGGAGGAGGAGGAGGAGGAGGAGGAGGAGGAGGAGGATTGTGTGAGCATGGAGGTGGAGCCCCAACAAACCAGTGGACTTGTACGTGGCTGGGAGGAGGTGGCTGGCGATCATGTCGTCCTCAGTGACCCAGAAGACTCCGGACCGAATGCCTCAGTTAACCTACGTTGCATGGCCTCCCTGATCCTGCAAAGCCTGCAGAAGGATCCTCATATTCTTCGGATCAAGGAGAGGGGCCATTACTGGCTGGCCACTCTCCTTGATCCACGGTACAAGGGTAAGGTTGCGGACCTTATCTTGCCGTCGCAGAGGGAGCAGAGGATGAGACATCTCAGGGAGGCCTTGCAGAAAGGTCTGTGCAACGCGTTCCCAGAAACTGGGAGGTTACAAACTCCTGGTCCTGGACGACGAGTTGCTGTGGCTTCGGTCAGTAGCAGAAGGAGCGGTGGGGAAGGTGGACGTCTGACCGATGCGTTCAGACAATTTTTTAGTCCGCAGCCCCAAGGTATGATCGGTTCCAGCAACCATCGCCAGCGTCTGATATACATGGTGCAGGAATACCTAGGGGCAAGGTCAGACTTGGACACCTTTCCCACCGAAAATCCTCTGGCTTACTGGGTCTTGAGGATGGATCACTGGCCAGAGCTTGCACAGTATGCAATTGAGCTACTGGCCTGTCCTGCATCCAGTGTTCTTTCCGAACGCACATTCAGTGCTGCTGGAGGATTTGTCACCGATCAAAGGGTGCGCCTGTCCACCGACTCGGTTGATCGACTGACCTTCATAAAAATTAATCAGTCTTGGATCACCACCAGCTACCAGGCACCTGAAGCGGATATAACTGAATAATTTATAATGTCACATCCCTTCAAGACTGCCTATGCTGATGCTGAGTGACTGTCCTGTTATGTTCACTGACTATCCTCTTCCTCCTCCTCAATGATCCATTCCTTGATAGCTTGGAAGAACAATTTTTGTTTCTGGGTGCCACCACACCAGTGCCTAAGGCACAATTTTTCAGCCCCTGTATAACAGGGGCGTGTAATTACAATTTAAAAAAAAAAATGCTTGGCAACAGGTGTGACTGCTATGCTCCAAGTACAGTATCTGTGAGGGGTTGCAGTGTTGTGGCACCAGCACCGTTGCCTAAGGCACAATTTTTCAGCCCCTGTTTAACCACTTGCCTACCAGGTACGAACACCCCCTTCCTGAACAAGCCATTTTTCAGCTTTCAGCGCTGTCGCATTTTGAATGACAATTGTGCGGTCATGCAACGCTGTATCCAAATAACATTTTTATAATTTTTTCCCCACAAATAGAGCTTTATTTTGGTGGTATTTGATCACCTCTGCGGTTTTTATTTCTTGCGCTATAAACAAATTAAGAGGGACAAGTTTGAAAAAACACAATATTTTTTACTTTTTATTATAATAAATATCCAATTTTTTTTTTTTTAACCAAATTTTTTCCTCAGTTTAGACCGATACGTATTCTTCTACATATTTTTGGTAAAAAAAAAAAAAAAAATCGCAATAAGCGTCTATTAATTGGTTAGCGCAAAAGTTATAGCGTCTACAAAATAGGGGATAGATTTATAGCATTTTTATTATTATTTTTTTTACTAGTAATGGCGGCGATCTGCGATTTTTATTGTGACTGCGACATTGCGGCGGACATATCGGACACTTTTGACACATTTTTGGGACCATTCACATTTATACAGCGATCCGTGCTATAAAAATGCATTGATTACTGTATAAATGTGACTGGCAGGGAAGGGGTTAACACTAGGGGGCGCTGCAGGGGTTAATATGTTCCCTTAGTGATTCTAACTGTGGGGGGAGGGGACTGACTGGGGGAGGAGGAGGAGGACTGACTGGGGGAGGAGACCGATCGGTGTCCCTATGTACAAGGGACACACCATCGGTCTCCTCTCCTCTGACAGGACGTGGATCTGTGTGTTTACACACACAGATCCACGTCCTGCTCGATTACCGGGCAACCGCGGGTGCCTGGCGGACATCGCGGCCGCTGGGCACGCGCATCTGGTCCCCAGCTATGCGGCGGGCGGGCGTGCGCGCCTCCCGCGGCGCCCCCTAGTGGCCAAAAAGCGAGCACCATCATATGACGGCGGCCCGCCACAATAGCTGCACCGTCCCGCCGTCATTTGACAGTGGGCGGTCAGCTACAGGTTAACAGGGGCGTGTAATTACAATTTAAGCAATGCTTCGCAACAGGTCTGACTGCTGTGCACCAAGTACAGTATCTGTGAGGGGTTGCAGTGTTGTGGCACCAGCACCAGTGCCTAAGGCACAATTTTTCAGCCCCTGTTTAACAGGGGCGTGTACTTACAATTTTTTAAGCAATGCTTCGCAACAGGTCTGACTGCTGTGCGCCAAGTACAGTATCTGTGAGGGGTTGCAGTGTTGTGGCACCAGCACCAGTGCCTAAGGCCCAATTTTTCAGTCCCTGTTTAACAGGGGCGTGTAATTACAAATCTTGATCTAATAGTTCACAGCAGGGCCCATTCCTGCACCCACCAAGAGTAACTGAGGGCTTACAGTCTTGTGGCTACACCAACATCTAATGGGGCAAATTTCTGCAGAGTATATACGGCAGGCCCCTACTTTCAAACATCCAACTTAAAAACGACTCCTACTTGCAAACGGAAGGAGAAAACAGGAAGTGAGAGGAAATCTACCCCTAGGAAGGGAAATTCAATCCTGTTAGATTTAATTTGGTAAAAAGGTATCTCCTCTCTACTGATGCTTTATTACCAATCCTTGTTTCAAGTAAAACCCCACTTTTCCAAAAACATTTGTCATTGGGACGGAAAGTGAGGTGAAATGTTCTGAACAGATGTGCAAAGACAGCAAATGTTACAGGGGTGATAACCCCTCCCTACGTTCTCCAAAAAGCTTAAAAATAGATTTTTTTGGGATGGAGCTACACTTCATAATGTACCTGTTCAGATTCTACTTAAGAACAAACCTACAGTCCCTGTCTTGTTTGCACCGCCTATATACTGCTGTTCAGAGTATATAGGGTTGTAGGTATAGGGTTTTATTTTGGGTGCGGGGTCCCCCTTAATATCCATACAAGACCCAAATGGGCTGGGGGGGGGGTGATGGGGTAGCCATGCCATTTTACTCAAGGATTTTCAGCCATATGGCCAGGACAAGACATGACATTAAAGCCGCAAGTGGTTTTAAATGGCTTCTTTTTTTCCTTTACAAATGTCATTTTGTGCAGGGACAGTTCTAAACACGGGAAACACATGCCACTTCACAGGCATACTTTAGACACCTGAAATATATAATCAAGTGGCACTCATAAACAAACAATAAAAGTAAAAATAAAATCAAATATAAAAAAACATCTAAATATATATCACCACGTGAAATAGTGTAAAAATAAAAATACAGAAAACAGTGTCCATTCAAAGCTGGCGGAAAAAAGTATATAAATCAATCTTCAAAGGATAATAAGTCCACCAAAATATATCCAATAAATGATCAAATAAATCTTCCACCACACCGATGTGTCTTGTGCTCCCTCTCCCAATGAGACCGCACTCACCAGATGGTGTTGCCTCCCACTCACCAGATGGTGTTGCCTCCCACTCACGTGGTTGGCAAACAAGCGATTGAACCACACCTGGGTTAATAGTACGATCAATCCAATATCGAATGCTCCATATGTGAAAATATAAAACAAAAATTGCTCCACATAGCGTGACTCTCTGATAAAATTAGGTGAAAAACAGCAAAATACAGCACACAATCCACCGCAAGTTTCAGATGACAGATGGGCTGGCAGAGCGCACATATGATCACCAATGGATAACAAAACTGGATTACAACAAATCTCACTCATTTGTTGTAATCCAGTTTTGTTATCCATTGGTGATCATATGTGCGCTCTGCCAGCCCATCTGTCATCTGAAACTTGCGGTGGATTGTGTGCTGTATTTTGCTGTTTTTCACCTATTTTCATGTGAGTTGAAACATTGAAGTGTGAGTGAGGCTGATTTTGAATAAATAATTTTATCACAGAGTCACGCTATGTGGAGCAATTTTTGTTTTATATTTTCACATATGGAGCATTCAATATTGGATTGATCGTACTATTAACTCAGGTGTGGGTCAATCGCTTGTTTGCCAACCACGTGAGTGGGAGGCAACACCATCTGGTGAGTGCGGTCTCATTGGGAGAGGGAGCACAAGACACATTGGTGTGGTGGAAGATTTATTTGATCATTTATTGGATATATTTTGGTGGACTTATTTTCCTTTGAAGATTGATTTATATACTTTTTTCCGCCAGCTTTGAATGGACACTGTTTTCTGTATTTTTATTTTTACACTATTTCACGTGGTGATATATATTTAGATGTTTTTTTATATTTGATTTTATTTTTACTTTTATTGTTTGTTTATGAGCGCCACTTGATTATATATTTCACATGTCACTACACGTTTGAATATAATCTTTTTTCATACTGTTACATATTTGTAAAGTGGCAGCTTGGGTAGGCTTTGAGTTAGGATTATCACAGGATCTTGTGTTCACCATACACACATTTATCCACACAATTTTTGGCATAATTGGCGCAAGGGTGGTAAGATATTTTAGTAGCGGCATTATAGATTACCAATCAACCAGATATACTTTAGACACCCCCCAGGTACCATATTTAAAGGAATATTTCACTTTTTTTTTTTCACTTAATGCATCATTAAAATGACTGCTCCCGAAAAAACGTTAGTTTTTAAAAGTTCTTTTTGCATTGATATATGTCCCCTGGGGCAGGACCCGGGTCCCCAAACCTGTTTTATGACATTAACATGCATATTGGCTGTTGTAATTAGCAATTTTGATTTTGAACGTTCGCGTCCATTGTAACGAATAGGGTTCGAAAATTCGCGCAAACTTTCGGTCCGTTCGAAGGTTCTGGTGCGAACCGAACCCGGGGGTGTTCAGCTCATCCCTACTCGCACACTTTGATTGCTAGAGATAAAGCGCGCAATCATTTTTACTCACTGGCTAATAAATGCGGTAAACACCCTGCGAGGACTATCCACCCTAGACCACCTCGTCATTCCATCCCCTTTATTGTCCAACCCAACCAAGACATTTAATACATCCGGCATTTCAGCATCCTTTCAACAATATTATTCACAACTGTATAATCTCCCGCACACAGCTCCAGACATTCAGCCTTCCACCCCTGGCGACCCCATGCGGGACTACGTCGCAGAGACAGCACTACCCACCATTGACGTTTCAGACGCTATAGAACTCGATGAGCCCCTATCTACCTCTGAATTCTTACAGGCCATCAAAGACCTGAAAATAGGCAAATGCCCTGGGCCTGACGGATATACACCCCAGTTTTACAAAACCTTTGCCCCCCAACTGGGGCTCCTTCTAATAACAGCCTTTAACTCGATTGAAAACTCCAGGTTTTTGATTGTTACAATTTTATTTATGACAAGAAAGTACCGATCTCCCCTAAGGTTGCCCTCCTTTCTATATTGCCCGGGTCAATGAAAATCGCAAAAACAAAACCTACTCCGCTTTTTCATGTCTTCAGCTAGGCAACTCATACCTGCATTCTGGAAAACAAAGATTACTCCTCCATTGTCATGTTGGGTCTCTACCATGAATGACTATATGAGAATGGAGGAGATGCTGGCCCTTGTTAAATTTACAATGTTATGGTCGGTCTGGCTCCGCTTCTCCTCCTCTGCCACTTTGTTGAATAAGCTGCCGGGCCCGTAGGGACACTCTTAGTGCCCCCCGGGTCCTCCTCCAACCCTCACCTATGCTCCCCTCTACCTTATACCTACATGTCTTCTCTTGACTAACCCTTTCCACCTCCCCTTCCTTTTTCTTTCTTCTCTCTATCTTTAAATCTTTAATCTTTATCGAACAGTTTTTTCTTACAAACATTTTTATATACCATATACTTATCATTTCTATACATATATGTTTGTCCTCCTTTACCCCCTCCCTTACCCCCCCTCGCTATGCCCAGCTCATATTTCCTCTATCGGTTATCTTTTGATCTCGGAAGTATACACGGGTCAGGTTAATCAGGTTACGTCTTTTCACATAAGCTACCCTCTCTTTAGGGAGAGTTTCATTTACCATTTCTACCCAACTTTCCACTGTCGGTGGTAGTTTAGATTGCCACCTCAAAGCGATCAGTTTCCTAGCTTGGAACAGACTCCTCAAAATGGCCACTGTGGTACTCCTCTTTTCCCTTTTCTCCTGCCTATACCCCAAGATACACACCTTCGCCTCCTTTTTTAACCTCGTTGCAAACCTTTCATTTACCGTCTGAATCACCCCCTCCCAATAGCGAAATAATTTAGGGCATCTCCACACCATATGTAGAAGGTCCCCTGAACCCTGGCATCTTGGACATCATCCGCTCTTTTACCGAATTTAAACAATCGCTTTGGAGTATAATAAGCCCTGTTCAGTAACATTAAATGTGATATTTTCTGAGAGGGTGAAACTGATACCCATGGGGACATCTCCAAGATTCGTTTCCACTGCTCTTGCGTTATTGCCCCTATATCCTGTTCCCATTTAATTTTAACTGGGTCAAGTTTCACATTCTTTTTAACCATTTTACTTATTTGCCCATATATTTCCGAGATTAAGCCCTTCGTAGGGCCCATCCGGGATATGTGTTGCAAGAGGGGGGAATCTTCCCATCGAATAGGATGGCCCCTAAACTGGGGTCTCAAAGCATGTGTTATCTGTAGATATGTGTAATGTGTATGTTGGGGTATCTTAAATTCCCTTTTTAGCGCGTCAAATTTTTTAAGAGTATTTCCCACGTAAAGTTGTCTCAGTCTCTTTATTCCCCGCTTTTCCCATTCTTTATTCCTTTCTATCAAGAGCGTTTCCTGTAGATTATAATTATTCCATATGGGGGTATATTCATTTAATTCTCCATAGTTAAATAATTTTAATCGCTTTCCATATCTTAGTTATCATCCTAATTGTCGGGTGTTTATAAATAAATGCGTCCGCTTCCAATGCCTCAACTATTGTATCATGAGTTGCCTCTGTCAGCAGGATTTTCCCATTCGGGGTTCCTCCCTGCAGCTCCCCACACCCCATCAGTTGCTGCAATTGTGCCGCCCAGTAATAATACTCTGGGTTAGGTAATGCCACTCCCCCTTCCCCTACAGGCAGTTGCAATGTACGTAAACGTATCCTGGCTTGTCCCCCTTCCATATCAGTTCCCTAAACAGGCTTTCTATTTTATTAAACCATTTTTTTGCTATCCACACTGGTGAGTTATGCAATACATACATCAATTGAGGTAACCACAGCATTTTTATCAGGCTGCATCTACCTGCCACCGAGAGTGGCAGATGCTTCCAGATATCAATTTTTTCTCTGAATTTTTTTAAGAGAGGTACAAGGTTTTTATTTATATATTGATTGGGATCTGTTGTAATAACTATCCCTAAATACTTCAAAGCATCTACCACTGCCAGCTGAGGCAATTGATCTCCAGCCCTGAGAAGCTACCAAATGTCTCCACCAAGCTCATTGCCCCTTTCTTCTCTCTATCTAGATCTTTCCTCTTTTCTTTCTCCTTTTTTATTTACTTCAACTCACAAACATTACATTTTGTTATGAACCATGAGTACTGTTAAATGACATTGTTCAATACTTCAGAAAACAGGCTGACTTCTTGTAATATGTGATCCTATTGCCGTTTTCTGATTATGCTTACCTCAAGTTGTTTACTGTTTCTTTTTTCTATATGAAAATGCTAATAAATATATTTTCAACACTAAAATCACTGCTCCCAAAAAAACTTCTTTTTCATTGATACATGTCCCCTGGGGCAGGACCCGGGTCCCCACACACTTTTTAGGACAATAACTTGCATATTAGCCTTTAAAATTCGCACATTTGATTTCTCATGTTCGAGTCCCATAGACTAACGGTATTCGAATGTTTGCGCAATCTTTCGGTCCGCTAGCATGTTCTGGATGCAAACCGAACTGGGGGGTGTTCGGCTAATCCCTACTGCCGCATATTCAATTGACCATGCAGCTGTGTGGGGAAGTGCAACCATGTATTGCTGACATCACTCACAAAAGGACCTATGAGTGGTTTAAGAGGGCTACACCCTTTGACTACACCCTGTTTATGGCAGTCAGTAGCATGGAGGAAGTTCTACTGTTTTGAGCTATGAAAAGATCAAGCATGCAGCCAGGATTGCTGATTGTCCTGTGGATCTGTTGACCTTCAACTTTCAGAGCTAAGTATTATTGGGTTTTGGGATATTGGGTACAGGAGTGTATGTTTAATTCATGTTGTTTTGTATTTTATATAACTTTGACATTTTTGGATATATTGGTTAGATAAATAACCTATATTTTAGTCCTTTATTTGCCCTAATCAATAAAGCCTAAAGTGTTTAGTCTGTGTATGTTTAAGTGTTCATTTGGTGTCTCAATTGTGTAGTCAGTTTTTGTGGGGAGAAATTTTGGTTTTCTAGTGAAGAAATCTCGGTTTGTGCTGGTTTTGGAGGGATTGGCGACTGAATTTCAGTTGGTAGTACCGCCATTTTGTCATAGACCGAATTTCATCTGCCATTTTGTTGTAGACCAAATTTCAACTACCGTTTTGTTTCTGCTGAATTTTGGTTCTGGGTGAAACTATTCTGCTTTTGAGCCAAATTTCAGCATTTTGTGAAATTAAGTCATCTTTTTGCAGGAATTTCCGTTTTTGTACTGCATTTCATTTACAGTAGAATCACTTTGGTTTTTACATTTAATTCCAGTTGTTTTGCAGATTTTTTATACTGCAATTCAGTTTAGGGTAGAGAGTACACATTCTGTGAGTAAACAGTAGGAGGCATCCCCATTGTTCTAACATCTAGGTACAGATAGAAAGAAGCCATAATATTGTTTTGTGTAGCGAAGGATTTCATTGTGCTTTGTGGTTGTCTGATGAACACGTTTATAGGGTTGTATAACGTGACACCAGGCAGGCCGTGTAGAATAGTCAGAAATCCGGCACACAATTGTATAAGCGTATAACGTGAGGAGTAGTTTCTAGCAGACCGGTCACGCTGTGTAGAATAATCAGAATTCTGGGGGCCGGTTATAGTGATCAAAGCGCAAACAATAACCGATCCGAGGGTAAAGCGCAAGCGCAAGGGGCCAAAAAGCCATTTGAATCATATGGGCAATGGGTCGTTCATGCAGGGAACCAGGCACCCCAGTCAGACAGCTGCATAGTGCATGAAATCTGGGTATGGGGCTAAGGCCTTTAGACCCCTTAGAAGTTGGCATACATGGTCAGAGGGAACAGCACGGTGTATTCCTTTGGAAGGTACTTTTGATGTCTGGAGGTAGGACGACAGTCAAACTGATATTCCTATCGCACTCGTTCCTGGTATTTGTGGCTCGGGTGCTGCAGCGATTACCAGTCGGGTCCTGGAAGCATCAAACAAATGTACATATTCGCCAGCACACCATGGATCGACAAATCTTCATCTAAAAAAGGTTTTTAATGAAAAAAAATGACATCACAAAAATATTAGGTGCAACGTTTCGGAGCCGCGCAGGACCCCTTCGTCATCCCTATTTATTAATGAAGCTATTCACATCCCAGTAAATGTTTAATGCAAAGGGAATATAACATTTAAGGTCATAGATCCAGCGGGTTCCCATCCGCAAGATCTCTCTTTTAGTCATATTCCCTCACCAATGAGGTGTGAATATATCGATGGCAATAAAAGTTGTTCCTGCTGGATTTTTATTATGACATTCAAGATAATGGTGGGAAACAGTATGTTTGGCAAACCCTCTCTTAATGTTAGCTAAGTGCTCCTTAATTTTAACGTTCATAGCTCTCATAGTGCAGCCAACATATTGTGGACCCGCATGGACAAATCGGTAAATAAACCATGTTTTAGGATGTACAGGTAATAAAAGCATTAATATCATACACCTTGGCCTTAATATGGGACTTAAATTGTCAAAGACCTGAATTGGTTTTCTGGGGGAGGTATATAGACAACATTCTCCTCTTATGGGATTGTGACATGACATCATTGACTGCCTTCATGCAGCAGCTTAATGAGAATTCTTTGGGTATGTATTGCTTTACAATATGAGACCAGTAAAGATAAGATTCACTTTCTTGACATTAATATAGAGATCAAGGATGGTAGGTTTAAGACCTCCACCTTCTTCAAAAGTACAGATGGGAATGGCTACATTGGGCAGGGGAGTTGCCATCACCCCACATGGTTGAAATCAGTACCCAAGAGTCAGTGAAGAATATGTTTTTGAACAAGCCTCCATTCTAAAAAGTAAATTTATGGAGAATGGGTATATTACTGCTGATCTTGACAAAGTGATTGATGAAGTGGCAACTTTGGACAGGGCCGCTATGCTCAAAAGGTAAAGATAAATCCCGATCTGTTCAGAATGATCATAATTTCTCTTTGGTCACCACATATTCATATCAATATTATGATATTAGAAAGATTTTGACCAAAAACTGGGCAGTGTTAAAAAATTATAAGGTTTTGGGTCCTGTCTTGCCTTAAGCTTCAAGTCGCTCCAAATATTTTTCATGCCCCAAATAGAGTCTCTTTTTCACAAATCTAAAGTCTTTTTTCCTTGTCGAAAATGTTCCGTTTGTTATCTTAATAAAAACAAATATAGGAAAATGTGCCAATTCAAGTCCCATATTATGGCCAAGGTGTATGATATTAATGCTTTTATTACCTGTACATCCTAAAACGTGGTTTATTTACCAATTTGTCCATGCTGTCTACAATATGTAGGCCGTGCTATGAAGGTTAGAATTAAGGAACACTTAGCTAATATTAAGAAAGGGTTTCCCAAACATACTGTGTTTCCCGCCATTATCTTGAATGTCATAATAAAAATCCAGAAGGAACAATTTTCATTGCCATCGATAGATTCACACCTCATTGGCGAGCGAGTATGACTAAAAGAGAAATCTCGAGGATGAAAACCCGCTGGATCTATGACCTTAAATGTTATACTTCCTTTGGATTAAACGTTGACTGGTATGTGAATATGAATATGGAGTGTCCTTCGCGCTACTAATCAAAATGTAAAAGTGTATATAACACTAGATGAATAAATAGGTGTCAACTTCCCACAATAAACAAATAAAATAAATAGACAATTAAAAGTGTTTAAATTAATATAAATAAATCCGTCTATCTTATATTAAATACCTGCTGCAAAACCTAGTAGTGTACACAGCCCACCAAATCAGTGAATATCATAAAAGTGATTTTGCGCATAAGTAAAACAATAAAGTGAGGTCTATCAAAATGACAAATAGTACAAATAGAAACAGCAATGGTCAACGTGATGACCGTGAATGAGATATGTCTCATGTGAGAAAATAAATAAATATATGGTATAAATAAATAAGATAAAGCAGTGATCAATAATAAAATGATAAACCCAATAAAGTGAATATGGCCAAATGAATATATGAGTCCATGCCAGAGATTAATGATACAAATAGTCTCTATAAGGATAATTAATTTAAGACGTTCTAGATGACATTCTTCTAATAATGATCCCTAGGAGACGAGAAATTCTGAAAAGCTGCAATCCTATGATGTGCTCCCATAACTCTCACCTCAATGATTCTTTAAATACTGCACGTATATCCACACTTTTCTTGGATTTGGTAGTCTCCTCCACTGCTGCTCTATCCTTTATGTACGCCTCCTCGCAGTGAAATGTGCTCATAGACTGCCCAGACCTGGTGGTCTAAAACGCTGCTCATTTGAGAGAATACACTGCAGGAACTGGCGGCAGAGGAGCAGCGACATAGTAGTCTCTGATTTGGGTGTTACCTACCCCTCCCGCCGACCTAGTGGCTATTGAGTTTTTAAAGGCCCACCTGGCTTTTATCCCCCTCCACAGGAAGTTGTTCAATATGGATTGGACTTTGGTAAAATAAGTCTTGGGGACTGGAATGGGGAGCGATCTAAAAAGATAGCTAGTCGACCTGACCAGAGCAGTTCTACTTTAGTTAATTCCTGGAGTTTCGAGGGTAGAGAAGATAAGAAAGATGTAATTGCTTGAGTACAGATTTTTGGTCGAAGCCGTCAATGTGATACCTAAGTACTTTATGCCATCATCACTCCACTTGTATGGAAACCGTGAGCGGAGATCATTTTTCAGTGGAGCGTCCACTCCCATCCCTAGTATATAGGATTTCCCCGCATTCACTTTGTAGTAAGACAATTTATTAAACATTAACAGGGTGTCGTGTACCGAAGCCAGGGAGTTCGCTGGATTCGTAAGCATTAATATAATGTCATCAGCGAATAAACTAATCACATGTTCAGAGTTGTGGGTTTTGAAGCCTTGTATGTTTGAAGCCTTGTAATATGGACTGCCAAAGGTTCTAGTATTAAATTAAAAATTAGAGGGGACAGTGGACACCCTTGACGGGTTCCATTAGTAATGTTGAAGGGGCTGGAAAGTACTCCGGAGGTATAGACCCTAGCCGAGGGTTTTGAGTATAATGCCATTATGGCCTGTAGAATTTTTCCGGAGAATCCAAATTTGCCTAGTACTGAGCTTAGATATCCCCAATGGACCCTGTCGAAGGCCTTCTCCGCATCCAAAGCTAGGAGCAGAGAAGGCCCCCGTCTGGTACTGGCAAGGTGGATAATATTTGTATCATTTTATTATTGATCACTGCTTTATCTTATTTATTTATACCATATATTTATTTATTTATTTTCTCACATGAGACATATCTCATTCACGGTCATCACGTTGACCATTGCTGTTTCTATTTGTACTATTTATGTCATTTTGATAGACATCACTTTATTGTTTTACTTATGCGCAAAATCACTTTTATGATATTCACTGGTATGTGAATAGCTTCATTAATAATTGCTGATCCAGTTAATGTATTTTTATCATATACATTTGGGGCTGTGTGGGTATATAGTTTCTCTGGTCTGTCACTAGAGGGCGGTTTCCAATTTTGGGACATGTATTTTTAAATGGGTTTTATATTAATGTTTTTAATCTGTAGGTAGCCTCCTGCAATGTTATATTGCCTACCTTCAATGACACACTTGTGCTGTTTGTTAAGTGCAATGTTTATGTTTTTATTGTGTTCTCTGTTTGTAGAGCATTTGCCTGTAATGAGTGATGCTCACTCGGTGCTGTCCAGTCATTTGTTATGTCTGGTCTGCATGTTCCGGGTGTTGCGTCATTCATAGGAAATTGCTTGGGGGTGGAGCGCGATCGCAGCACATGATGCGTTCCACCTACCTTACTTCCGGCTGGCGCATCATTCAGAGGGTTCATTCTTCCGAGATGAGCGTCATTCATAACTCTATTAAAAGGGTGTGCTAGTGTCACATAGCCACGCCTCTGACGTTGGATGAAACATATCAGGTTGGCCAACACTAGCACGCTGAGAGCCGCAGCCATATGTACATCATGATGTTCATTTTCCTGTACTGAAATGTAAGTTACTACAATATTTGTTTTATATTACCATAGGGGCTTCACTATGTGCTGCCTTAACTTCTCTCTCTATCTTCATGTTGGAGTTCAAGATTTCTTGGCTTTATGAGAGTGCCTGATTTTGGCTGTATTCCATGTTTGGATACTACACACCCACCTTTCAAAACTGGAGAGCGGAGCTGTGATCTTGGTCTGTCTATTACATGCCTACTTTTTACAGCTGTCTGGTAAGCAGATTTGATTCTCATGTGGTGTGCTTTCCCATACACACTGAAGCTGGTGACGGGTTTATCAACTCTCCCTTCTTGGATTAATTGTTTATTTAGCGCCGCATGTGGACTTATACAAACTATTGCGAAGGCCTGGGAAACCCCACACCTAACTGTCCTGGAAACAAAAAATAGAATTACCAAGGCCATGATTTATGCCAAAATAGAAGCAGTTCTCCTAGACAGAGTCAAAAAATGCGAACGCCTTTGGAAACCTTGGGTCGACAATTATCTGCCTCCTGACTTTGGTGACGCTCTACTGCTATCTTGAATAACCATATTTACCACTATTTTTACCCATAGAGACTAGATCCTCATCTCCTCTCCTCCCAATGAACTCTTAGTTCCTCATCTTCTCCTTCTGAGCTGCTTTCCCCTAGACATGGGAGCCGTCAAAAAATTTGTTTTGTTTCGTTCCGTATAAAACAAAATTCGTAATTCGTATACGAAATTTAATTCGGATTCGTACGAAATACGAATTTCGTACGAATCGTTACAAATCGCTACGAATATCGACACACGAATTATCCGAAAACATATTAACGTTACATAAGTAGCACAAGTCTATTGTCTATTGTTCACCAATCACTCAGAGGAAGTACGAAATCCGAAATTTAGTTTCCGAATACGAAATTTCATATTTCGTACTTCTTCTGAGTGATTGGTGAACAATAGACAATAAACTTATGTGTTATGTAACGTTAATAAGTTTTTGGATAATTTGTTATTTATCGTTACGAATATCGACACTCTACGAATAATAACGAATTATCCGAAAACGTATTAACGTTATAACTCTATAGTATGTCTGCGAAGGGGCGCATGTTTCCTGTGCTTAGAACTGTCCCTGCACAAAGTGTCATTTTTACAGGAAAAAAATCTATTTAAAATCACTCGCGGCTAATGAATTGCCGACTCCCGTAACACAGAGAACAGTCATTCATTGAAAGTCATTGATAAAGAAAAAAAAGCGTGGGGGTTCCCCCAAATTCAATTAGCAGGCCCTTCAAGTCTGCTATGGATATTAAGGGGAACCCCGCTTCAAATTTAAAAAAAAAATGACGTGGGTTTCCCCCTAAATATCCATACCAGACCCTTCAGGTCTTCAAGATCCATGAATGCTTACAGGTCTATCACACAATTTAACCTGTACACGGTATGAGGACTCTTAGACATCTGTTTCTTTGTAAACCTTGGGGTAACTCCGCCCGGAGCCATCAGTAACTAACCATTGTTCAAAGGAACCAAAACGTTTCCTGGACCCCACCTAATTATAGTCCCCTGCACGTCCTTTAACTGACCCACATCATGTAGCCATATGTTGCCTTATTCTGCTTTTCTGTTATTTTCTGTATGTTTTGATGCAAATGGCTGCGTTCCTATCTCAACATTGAGTTGCTACACTACTTTTGCCTCCCCTTATACAGGGGGAAGATGTCTTTCTGATGTATTCCATTGAGATTTCTTGTTTTTCACCTTCAATAAAAAAATTTGAAATAGAAAGAATCATAATATGAATTACTTACATATACACTTTGGGACTCCACTCCACTTTCCAAGATTGCAAGATGCAGGTTCAGTTCTAGACAGCTTATAGCCTGGAGAACATACATAGTCAGCACGTTCTCTATCCCTGTATACTCTATTATCTTGAGCTTTTCCATTAGATATTTCTTGAGGATTTCCACAGGAATTACCTTAAAAACAAATATATAATAATTAAAAGACAAAATGTAACACAAGGAAGACAATGTGAAGGTGGCACTATGTGAATTGCATACCTATGTATAGTATGTACTACAAAGAGCAATCAATAGATTGGAGGACATGTGTTTCATGTGTAAATTCTGTACACCACATGATCTGAAAGTGTAGAAAACGCTTATGTTTTGCAATTTTATGCCCTTTAATTCTCATCAAATCTATAAAACTTTGCTGTATTGCATCCTGGAACTCATACAACCTCATATCAAATCCACATTTACAATACAATCATATATACAGTACATTCCAATCCTCTCCCCCTTTTTTTTTTTAATTCAGTACTTTTTTATTTTAATTCTTTTCATAACAATACAAGTTATACATTTAAGCATACATTTCATCCCAGATACATAAACTTCTAGCATTCATCTGCCACACCAGCCACCCACTCGCCCCCTGTATTCACCTCCTCCAGCCCCCTCAGCCCTCCCCCCATCCTCCCATCCCCTCCAAATATCAACCTCTACCCATGTTGGTTCATCTTTTATTTTCATTATCCCAGGTCTCTACCCATCTTTTCCAAATAGCATCAAATTTGTCTCGACTCCCTCTATGTGTATAAATAAATTCCTCCTTTAATATAGTTTCTTTTATTTGTGTTCTCCATTCTTCAACCGTCGGAGGATATATAGATATCCATTTCTGGGCTATTAGTTTTCGTGCCTGAAATAGGCCACTCGTCAGTGCGGTATGGATATTTTTTGAGATATTTGGTTCCGCCACTATATTTAATAAGCATAGATTTGGATCTAATAACATTTCTATTCCTAGTACACTATTTATATTTTGGATTATATCCTGCCAATATCGATGGAGTTTGGGACATCTCCACAACATGTGTATTAAATTAGCCGGTGCGCCACTACATCGAGGGCATAAAGGGGACTCTCTGCGTTTCCACTTAAATAATTTCTCAGGTGTATAGTATGATCTATGCGTAATAAAGATTTGTGTTAGTTTTTGAGTATCCGACAGTGATACCTTTGGGATCGCAGACAAGACCTCCGACCACTGAGCATCAGTCAGTGCTCCCAGGTCTCGCTCCCATTGCTTCCTAGCCGGCACCTCTACCTCTTCCTCAAATTTTTTCTGCATTATCTCATAAATTTTAGATATAAGTCCCTTCTTTTGGTCCCTTTTCTTCAACAGTGTTGTTATTTTGGATTCGTTAAGCATAAATACAGATGTACGGGCCTGGACATGAAAGGCATGTCTAAGCTGGAGATATTGAAAGAACCTCTGTCTTGGAATCCTAAATTCCTCAGATATCTGCGCAAATGATTTTATATTATCATTCCAAAACAGTTGTTCCACAAATCTCAGCCCCTGAGTTTGCCAAAACCCAAATCCCTCCAATCTCTGTACTTCCTCATAATTTGCGTTATTCCATATTGGTGTATAGGAGGTATAGCCAGTAATACTAGTAATCTTTTTTATTGCTAGCCATACCTTATTAAATAGTCCGCCTGTTATGAATTTCTTATCTTTTTGAAAAGTTTTTGTCTCTAGTAGGGACATCAATGAGTATCCTTTACCCCATGGGAGTAATAATGCTTGTATCGGATCATTCTCATCTACCTCTGTCCAGCCATAGAAATGCTGGGTTTGTGAGGCCAAAAAATAATTTTTTGGATGTGGGATAGCGAGTCCCCCCTCATCTTTGGCCAGCATTAAAGTTGTTAGTTTAATACGTGCATATTTTTTCTTCCAGATAAGTTCGCGAAAAAGCGATTCTATCCTTTTAAACCAAAATGCAGCTATCCACATCGGGCAGTTGTAAAAGATATATAATAATTGTGGGGCCCAGATCATCTTTATAAGATTTGCCCTTCCAATCACAGTTAATGGAAGTTTGCACCAGGTCTGACATTTATCTTTGAGCCTAGTCAATAATGGTCTAAGGTTAAGGTCAATAAAATCCCCCACTTTCCGTGTTACCTCAATCCCTAAGTACCTGATTCTGTGTTTTATTTGAATTTGTTTAGCACAGTCTGGTAAAGGAGTGTTTGCATTATGTAGCGGCATTAACACCGATTTCTCCCAGTTGATGCGAAACCCAGAGAGCTGTCCAAATGCAGATACAAGATTCATGAGTTCCTCTAAGGATTTTGTGGGGTCACTAAGGAAAATTAAGGCATCATCTGCATACAAAGCTATTTTATCCTCTCTTCCTGCACGTTGGAATCCCTCTATCCCCGCAGACTGACTGCAGCGGCCAGTGGTTCCACTGCCAATGCAAACAGCAAGGGGGATAGAGGGCAACCCTGTCTAGTCCCCCGGGACAACGGGAAAGCTGGTGACATAGTGTCATTGATCCTCAACTTTGCCCTGGGGTCTTTATATAGTATTTTTAGCCAGGTTATAAAGCCTGGGCCTATGCCAAAGGCAATCATTACCATCCATAGATATTCCCATTCTACCATGTCAAAAGCCTTCTGAGCATCCAATGACAGGATGGCACCAGCTCCCCCGTTATCCATTGGTAATTGTAGATTCAGAAAAAGCCTGCGAATGTTTGTTGCTGCTGATCTGGAGGGGATGAAACCTGTTTTGATCCCTATGGATCAGAGTATCAATGTATCTAGACAATCTATTTGCCAGGACCTTGGCTAGTATTTTAACATCAGATGTAAGGAGAGATATTGGACGATAAGAGCCAGGCTTTAGTGGGTCTTTATCCGGTTTTAAAATTATAATTATTATTGTTTCCATCATTGATTTAGGGAGTTCCCGTGTGATATATGCTGCATTCAGTACTTCAAGAAGTTCTGGGATCAAGATCTGACCGTATATTTTATATATCTCCACGGGGAGTCCATCCATCCCTGGAGATTTATTGTTTTGAATTTGTCCCACTGCTTCCTCCAGCTCTACCATAGTTATAGGGGTATCCAAGGATTCTCTTTCCATTGAATTCAATTTGGGCATAGTTAACTTGTCTAAGAATTGTTCAGTCTTTTCCTTTACATTTAGGATTTCAGATTCATACAACCGTGAATAGAAATCTACAAATATCTTTTGGATACCCTCTGTATCATACTTTACTATCCCCTTTTCGTCTTCAATGGCAACTATACTGGATGGGCCTTCCTGGTTCCGTGCTATCATTGCTAACATATGACCCACCTGTTCCCCCATTTCGTAGTGCTTTTGGTTCTGCATGAATCTAGTATTTTCGGCCTTAGTTATAATCAAATTTTTATATAGCATCTGTACGTCCTGCCATGCTCTAAATTTCTCCTCATTAGAATCTAATATGTAGTCTTGTTCGGTCTGCTTAACTCTTTGGGTTATCTCTTCCTCCCGCTGTCTTGTGGCTAGTTTAATTTTAGATATTTCTTTAATTATTAAGCCTCTGAGGTATGCTTTCATTGTATCCCACACCATTAACGCTGAAGCTGAGCCCTTATTATCTCCAAAAAAGCCCATTAGCAGATGTTTTATTTTACTACTCTCTGGAATCAGGGACAGCCACTGTGGATTAACTTTCCACATTGGCCGGATCAACTGTTCCGTCCACTCTAAAGTCAAAGTTAATGGGGAGTGGTCCGAGATTCCCCTTGATTCGTACTGAATTGTTTTGACTAATTGGAGAAAATGACCATTTCCCAAAGCCATGTCGATTCTGGATAATGATCTATATGTACTTGAGTAGCATGAGTATTCTTTACTATCCGGGTATCTTACTCTCCATACATCTGATAGACCCATCTCTTGTATCTGGTTGGCCCATCTTGTGGTCTTTCCCCCTCCATTACTCTTTTTGTTGCTATGTCTGTCCAGCTCTTCATTTAATACATTATTGAAGTCCCCAATTATCACTGTAGGAACATCAGGCCATTGCGCCATCTTTTCAAAAACCTTTTTTAACACATCGTCCTTATATGGTGGGGGAATATACACATTTACCAAGAGGATTATTCTATCATTTATGGAGCATAACAACATTAAATATCGGCCAATCGGGTCTTTAATACACTACCTACAGGTAAACCTAATAGAGTTTGAGATCAAAATACTAACTCCACGGGAGTATGTTGAGTATATAGCATGAAATCCATGTTTATATTTAAATTTATCAAACATTTTGTCATCCTCCTTCCCCTTATGTGTCTCCTGCAGACAGATTATTGCGGGATCATAGAATTCAATTAGTTCTTTTACCGCGCTTCTCTTTCTGTTATCCCCCAATCCTCTGACATTCCAAGACATCACTTTAATTTTACTTGTCATTTTGCGTTAAAATAAAAAGTAAAGACAAGAATAAAGAATAAAGAGTAAGAGTTTTTTGGGGTATAACCGTGATCCCTGAAGGATAGAAGACGGGGGGAGAGAGAAGGCCAGGAGGAGGAGGAGGGGAGGAGGGAGGAGGGAGGGAGGGAGGAGCAGCAAAAAGAAAAAGAAGAGAAAAAGAAAAGAAAAAAAAATGGGGGAGCCCACCCACACACACCACCCACCCTTATAACCACCCCCCTCCCCAACCCTGTTTCACTCCATAAAATCCTACTACTTCCATCCCCCCCTCCCCCCTCCCAACTCACTTCAATCCTCTCCCCCTTAAAACCAATACATTTATTACAAATCCATTAATACATAATTCTTAAACAATTTCAAATACTAAGGCCTGATTCACACTTATGCATTTTTAGTGCTTTTTGCATTTTGCAGATTTTCACCACAGTCCATTTACCATGTGTTCTGTAGTGCAAATCTGCAAAATGCAAAAAGCACTGAAATTTTTATACACTAATGCTTGCAGAGATTTTTTCATATTTGTAATCATTTCGCATTAGCACATTCACAGATGGGGGTCAGTAACCATATTTTGCCCAAGTATTAATAAAGTTTAATACAGCTTCTATCACTTTCTCATTGTGTCTTCTCTGCTCCTTCACCATCTTTCCATCTCCATGCTATGTTTGAATAAAAAAAAATGACACTTTGCTAATCATTTCTCCATTATAAATGCTCTCTGAGAACTTTTAAACTTGTTTATATTTTAGAGAGGGATTCTCACCTCCCCCACCTTTAGCCAACAAAAAAAACAATTATCTTTTAGGCCCCTTTCACACTGGGGCGGTTTTCAGGCGGTACAGCGCTAAAAATAGCGCCTGTACACCGCCTGAAAAAAACGGCCCCATTCACTCCAGTGTGAAAGCCGGCGGGCTTTCACACTGGAGCGGTGCGCTAGCAGGACGGTAAAAAAAGTCCTGCTAGCTGCATCTTTGGAGCGGTGTAGGAGCGGTGTATTTACCGCTCCTATACCGCTCGTTCCCATTGAAATCAATGGGAAACCGCGGGGATACCGCCCGCAAGCAGCGGCGGTTTGCGGAGGTTTTTAACCCTTTTTGCGGCCGCTAGCGGGGGTTAAAACCACCCCGCTAGCGGCCGCATACCGCGGGTAAAATGATGGTAAAGCAGCGCTAAATATAGCGCTGCTTTACCGTCGCCGCCCCGCACCGCCCCAGTGTGAAAGGGGCCTTATGGAATTTGGCATGTGTCTGTGGCTTTTGGACGGGGCAGACTCACCCGGTGCAAACAAGGCTTTTTTGCTCTCTCTTACTCATCTTCTTCCTCCGGACTCTTTTTGTATGTGCTCATTAATGCCCGGGACCACGCAGGGCCTCGTTCATGTGGCATCAACATTATGGCGGTACCTCGACTTAGAAGTGAGCCATACACCCCGGTGTCTCTGTATCATAACCTGAAGCTGTCACAGAGGTGCCTCCCAGTTCCGCGATACATGCACCTGCTCAGGATGTGACATTTTGAAGGAAACACCACAAAGCAGTGTCTCATTCCACCAGTCACTACCCTCACAGCGATAGAAAGGGGTTTCGCCGTGCTCTAGCACTGACCCTATGTGTGCACATAATTAACTCTTTTCTCTTCCGTACCATACAGCTAGGTCCCTAGGGTCTCAGCCACGCAAGTCTGGTCCTGATTACTGGGGCACTTACTTCCTTTACTATGCATGAGACCTGTCAGCCCTGCCGGTACAGCTCTCCTGCTGTCTGGTTGTCATATCACCCTACTCTTATACTTGTTGCCCCTAGCAACAGCATGTCACTATTTCACCCCATGTGTGCGCATTACTAACCCTGTACTTTCATATGCCATTACCACCATGCATCCCTTTAAGTAACTTCAGGCCATGTGGCTGGACATGATATGCTGTGTCCTGTCTGTCTTCTCTCCGATTCAGATTGTGTGACTGGGCAAAGCCCTCCCCCCTTTTATTATCAGCAGGGAGAGAGGCTGAGCACAGACGAAAGTTTGTGAAAAGGTTAAAGGTTTCCCTCCCAGCTGGAGCAGCAGCTGTCTAACCAGCATTACAGGCTGGTTAGGTTCCATGCAATAGTCTTTTATCAATTTCTAATTGGTCAATTGATCAATACTTTCCTGATCCATCTCCCTATACATTTAGAACAGCTTATAGGGAGAGTCACACACAGTAAACATTGTTTGCCTAAGTATTTTTTGTGCAAGTATTAAGCAATTTAAATCAGTAGTTCAACTAAAGCAGAATGAAGATAATGCAAGAAACAATTATGCTCCACTCAGGGCAGGTTGAAAGCAAACCAACATTTTGTAAAGCATCTATTACTAAAGTCTCTTTCAGACCTGTGGTACAGCTTACTGCCCTCTGAAAAGCAATCCACAGGGATCACTTTCAGAGGGCAGTAGAGCAGTGGCTGGCAGGCATTCGGAAGGCACTACTTCCGCCTCCAGAACACCTATTTTTCTTTTACTTTGCTTTTGAAAACCAAACTTACATTGCAGGACCCAGGGCCGGTGCTACCACTAGGCCGAGTAGGCAGCCGCCTAGGGCGCACTACCCCCCAGGGCGCAGCCATGGCCTCTGTCCCCATGAATTTGAAGGCAAGTGTGAGCCCGCTCCTGTCCCGGGAACACATCTGCATGCCTCCAATCCCCCAATGTGTTCCGCTGAGCGCCCCGCTGTTTCCTCGCTCTCTTCACAGTAAAAGCTCACAGCGCCGTCCCTTTGCTCCAGCTCTTCCCTCTGGAGCGGCGTTGTGTCTGTGTGTGCAGTGGAGGGGCGGGGCTCGGTGGAGATCGGAGCATCGAGAGGTGCAGCGTCTGTTAGCTGACCTCCCGGCCGGTGGGGGCACCAGAGCAACACTGCCTGCCCAGCGCTGAGGTAGGTAGGTAGGTAGGTCAGTGTGTGTGTAATGGGCAGGTAGGTCAGTGTGTGTGTAATGGGCAGGTAGGTAGGTCAGTGTGTGTGTAATGGGCAGGTAGGTCAGTGTGTGTGTGTGTGTAATGGGCAGGTAGGTAGGTCAGTGTGTGTGTAATGGGCAGGTAGGTAGGTCAGTGTGTGTGTGTGTGTGTAATGGGCAGGTAGGTAGGTCAGTGTATGTGTAATGATCAGGTAGGTCAGTGTGTGTGTGTGTAATGGGCAGGTAGGTAGGTCAGTGTGTGTGTGTAATGGGCAGGTAGGTAGGTCACTATGTGTGTAATGGGCAGGTAGGTAGGTCACTGTATGTGTAATGGGCAGGTAGGTAGGTCAGTGTGTGTGTAATGGGCAGGTAGGTAGGTCAGTGTGTGTGTGTGTAATGGTCAGGTAGGTCAGTGTATGTGTAATGGTCAAGTGAATCAGTGTATGTGTCAGGTAGGTGGGTCAGTGTGTGTATAATGGTCAGGTGGGTCACGTATTGCACCAGCCCTGGCAGGACCTCTTGGTTGTGGTGCTCCTCATTGCACTCAATTGTGAGTTTGACAGGCTGTGCCAATTGTCAAACTCTGCATAACAAGTTAAAAATGCTGTGGCCATAAAGCAAAGCATGTGTACAGCCCTTTCCAGCTATATTGTGAGAGTTTGGGTGGGTGGCCAGGGTGCAGTAAAACTTTAGCTTAGCCGCCCATTTTTTTTTAAACATTATAAACAAGGTAAGTACAGCTATTGATACAGAGGGCAATCCACGTTACCAAAGATATATACTCACCTCCCTCCCAAAGGTATCAAACACATAGAAGCAGGATAGTGTCCTTTGTTGCATAAACAAATTCCCTCATTAATATAACTCTTACAATAAAATAAATAATAATCCACAAAGCCTCCACATGTACTAATCCAAGGGGTACTCGCTAGAACAAGTGCATAATAACACATGAGAAACATATGTAAATTGCCTGCATTATAGAGAACATAAGCCTCTGTACATAGATAAAAAAACATCATAAAGCAAATAAAGATAACACCTTAGAACTCACAAGTATCAGACAGGTCTACCCAAGGTCCCCAGATTTTATGGGGTCAGTTTATAAAGCAGTAGAAACTAATAAATCAAATTCTTCCACAGATTAATATGGATGATTCCCGGGTATATCCACTGTAACACCACAGTTTTTCTAGCATAAGATAACAAGCATGAGAACTGTTTCTAATATGCACCCAGATCTATATCTTCCAACACTCCAAATATATGCTACTTCAGATAGCAAATGTTGGGTTAGTCAACGCGTGTAATAATAAAATTAGCTAATTTAGATTAAATTTTGTCATAAGCCTAAAGCAAATGGAGCAAATCTCCAGAACATTTATTACATTTATGGCAAATAGGATCTGCTCTCCAATGACTCTAAAGCCTCATACACACGATCGGACCGTGGACCAACTTTCCCGTAGATTTTTGTCCAAAGGGCGTTGGCCCCAAGTTGGTATTGCATACACACGGCAGGACTTTTTCAGCCAACTTTCACCAAATCACTTGTTTTTTCTGCTCTTTACCGCCACCTTTGGTCAACTTCTGTATTGTTGTCTGATCTTTTGCATTGGTTCTGCATTGGTTTGTACAAAAGTCCGTTGGTTTTGTGTACACACGGTCGGACTTTGGTCCATCTGACTTTTGTTGGCAGAAAGTTGGTCCGTTCGCACAGCCAACAAAAGTCAGATGAAACCTGGAAAAAGTTGGTCCGATGGAGCGTACACACGGTCGGATGTTGGTCCAAAACAGCTAATTTGCATGTTGGTTGTCAAAAAGTCTGATCGTGTGTATGGGCCTTTAGAAGTGGTGTATAATATATCCTATAAAATATACGTATTTGAATAAGCCTATAGCCTCATACACACGATCGGACCGTGGACCAACTTTCCCGTGGATTTTTGTCCAAAGGGCATTGGCCCCAAGTTGGTATTGCATACACACGGCAGGACTTTTTCAGCCAACTTTCACCAAATCACTTGGTTTTTCTGCTCTTTACCGCCACCTCTGGTCAACTTCTGTATTGTTGTCTGATCTTTTGCATTGGTTCTGCATTGGTTTGTTCAAAAGTCCGTTGGTTTTGTGTACACACGGTCGGACTTTGGTCCATCGGACTTTTGTTGGCAGAAAGTTGGTCCGTTCGCACAGCCAAAAGTCCGATGAAACCTGGAAAAAGTTGGTCCGATGGAGCGTACACACGGTCGGATGTTGGTCCAAAACAGCTAATTTGCATGTTGGTTGTCAAAAAGTCTGATCGTGTGTACGGGCCTTATCTCTTACAGAAATATGGGTGGTAAAGTAAGTGTGAAGGATCTGTGCGATATTCGCAGGGCCGTCTTTAATATTGATTGGACCCTAGGCAAACATTTTCTTGGGCCCCCTCTTTCATGCAATTTCGCTCTCCACATGCTTTGAGACATACAATTTCTCCTCTTCTTCTCATATCAATAGGGATGGAGATCAATGTACTGGATGGTCATGGTCTCATATAAAGTCCCAAAACGTTTTTCTTTTTTCGCAGCCCTACACTTATCACCAATGTTTAGAAGAATTTACACTGACAACCAATGTAGAGGGGGATTTTACATCAGCAGCCAATAAAGGGGGATTTCTACACTGGCAACCAATGTAAGGGGGTGTAGGAAAATGAGGTGGGGGGGGGGGGGGAAAGAAGAAAAAGGGGTCTGGCAGGGAAAAGAGGAAGAGGGTTTTGAAAGAAGATCTGTGATCCTAGATGTGATTACAAATATGACAACATTTCTGTAGACACATATTACCGTATATACTCGAGTATAACCCGAGTTTTTCAGCACATTTTTTTGTGCTGAAAGTGCCCCCCTCGGCTTATACTCGAGTCAAGCACTTTTCTGCAGCAAAAAAAAAAAAAATTCCGACCCGACTTTGGGGCCCCCGTATCTCGGTGTGCCAACCCAGTGGACCTAGCACTATAACATATCCAAATATGGGGTTCCTAGCACTAAGTGGTCCCGAGATACGGGGCCCCAAAGTCGGTTCGGAAAATGTCATTCTCTGCTGCAGAAAAGTGCTTGACATTTTCTGACCCGAATTTGGGGCCCCATATCTCGGGGACACTTGGAGATAGGAACCCCAAAATTGGCATTCAAACCCAGTGGAACTAGCACTACAACATATCCAAAGATGGGGTTCCTAGCACTATGTGGCCCCGAGATACAGGGCCCCAAAGTCGGTTCAGAAAATGTCATTCTCTGCTGCAGAAAAGTGCTTGAGATTTTCTGACCCGAATTTGGGGCCCCATATCTCGGGGACACTTGGTGCTAGGAACCCCAAATGTTGTATTCCAACCCAGTGGAATTAGCACTACAACATATCCAAAGATGGGGTTCCTAGCACTAAGTGACCCCGAGATACAGGGCCCCAAATCGGTCAACTGTGTCCATCTGCATGGGCACAGTGAGGCTGCAAATGGGCATCGTTGACCCTCTTTTCCACTTACAGTAGCTGCGCATTTCTCACCCTAGGCTTATACTCGAGTCAATAAGTTTTCCCAGTTGTTTGTGGTGAAATTAGGTGCCTCGGCTTATATTCGGGTCGGCCTATACTCGAGTATATACGGTACTTAAAAAAAAATCTTGCAAGCAGTTAAAAAACAAACAAACATGTCATATTTACCTGTTTTATGCAGTGGTTTTTCACAGAGCAGCCCCGATCCTCCTCTTCTCTGGTCTCCTGCCAGCACTCCTGGCCCCTCTCTCCTGCTCGTTCCCACCCCCCACTCTCTCCTCATTGACTCACTGGCTGCGATTGAAAGTAGCGGGAGCCAATGGCTCCCACTGCTGTCCCAGCCAATAAGCTCAATAAGGTGGAAGAGAACAAGAAGTGCCGCTGCTCTTCAGAGCTGCTGCACACAGAAGGTTTTTTACCTTCATGCATTGAATGCATAAAGGTATAAATTAAGCATTTAAATCCATTTTAAGGCCCCTTTCACATTTGTACGACCTGAAGGTAATGCGACTTTGCCACAACTTGAAGCAATGTCTGTAATCTTGGGGTCTATGGACCTCAAGTCGCATTAAAGTCAGACCAAAGTAGTGCAGAAATGAACGGTACTCATTAAAAATCATGGGGTATGACTTGTCATGTGACTTTGCAGTCCCAAGTCGCAGGACAAGTCGCCCAAGTGTGAAAGGGGCCTAAGTGTTTGAGATATAAATGGTCTAAGGAAAGTTTGGAAATAGCTTGATGAGCATATGAATGCTGTATTTGTCTTATCCCTTTTCCCTTATATCTTCTTGCTCTATGACGAGGCCTCAGCAGGGAAAAAAAATATGTGTCCATGAGAGAGGCATCTGGGTGGAAAGTCTGTATCTGTGCTGGTGCAATAAAGTTACTTTTAATCGTTTCACTGCCAGGCCCTCTCTTGAAATCATGTAGCCAAACCATTTTTAAGGTATGCAAAAGTGTAAATAGCTAACTTTTTCTAAACATCTGGAGGTTATCATTTTTCACTTACAGCTTTATTAAAACCCCTAACAAACTAGATTGAGGACTTTAACGGTACCATTGCTGGTTGAATAATAAAAACGCCCTACAGGTGTTTGCCACCAAATAAAATTAGGAGTGAAATGAAAGAAAGGATGGGAGGAGGGGCCATTGTAGAGGACCCTCTAATAGTGGACAACAATTTTCCAGTAGGTCATCCTATGATAAGACTGCACAAAAAAAACTCTGACAAACTAGATTGAGGACTTTTGGAACAGAGAAAGATTGAGGACATACATTCCCTCAATCTTTATCTCTGCAGCCTCAAAATGAATGAACAGGAAGCACTCTGTACAGAGACCAATTGTTCATTCACAAAGGAAAGCATTGTAAATACAGTTTACCACGCTTCCGTTATGAATGAACAAAAGAGTGATCAGCATCAACCACTTACTGTGTTCATTCAGGAAAGGATGGGGTCAGTAAACTTATGACTCATCCTGAAATTGATCCCCTTGTGCCCCAGCAGCAGTTGACAGCCAGTGGGAGGTAGAGGAGGAAAAGCAGACAGGTGGCAGGGGGAGCACCAAGGGAAGAGTGTTTTTTTTGGAAGGTCAGGGTAGCAAAGAGGAAAAGGGAAGGTTCAGTGCATTTTTGAGTGGGGGAGGGAAATTATAGAGTGCCCAGGGATCATAGAGTGGCATGTGAATAGCTGTGATCAGTGGCTTGTCACCCCCTCCAAATCACAGCCGGTCTCTCGAACAAACCCCCTTGAACAAACTATGGAATACGGGCACACTGTGTGTCTGCACAGTATCCTGTAAACCTGCCCCCCTATATCAGGAAGAAAAGATGCATGGTCACATAAAAAAGGTAAGAAAGATCATTTCTGAAGCTAATCAAAAGCAGTTATGATACGTACATATAATTGTAAAAGAAACGTAATATTGTATGTTCACAACTACTTAAAGGCACACTGACTTGGTCAGCTGAAAGCGGTGCTGTTCTGCCATATGCCTTATGTCACTGGCAGTGAAAGGGTTAAAGGAAATCTATGTTCACTGCATGCTCCTTTATTTTATAACATCAGCATTGTAATAGCGATACAAACAATAGTTATACTTGGCAATCCAATATAAATTTACTTGAAAACGCTCCTTTCATGTTGTAAGTGCTGTTTGTTTGTTGACCATCTCTTTCTACAACTTCCTGGATTCCTTCCATTCTTTACATGTTCTCCTCTCCTGTTTGCTTTTAATTTCTAAGGACTACATATCCCATGGTAGCTTGCTGTCTGCAGGCAGTAATTCCTGTACTGAGTACTCCATCCACTATAACTCCTCATCGCCAGCTCCAAATTATGTATCTGGTATGTATGGGAGCAACAGACCCTGGAAGAGTATGCGCTCATAGACTGGAGAGGGGAGCAGCAGTAATACTTGGAGTGTCACCACGCCAAGAGTGGGTAGCAAGCTTTTCTATTTAAAAAAGGTTCCATCTGTTTCTGACTGTAGTGGAATGAAAGGACACCTTTTTGCATAAAAATTTTTTTTAGAAATTAGTAGTAATCATTTTACATCACCATGCAATAAAAGACTAAAATGTGACATAAGAGAAAAGCAACTTGAACAAGGCAGGCTAGACCTTTCTTCTGCTGCTCCAAATCCTCAGTGATATGTAAAACATGTTTCTGGATCATTCTGGTTTGTGAGGTGTTGTTGCAGCACTGGTTTCTTTCTTTTTTTTTTTTTTTTATCTGCAAACACTGAAAACTGGAGAACTTCAAATATATTCAAGACTACTGTATATACTCTATACTAAAATACTTGTTTTGGTATTGGCTACAACTGTCTAAATATATATTATGATTTCCTATAATAAAAATATAGAAAAGTAAAACATTTACTTCAAAAACTTAAAGCAGGGTTCCACCCTAAAGTGGAACTTCCGCTCATCGGAACCCTCCCCCCCTCCGGTGTCACATTTGGCATCTTTCAGGGGGGAGGGGGGTGCAGATACCTGTCTAAGACAGGTATTTGTAGCCACTTCCAGGCATAGACTCCCTCGGGAGTCTATGCCTCAGCCGCGCTGTCTGCTGGGACACACGGGTCCAGGAGACAGTGCGGAGCATTCCTATTGCATTGCACGACTTGCGCATGCGCAATAGGGAACTGGGAAGTGAAGCCGCAAGGCTTCATTTCCTGATTCCCATACCCAAGATGGCGGCGGCAGCATCCGAGGACCGAGGGGCGGTTCGGCCTCGGGTACCAACGTCGCTGGACCCTGTGACAGGTGAGTGTCATTATTTTAAAAGTCAGCAGCTGCAGTATTTGTAGCTGCTGACTTTTAAAAAAAAAAAAAATTTCGCCGGACTCCCTCTTTAAAGTGTTACTAAACCCAGTAATATGAAAATAATTCATCTGCCAAAAAACAGCATACCAGGCACTTTGGGTCTGGTATAGATTTTAAGGGGAACTCCAAAGCAAAATTAAAAAAAAAAAATTGTCTTGGGGTCCCCCCAAAAGACCCTTATCCGAGCAGGCCAGGGAAGGGGGGGGGGGCGAACGAGTGCCTCCAACCCCGCCTGAACCATACCAGGGGGTTACTAGATTATGATAAGCCCCCTGCCCGCAGACCCCGACAACCAATGGCCAGGGTTGTCGGGAAGAGGCTCTTGTCCCCATCAACATGGGGGGGGCCAAAGCACCCTACCTATGTTGAGGGCATGTGGTCTGGTACGGTTCAGGGGGGGTCTTCCAGGCTGCATGCTCGGATAAGGGTCTGGTATGGATTTTGGGGAGGTCCACGTCATTTTTTTTATCTATATTGCCGGGAACCGGCAATACATTACAGCTGTGAGCATTTTTAAATTACATTTTTCCTTTAGAAATGTCATTTTGCTGTGGTACTGTAATACACATCGCATAGATGTGCCACTTTACAGGCAGACTAAGGGGACCCCCCAGGCACGATATTGAAAGGAATATTTAATTTTTATCGTTTAGCTTTAAGCATTATTAAAATCACTGCTCCTGAAAAAAGGGTTGTTTTAAAAAAAAAAAACAAGGGCGGTACTCAGGTCCCCATACACTTCTTTTGGCAATAACTTGCATATAAGCCTTTAAAATTAGCAATTTTTCATGTCCGTGTCCCATAGACTTTAACAAGGTTTTGCATGTTCGCTAGAACTTTTTGCCTGTTCGCATGTTCAGCCCATCCCTAGTTCTGGGATCCACCCATTACTGGTAATAGTGCCATACTGGAGGCAATCGGTAGCAGTATTTACATAAAGGTTCTGCCCTGCTGCATCACATAAGTGATGGAAGTTGGCTGAGCCCAGAAGCACTGTCAGGTAAGTGTAAGGGGAGGGGGGTTAGTTCTGCATATTAGGTTAGTGTGGAGATGGAGGATGTGAAATAGGCAAAGCTATGAAATCCTTTTAAGTCTGCTATTAATCGTCAACTTTACAATAAGTATTGCTGTGCCTGGAAACATATTTGACAAGAAACTATATTAAGCCACTTACCCTCACAGGTAGGTGGTGGTAGCCACGTTCCATCAATACATTTACTTTCATCTGAGCCAAGGATGTGATAACCATCTGCACATATGTATTTCACAGAGCTTCCAGAATAATATTTGTCTGATAATGTTTCTTCATTGATCTTGCCATTCTGTATTTGTGGTGGATCGCTGCTGCATCGTTTTATCTCTAAAAACATAAACATCACCTCTTATTCAAAGTAAAAGCATCTTTTTCATATAAAAGACACCCTTGCCAATTAAATGTCAACATAAATGATGTAAACAAACAAAATCTTTTATAAGAGCCAATCCACTTAAAACTAATATTTCAGTTGTAGGTGGCATTTAAAACAATTAAAACCTGTTCACTCACTCAATATACAAAACATAGTGCAGGTTACATTTGTTTGTAGTGCAGCATGCCACAATGCTCATCATGTGTTGTCATGGTCTGTGACACATTGTGGGGGTATGTAAGGGAGCCACTTAAAATAAACGGCACCAATCACAATGAATGGCACAACACATCAAAACACTCATGGTAAATTGGTATGGTGTGGTAATGCATGCATTTCATCTTGTGTTACCACAACATACATGTGTGAACGAACTCTTAATAATCTGATGGCACTTTGAGATTCCAACAGCAAGCTCCCCCAACTATAGTCATTTTTACCACTTGCCTATTAGGCCAATTCTGATATTACCCAATACCCATTTTTTTTGTATAATATAAAAGATGATGTTACACCGTTATATTATGTTTTTTTTTGTTTTTTTTTAACACTGTACCTTAATTTTTTTTTTAAATCAACTTTATTGCTATCACAAGGGATGAATAACATACCTTGTTATAGTATGGGCTATGACAGGTCCTCTTTTTGGAGAGATCTGGGGGTTATTAGAACTCATATCTCTCCTCTGGCCTCCAAAGCATCAGATCAAACTCAGATTGGTTTGATTAAATGCTTTCACAACAGAGTTGGGCAAATGGTTCGGGGCAAGCAAAAGTTTGGCGAACACTCGAATTTGCAGGGCACTCGGTGGGATGTTTCGCTGCACAGTGCATTCTAAGCCTTGATTGGAATTCAGATTCAGATAAGCCCCCTGCCCACAAACCACCGCCCAGGGTTGGCGGGGAGAGCACAACCCCGAGCACAAGGTGCTTCGGGGTGGGGGGGCAGAGCACCCCCCACCCCAAAGCACCCCCCCCCCCCCCCATGTTGAGAGCATGTGGCCTGGTATGGTTCAGGAGGGTTTAGAGTGAGCAGCCCCCCCCCCCCCCATACGTGCTTGGATTAGGGTCTGGTATGGATTTTTCTATGGGATAAACATGCCCATCAGCAAATATCTTGGGGTGTCTACTTTCTAAAAAGGGGTCATTTTTGGAGGGGGGGGGGGGGGGGCTAGGGGGGGGGGGGGTGCTATCTTGGAATTTCAGGGCCTCCGAAAATTGATAGTCAGGAAGTGTAATGAGGAAATAACGCCCTTTAAAGGCCTGAAGGTGCTTACTGGATTTTGGGGTCCGGTGCAAGGCTAGACTGACAAAAAATATTTCACATGTGGTATCCCCATACTCAGAAAAAGTAGCAGAATGTATTTTGGGGTGTAATTCCACATATACCCATGGCATGTGTGAGCAATATGTAATTTCATACTTTGTGTAAAAAAAAAAATTTTTTGTCATTTTCCAGAAACTTGTGGTAAAAAATAAAATATGCCATGGGCTCCACATGCCTCTCCACAAGTACCTTGGGGTGTCTACATTCCTAAAAGGGGTAATGGGGGGGGGGGGGGGGTTAACTGTCCTGACATTTTATGCCCAACATTAGAAGTTTATGCCACACATCACCCAAGGGCCTTTTGAAAAAGTCGTTTGAAGTGCCGCATCAGGGCAAAGCCGCACGCTGATTAGGGTTGCCACCTGTCCGGGATTCACCCGGACAGTACGGGTTTTGAAACATGTGCCCGGGTCTCTGACCACCTGAGACCCGGGCACATTATTCACTTCAGACCCGCCAGTGGCTCCCTGTGTCATTAGTGCGGCTGTCGCCTCAATTTCGTGTCCGCAGCGCCGCATGATTTCTGCTCCTGTTTAGCTGTCAGTGGGGGACGGGAGTCGGGACACAGAGGCAGAGGCGG